>JAENJI010000012.1:18864875-19138629 GCA_018901935.1 Pugionium cornutum | reverse complement strand
AGTTTAGAATAATCATATTAACTGACCAATAACCTTGACATGTCCGCACTAAATCATCCGCAACTTTTGATTCGAGCTCAAAATGACACGAATCCAATGACTACATTAAGCTAGATAAATTTTCTATATTTTAACAAAATTTGAAACAGAAATAGAGACGACAAAGCGTCCAAGTAATCCAGTCTATCCAAAATTGTGTGATGTCATGCATTATGATTCATTTATAAGCCTTTACTTAATGAGCACCAATGATCAATTTAGAATAATCATATTAACTGGCCGATGAACTTGACATGTCCGCACTAGATCATCAATAACCTTTGATTTTAAGGTCAGAATTACACAAATCCAATGGCCACGTTATGGTAGATAAATTTTCTATATCTTGAAAAAATTTGAGACAGAAATATAGATGACAAAACGTCCTAGAAATCCAATCAATCCAAAACTCCGTGATGCCATGCATTATGCTTGATTTATAAGACTTTACTTAGTGAGCACCAATGATCAGTTTAGTATAATCATATTACTGGTCGATCAACTTGATATCTCCACACTAAATCTTCCATAGCTTTTGATTTTGAGCTCAGAATTACACGAATCCAATGCCCATGTTGGCATGTCCGCATTAAATTTTCTATATTTTGCAAAGTTAGAGAAAGAAATAGAGACGACAAAGCGTCCAAGTAATCCAATCTATCCAATACTCTGTGATGGCATGCATTATGCTTTATTTATAAGCCTCAATGCAATAAGCGACAATGATCAGTTTAGAGTAATCATATTAACTGGTCGAATACGTGATATGTCCGCTCTAAATCGGTCATAACTTTTGATTTTGAGATCAAAATGACACGGATCCAATGCCCACGTTAAGCTCGATAAATTTTATATATTTTAACAAAATTTGAAACAAAAATAGAGATGACAAAGCATCCAATTAATCCTATCTATCCAAAACTTAGTGATGCCATACATTATGTTTCATGTATAAGCCTTTACTCAATTAGCAATCAGTTTAGAATAATCATATAAGTGGCCGATCAACTTGACATATCCGCACTAAATCCTTCATAACTTTAAATTTTGAGCTCCGAATAACACGAATCCAATGCCCACGTTAAAGTAGCTCAATTTTCTATATTGTGACAAAATTTGAGACAGAATTAGATAAGACAAAGCACCAAGTAATCCAATCTATCCGAAACTGTGTGAAGCCATGCATTATGCTTTGTTTATAAGCCTTTACTCAATAAGCACCAATGATCAGTTTAGAATAGTCATATTAACTATCCGATGAAGTTGACATGTCCGCACAAAACTGTCTGTAATGTTTGATTTTGAGCTTAGAATGACACGAATCCAATGCCCATGTTAAGCTTGCTAAATTTTCAATATTTTGGCAAAATTGGTGACAGAAATAGAGACGACAAAGAGTCCAAGTAATCCAATCTCTCCCAAACTGCGTGACGCCATGCTTTATGCTTCATTTATAAGCCCTTACTTAAAGAGCAACAATGATCAGTTTAGAATGATTACTTTAACTTGCCGATCAACTTGACATATCCGCACTAAATCATCCGTAACTTTGTATTTAGATCTCAGAATAACACAAATCCGATGCCCACGTTAAGCTAGCTCAACTTTTGATATTGTATCAAAATGTGAGACATAAATATATATACGAAAATGCGTTCAAGTATTCCAATCTATCCAAAACTCTGTGATACCATGCATTATGTTCAATTTAAAAGTGTTTACTCAATGAGCACCAATGATCAATTTTGAATAATCATATTAACAGGTCGATGAAATTGATGTGTTTGCACTATATCGTAAATAACTTGAGATTTTGAGCTCAGAATGACACGAATTCAATGTGCACGTTAATCTAGATAAATTTTCTATGTTTTAACAAACTTTGAGGCAGAAATTGAGACGACAAAGCATCAAAGTAATCCAATGTATCCAAAGTATGTAATGCCATTTATTATGCTTGATTTATAAGCCTTTACTCAATGAGCACCAATGATCGGTTTAGAAAAATCGTCCATAAATTTTGATTTTGAGTTCATAATGAAACGAATCAAATGCCCATGTTAACCTAGTTCAATTTTCTATATTGTGACTAAATTTCAAACAAAACAAGATATGGCAAAGCGTCCAAATAATCCAATCAATCTCAAACTGCGTGATGGCATGAATTATGTTTCATTTATAAGCCTTTACTCAATGAGCACTAGTGATTAGTTAAGAATGATCATATTAACTGGTCGATCAACGTGATCTGTCTGCACTAAATCGTCTGTAACATTTGATTTTGAGTTTTGAATCACTCGAATCCAATACCCACTTTAAGCTGGATAAATTTTATATATTTTATCAAAATTTGAAAAAAAAAAAATAGAGACAACAAAGCATCCAAATAATCCAATCTATCACAAACTGCGTGATGTCATGCATTATGCTTTATTTATAAGGCTTTACTCAATGAGCACCAATTATCAGTTTAGAATGATCATTTTAACTGGCCAATCAACTTGACATGTCTGCACTAAATCGTCCATAACTTTATATTTATAGCTCCGAAGGACAGGAATACGATACCCACATTAAGCCTGTTCAATTTTCTTTATTGTGACAAAATTTGAGATGGAACTAGATACAACAAAGCATCCAAGTAATCCAATCTATCCCAAACTTTGTGATGCCATGCCTTATGCTTCATTTATAAGCCTTTACTTAGTGAGCACCAATGATCAGTTTAGAATGATCACTTCAACTGGCCGATCAACTTGACATGTATACACTAAATCGTCTTTAACTTTTGATTTAGAGCTTAGAATGACACGAATCCAATGTCCATGTTAAGCTAGTTCAATTTTCTATATTGTGACAAAATTTGAGACAGAAATAGATTCGACAAAGTATCCAAGTAATCCAGGCTATCCAAAACTAAGTGATGCCATGCATTATGATTAATTTATAAGCATTTACTCAATGAGCACCAATGACCAGTTTAGAATGATCACTTTAACTGGCCGATCAACTTGGCATATCCACACTAATTTGTCTGTAACTTTTGGTTCAGAGCTCGGAATGACACGAATCCAATGCCCTTGTTAATCTAGCTCAATTTTCTATATTTTGACAAAATTTGAGATAAAAATAGAGATGAAAAAGCGTCCAAGTAATCCAATCTATCCTAAAATACGTTATGCCATGCATTATGCTTCATTTAAAAGCCTTTACTTAATGAGCACCAATCATCAGTTTAAAATGGTCATTTTATTTGGCCAATCAACTTGACATGTCTGCACTAAATCGTCCATTTATAGATCAGAATGACAAGAATTCAATACCCACATTAAGCTAGTTCAATTTTCTATATTGTTACAAAGTTTAAGACAGAACTATATACAGCAAAGCGTCCAAGTAATCCAATCTATGCCAAACTGTGTGATGCCATGCCTTATGCTTCATTTATAAGCTTTTACATAGTGAGCACTAATGATTATTTTAGAATGATCACTTTAAGTGGCCAATCAACTTGACATGTCCCCTCTGAATCGTTTGTAACTTAGGATTTAGATCTCAGAGTGACACGAATCCAAATCTCACGTTAAGCTATCTCAATTTTCTATATTGTTACAAAATTTGAAAAAGAAACTGATATGAAAAAGCGTCCAAGTAATCCAATGTATCCCAATTTGTGTGATGCCATGTAATATGCTTCATTAATAAGCCTTTACTCAATGAGCACCAATGATCAGTTAAGAAAGATCATTCTAACTGGCCGATCAACTTGACATGTCCGCACTAAATCGTCCGTAACTTTTGATTTTGAGCTCAGTATGACACGAATCCAATGCCCACGTTAAGCTAGCTCAATTTTCTATATTGCAACAAAATTTGATACAGAACTAGATATGAAAAAGCATCCAAATAATCCAAACTCTCCCAAACAGTGTGATGGCATGCATTATGCTTCATTTATAAGTCTTTACTCAATGAGCACTACTGATCAGTTTCGAATGATCATATTTAAAGGCCGATCAATTTGACATGTCCACACTAAATCGTCCTTAACTTTTGATTTTGAGTTCATAATGACACGAATCCAATGCCCACATTAATCTAGATAAATTATCTATATATTTAACTAAAAGTGAAACAAAAATAGAGACAACAAATCGTCCAAATAATCCAATCTATCCCAAACTGTGTGATGCCATGCATTATGCTTCATTTATAAGTCCTTACTCAATGAGCACCAATGATCAGTTTAGAATGATCACTTTAACTGGCCAATCGACTTGACATGTCCGGACTAAATCATTCGTAACTTTTGATTAGAGCTCAAAACGACATGAATTCGATGCACACGTTAAGCTAACTCAATTTTCTATATTGTACCAAAATTTCAAACAGAAATAGATACAAAAAAGCGTCTTAGTAATCCAATCTATCTAAAATTGTGTAATCACATGCATTATGCTTCATTTATAAGCCTTTACTCAATGAGCAACAATGATCAATTTAGGCTAATCATATTAACTGACCGATCAACTTGACATCTCCGCACTAAATCATTCTTAACTTTTGATTTGAGCTCAGAATGTCACGAATACAATGCCCACATTAAGCTATATAAATTTTCTATATTTTAACAAAATTTGAAATAAAAATAGAAATGAAAAAGCGTCCAAGTAATCCAATCTATCCAAAATTGTGTGATGTCATGCATTATGATTCATTTATAAGCCTTTGCTCAATGAGCACGAATGATCAATTAAAGATAATCATATTAACTGGCCGATGAACTTGACATGTCCATACTAGATCATCAGTAACCTTTGATTTTGTGGTCAGAATGACACAAATCCAATGCCTACATTAAGCTAGATAAATTTTCTATAATTCTAAAAAAATTGAGACTGAAATTTAGACGACAAAGCGTCCAAGTAATCATATCTATCCAAAACTGCCTAATGCCAATTATTATGCTTGATTTATAAGCCTTTACTCAATAAGCACCAATGATCAGTTTAGTATAATCATATTACTGGCCGATAAACTTGATATGTCCACACCAAATCGTCCATACCTTTTGATTTTGAGCTCAGAATGATACGAATACAATGCCCACGTTGGCATGTCGACACTAAATTTTCAATATTTTGCAAAGTTGGAGAAAGAAATAGAGACGACAAAGCGTCCAATTAATCCAATCTATCCAAAACTCAGTGATGGCATGCATTATGCTTTATTTATAAGCCTCAATGCAATGAGCAACAATGATCAGTTTAGAGTAGTCATATTAACTGGTCGAATAACGTGATATGTCCGCACTAAATCAGTCATAACTTTTGATTTTGAGCTCAGAATGACACGAATCCAATGTCCACGTTAAGCTCAATATATTCTAACAAAATTTGAAAAAAAAATAGAGACGACAAAGCATCCAAGTAATCCAATCTATCCAAAATTTTGTGATGCCATACATTATGTTTCATGTATAAGCCTTTACTCAATGAGCAATCAGTTTAGAATAATCATATAACTGGCCGATCAACTTGACATATCCGAAATAAATCTTTCGTAAATTTAGATTTTGAGCTCAGAATAACACGAATCCAATGCCCACGTTAAACTAGCTCAATTTTCTATATTGTGACAATATTTGAGACAGAATTAGATAAGACGAAGCATCCAAATAATTTAATCTATCCGAAACTGGGTGAAGCCATGCATTATGCTTTGTTTATAAGCCTTTACTCAATAACCACCAATGATCACTTTAGAATAGTCATATTAACTGTCTGATGAACTTGACTTGTCCGCACAAAATCGTCCGTAACTTTTGATTTTGAGCTCAGAATGACACGAATCCAATGCCCACATTAAGCTAGATAAATTTTCTATATTTTAACAAAATTTGATGCTGAAATTGACGACAAAGCGTCCAAGTAATCCAATCTATCCAAACTATGTGATGCCATTTATTATGCTTGATTTATAAACCTTTACTCAATGAGCACCAATGATCAGTTTAGAAAAATCCTATTAACTGGCCGATCAACTTGACATGTCTGCACTAAATCGTCCGGAAATTTTGATTTTGAGTTCAGAATGAAACGAATCCAAAGCTCATGTTAACCTAGTTCAATTTTCTATATTGTGACAAAATGTCAGACATAACTAGATACCGCAAAGCGTCCAAATAATCCTATCAATCCCAAACTGGGCGATGGCATGAATTATGCTTCATTTATAAGCATTTACTCCATGAGCACTATTGATCAGTTAAGAATGATCATATTAACAGGCCGATCAACTTGACATGTCTTCACTAAATCGTCCGTAAGTTTTGATTTTGAGTTCTGAATGACTCGAATCCAATACCCACATTAGGCTTCATAAAGTTTCTATATTTTATCAAAATTTGAAAGAAAAATAGAGACAACAAAGTGTCCAAATAATCACTCTATCCCAAACTGCGTGTTGCCATGCATTATGGTTCATTTATAATCCTTTACTCAATGAGCAGCAATGATCAATTTAGAATGATAATATAAACTGGCCGATGAACTTGACATGTCCGCTCTAAATTGGTCGTAGAAATTGATTAGAGATCAAAACGACACAAATCCGATGCACACGTTAAGCTAGCTCAATTTTCTATATTGTAACAAAATTTGAGAAAGAAATAGATACAAAAAAGCGTATAAGTAATCCAATCTATCCAAAATTGGGTAAGCACATGCATTATGCTTCATTTATAAGCCTTTACTCAATGAGCAACAATGACTAGTTTAGAATAATCATATTAACTGACCAATCAACTTGACATGTCCGCACTAAATCATCCGTAACTTTTGATTGGAGCTCAGAATATCACGAATCCAATGACTACATTAAGCTAGATAAGTTTTCTATATTTTAACAAAATTTGAAACAGAAATAGAGACGACAAAGTGTCCAAGTAATCCAGTCTATCCAAAATTGTGTGATGTCATGCATTATGATTCATTTATAAGCCTTTACTTAATGAGCACCAATGATCAATTTAGAATAATCATATTAACTGGCCGATGAACTTGACATGTCCGCACTAGATCATCAATAACCTTTGATTTTAAGGTCAGAATTACACAAATCCAATGGCCACGTTATGGTAGATAAATTTTCTATATCTTGAAAAAATTTGAGACAGAAATATAGATGACAAAACATCCTAGAAATCCAATCAATCCAAAACTCCGTGATGCCATGCATTATGCTTGATTTATAAGACTTTACTTAGTGAGCACCAATGATCAGTTTAGTATAATCATATTACTGGTCGATCAACTTGATATCTCCACACTAAATCTTCCATAGCTTTTGATTTTGAGCTCAGAATGACACGAATCCAATGCCCATGTTGGCATGTCCGCATTAAATTTTCTATATTTTGCAAAGTTAGAGAAAGAAATAGAGACGACAAAGCGTCCAAGTAATCCAATCTATCCAATACTCTGTGATGGCATGCATTATGCTTTATTTATAAGCCTCAATGCAATAAGCGACAATGATCAGTTTAGAGTAATCATATTAACTGGTCGAATACGTGATATGTCCGCTCTAAATCGGTCATAACTTTTGATTTTGAGATCAAAATGACACGGATCCAATGCCCACGTTAAGCTCGATAAATTTTATATATTTTAACAAAATTTGAAACAAAAATAGAGATGACAAAGCATCCAATTAATCCTATCTATCCAAAACTTATTGATGCCATACATTATGTTTCATGTATAAGCCTTTACTCAATTAGCAATCAGTTTAGAATAATCATATAAGTGGCCGATCAACTTGACATATCCGCACTAAATCCTTCATAACTTTAAATTTTGAGCTCCGAATAACACGAATCCAATGCCCACGTTAAAGTAGCTCAATTTTCTATATTGTGACAAAATTTGAGACAGAATTAGATAAGACAAAGCACCAAGTAATCCAATCTATCCGAAACTGTGTGAAGCCATGCATTATGCTTTGTTTATAAGCCTTTACTCAATAAGCACCAATGATCAGTTTAGAATAGTCATATTAACTATCCGATGAAGTTGACATGTCCGCACAAAACTGTCTGTAATGTTTGATTTTGAGCTTAGAATGACACGAATCCAATGCCCATGTTAAGCTTGCTAAATTTTCAATATTTTGGCAAAATTGGAGACAGAAATAGAGACGACAAAGAGTCCAAGTAATCCAATCTCTCCCAAACTGCATGACGCCATGCTTTATGCTTCATTTATAAGCCCTTACTTAAAGAGCAACAATGATCAGTTTAGAATGATTACTTTAACTTGCCGATCAACTTGACATATCCGCACTAAATCATCCGTAACTTTGTATTTAGATCTCAGAATAACACAAATCCGATGCCCACGTTAAGCTAGCTCAACTTTTGATATTGTATCAAAATGTGAGACATAAATATATATACGAAAATGCGTTCAAGTATTCCAATCTATCCAAAACTCTGTGATACCATGCATTATGTTCAATTTAAAAGTGTTTACTCAATGAGCACCAATGATCAATTTTGAATAATCATATTAACAGGTCGATGAAATTGATGTGTTTGCACTATATCGTAAATAACTTGAGATTTTGAGCTCAGAATGACACGAATTCAATGTGCACGTTAATCTAGATAAATTTTCTATGTTTTAACAAACTTTGAGGCAGAAATTGAGACGACAAAGCATCAAAGTAATCCAATGTATCCAAAGTATGTAATGCCATTTATTATGCTTGATTTATAAGCCTTTACTCAATGAGCACCAATGATCGGTTTAGAAAAATCGTCCATAAATTTTGATTTTGAGTTCATAATGAAACGAATCAAATGCCCATGTTAACCTAGTTCAATTTTCTATATTGTGACTAAATTTCAAACAAAACAAGATATGGCAAAGCGTCCAAATAATCCAATCAATCTCAAACTGCGTGATGGCATGAATTATGTTTCATTTATAAGCCTTTACTCAATGAGCACTAGTGATTAGTTAAGAATGATCATATTAACTGGTCGATCAACGTGATCTGTCTGCACTAAATCGTCTGTAACATTTGATTTTGAGTTTTGAATCACTCGAATCCAATACCCACTTTAAGCTGGATAAATTTTATATATTTTATCAAAATTTGAAAAAAAAATAGAGACAAGAAAGCATCCAAATAATCCAATCTATCACAAACTGCGTGATGCCATGCATTATGCTTTATTTATAAGGCTTTACTCAATGAGCACCAATTATCAGTTTAGAATGATCATTTTAACTGGCCAATCAACTTGACATGTCTGCACTAAATCGTCCATAACTTTATATTTATAGCTCCGAAGGACAGGAATACGATACCCACATTAAGCCTGTTCAATTTTCTTTATTGTGACAAAATTTGAGATGGAACTAGATACAACAAAGCATCCAAGTAATCCAATCTATCCCAAACTTTGTGATGCCATGCCTTATGCTTCATTTATAAGCCTTTACTTAGTGAGCACCAATGATCAGTTTAGAATGATCACTTCAACTGGCCGATCAACTTGACATGTATACACTAAATCGTCTTTAACTTTTGATTTAGAGCTTAGAATGACACGAATCCAATGTCCATGTTAAGCTAGTTCAATTTTCTATATTGTGACAAAATTTGAGACAGAAATAGATTCGACAAAGTATCCAAGTAATCCAGGCTATCCAAAACTAAGTGATGCCATGCATTATGATTAATTTATAAGCATTTACTCAATGAGCACCAATGACCAGTTTAGAATGATCACTTTAACTGGCCGATCAACTTGGCATATCCACACTAATTTGTCTGTAACTTTTGGTTCAGAGCTCGGAATGACACGAATCCAATGCCCTTGTTAATCTAGCTCAATTTTCTATATTTTGACAAAATTTAAGATAAAAATAGAGATGAAAAAGCGTCCAAGTAATCCAATCTATCCTAAAATACGTTATGCCATGCATTATGCTTCATTTAAAAGCCTTTACTTAATGAGCACCAATCATCAGTTTAAAATGGTCATTTTATTTGGCCAATCAACTTGACATGTCTGCACTAAATCGTCCATAACTTTTGATTTATAGATCAGAATGACAAGAATTCAATACCCACATTAAGCTAGTTCAATTTTCTATATTGTTACAAAGTTTAAGACAGAACTATATACAGCAAAGCGTCCAAGTAATCCAATCTATGCCAAACTGTGTGATGCCATGCCTTATGCTTCATTTATAAGCTTTTACATAGTGAGCACTAATGATTATTTTAGAATGATCACTTTAAGTGGCCAATCAACTTTTTATATGTCCACAATAAATCGTCGGTAACTTTTGATTTAGAGATGTGAATGACACGAATCGAATGTCCATATTAATCTAGCTCAATTTTCTAAATTGTGACAAAATTTGAGGTAGAAATATATACGACAAAGTGTACAAGTAATCCAATCCATTCAAACTGTGTTATGCCATGCATTATGATTCATTTATAAGCCTTCACTTAATGAGCACCAGTGAACAGTTTAGAACTATCTCTTTA
This sequence comes from Pugionium cornutum, assembly GCA_018901935.1. Taxonomy (NCBI): domain Eukaryota; kingdom Viridiplantae; phylum Streptophyta; class Magnoliopsida; order Brassicales; family Brassicaceae; genus Pugionium; species Pugionium cornutum. The sequence goes on along the minus strand of JAENJI010000012.1, from coordinate 19,128,018 downwards.
ACTTGCCGATCAACTTGACATGTCCGCACTAAATCATTCGTAACTTTTGATTTAGGGCTTAAAATGATACGAATCCAATGCCTACGTTAACCTAGCTCAATTTTCTATATTATGACAAAATTTGAGATAGAAATAGATACGACAATGCATCCAAGTAATCTAATCTATCCCAAATTGAGCGGTGCCATGCATTATTCTTCATTTAGAAGCTTTTACTCAATGAGCACCAATGATCAGTTTAGAATGATATCTTTAATTGCCCGATCAACTTGACATGTTCGCACTAAATCGTCCATAACTTTTGATTTAGAGCTCACAAACACATGAATCCAGTGCATTATGATTAATTTATAAGCATTTACTCAATGAGCACCAATGACCAGTTTAGAATGATCACTTTAACTGGCCGATCAACTTGGCATATCCACACTAATTTTTCTGTAACTTTTGGTTCAGAGCTCGGAATGACTCGAATCCAATGCCCTTGTTAATCTAGCTCAATTTTCTATATTTTGACAAAATTTGAGATAGAAATAGAGATGAAAAAGCGTCCAAGTAATCCAATCTATCCTAAAATACATGATGCCATGCATTATGCTTCATTTATAAGCCTTTACTTAATGAGCACCAATGATCAGTTTAAAATGGTCATTTTATTTGGCCAATCAACTTGACATGGCTGCACTAAATCGTCCATAACTTTTGATTTATAGATCAGAATGACAAGAATTCAATACCCACATTAAGCTAGTTCAATTTTCTATATTGTTACAAAATTTAAGACAGAACTATATACAGCAAAGCGTCCAAGTAATCCAATCTATGCCAAACTGTGTGATGCCATGCCTTATGCTTCATTTATAAGCCTTTACATAGTGAGCACTAATGATCTATTTAGAACGATCACTTTAATTGGCCGATCAACTTGACATGTCCACACTAAGCGCCCGTCACTTTTGATTTAGAGCTCAGAATGACACGAATCCAATGTCCCCATTAAGCTAGTTCAATTTTCTATATTGTGACAAAATTTGAGACAGAAATAGATTCGACAAAGCGTACAAGTAATCCAGATCATCCCACACTTCGTGATGCTATGCATTGTTCTTCATTCATAAGATTTTACTCAATGAGCACCAATGATAAGTGTAGAATGATCACTTTAATAGGCCTATCAACTTGACATATCCGGACTAAATCGTCCGTAACTTTTGATTTTTAGGAAACACACGAATCCAATGCCCACATTAAGATAGCTCAATTTTCTATATTGTAACAAAATTTGAGACATGAATAGATACGAAAAAGCGTCCAAGTAATCCAATCCATCCCAAACGGCGTGATAACATGCATTATTGTTCATTTATAAGCGTTTACTCAATGAGCACCAATGATTAGTTTAGAATGATCATTTTGACTGGCCGATCAACTTGACATGTATGTACTAAATCGTCAATAACTTTTGAATTATTGCTCCGTATGACACAAATCAAATACCCACATTAAGCTAGTTCAACTTTCTATATTCTGACAAAATTTGAGACAAAACTAGATACGAAAAAGCATCCAAATGATCCAATCTATCCCAAACAGCGTGATGCCATGTATTATGCTTTATTTATTAGCTTTTACTCAATGAGCACCAATGATCAATTTAGAACAATCACTTTAACTGGCCGATCAACTTGACATGTCAACATTAAATGGTTCGTAACTTTTGATTTAGAGCTCAGAACGACACGAATCAAATGTCCAAGTTAAGCTGGCTCAATTTTCTATATTGTAATAAAATTTTAGACAGAAATAGATACGAGAAAGCATTCAAGTAATCCAATCCATCCCAAACTGCGTGATGCCATGCATTCTTCTTCATTTATAAGCTTTTACTCAATGAGCAGCAATGATGAGTTCAGAATGATCATTTTAACTGGCTGTTAACCCTGATATGTTTGCCCAAAATCATCCGTAACTTTTGTTTTATAGCTCAGAATGAAACGAATCCAACACCCATATTAAGCTAGTTTAATATTCTATATTGTGTGAAAATTTGAGACAGAACTAGATACAACAAAGCATCCATGTAATCCAATCTATCCCTAACTGCGTGATACCATGCCTTATGCTTCATTTATAAGCCTTTACTTAGTGAGCACCAATGATTACTTTAGAATGATCACTTTAAGTGGCCAATCAACTTTTCATATGTCCACAATAAATCGTCGGTAACTTTTGATTTAGAGATGTGAATGACACGAATCGAATGTCCATATTAATCTAGCTTAATTTTCTAAATTGTGACAAAATTTGAGGTAGAAATAGATACGACAAAGTGTACAAGTAATCCAATCCATTCAAACTGCGTTATGCCATGCATTATTCTTCATTTATAAGATTTCACTAAATGAGCACCAATGGCCAGCTTAGAACTATCAATTTAATTGGCCGATCAACCTGACATGTCCGCACTAAATTGTTTGTAACTTTTGATTTAGAGCTTAAATTGACACGAATCAAATTCCTACGTTAAGCTAGCTCAATTTTCTATATTATGACAAAATTTGAGACAGAAATAGCTACGACAAAGCATCCAAGTAATCTAATCCATCCCAAACAGCGTGATGCCATGCATTATTTTTCATTTATAAGGTTTTATTGAATGAGCACCAATGATCAGTTTATAATGACCATTTTAACTTGCCGATCAACTTGTCATATCCACACTAAATCGTCCATCACCTTATATTTATAGCTTAGAATGACACAAATCCAATACCTATGTTAAGCTAGCTCAATTTTCTGTATGCTAACAAAATTTGAGACAGAAATTGAGACGAAAATGTGTCCAAGTAATCCAGTCTATCCAAAACTAAGTGATGCCATGCATTATTATTCATTTATTAGCTTTTACTCAATGAACACTAATGATCAGTTTAGAATGATCACTTTTAACTGGCCGATCAACTTGACATATCCGCACTAATTCGTCTCTGACTTTGATTTAGAGCTCAGAATGACACGAATCCAATGCCCTCGTTAAGCTAGCTCAATTTTCTACATTTTGACGAAATTTGAGATAGAAATAGAAATGAAAAGGCGTCCAAATAATCCAATATATCCCAAAATGCGTGATTTCATGCTTTATGCTTTATTTATAAGCCTTTACTTAATGAGCACCAATGATCAATTTAGAATAATCATTTTAATTGGCCAATAAACTTGACATGTCTGCACTAAATCGTCCATAACTTTTGATTTATAGCTCAGAATGACAGGAATCGAATACCCACATTAAGCTAGTTCAATTTTCTATATTGTGACAAAACTTGATACAGAACTAGATGCAACAAAGCATCCAAGTAATCCAATCTATCCCAAACTCTGTGATGCCATGTCTTATGCTTCATTTATAAGACTTCACTTAGTGAGCACCAATGATCAGTTTAAAATGATCACTTTAACTGCCCGATCAACTTGACATTTCCTCACTAAATCGCCTGTAACTTTTGATTTAGAGCTCAGAATGACACGAATCCAATGTCCAAGTTAAGCTAGTTTAATTTTCTATACAGTGACAAAATTTGAGACTGAAATAGATACGACAAAGCATATAAGTAATCCAGTCCATCCCAAACTGCGTGATGCTATCCATTTTTCTCATTCATAAGCTTTTACTCAATGTGCACCAATGATCAGTGTAGAATGATCACTTTAATAGGCCGATCAACTTGACATATCTGCCCTAAATCATCCATAACGTTTGATTTAGAGGAAACACACGAATCCAATGCCCATATTAGGGTAGCTCAATTTTCTATATTGTAACAAAATTTGAGATAGGAATAGATACGAAAAAGCGTCCAAGTAATCCAATACATCCCAAACTGTGTGATAACATGCATTATTGTTCATTTATAAGCTTTTGCTCAATGAGCACCAATGATTAGTTTAGAATGATCATTTTGACTGGCCGATCGACTTGACATGTATAAACTAAATCATCCATTACTTTTGATTTATTGCTCTGAATGACACGAGTCCAATACCCACATTAAGCTATTTGAACTTTCTATATTGTGACAAAATTTGAGACAAACCTAGATACGAAAATGCGTTCAAATAATCCAATCTATCCCAAACAGCGTGATGCCATGCATTATGCTTTATTTATTAGCCTTTCCTCAATGAGCACCAATGATCAGTTTAGAACAATCACTTTAACTGGCCGATCAACTTGACATGCCAACAATAAATGGTTCGTAACTTTTGATTTAGAGCCCAGAATGACACGAATCCAATGTCCATGTTAACCTGGCTCAATTTTCTATATTGTGACAAAAGTTTAGACAGAAATAGGTACGACAAACCGTTCAAGTAATAAAATCCATCCCGAACTGCTTGATACCATGCATTCCTCTTCATTTATAAAATTTTACTCATTGAGCACCAATGACGAGTTTAGAATGATCATTTTAACTGGCTGATAACCTTGATATGTCTTCACTAAATCGTCTATAACTTTTTTTATAGCTCAGAATGACACAAATCTAATACCCACATTAACCAAGTTCAATTTTCTATATTGTGACAAAATTTAAGACAAAACTAAATATGACAAAGTGTCCAAATAGTCCAATATATCCCACACTGCATGATGCCATGTATTATGCTTCATTTATTAGCCTTTCCTCAGTGAGCACCAATGATCGGTTTAGAATGATCACTTTAACTGGCCGGTCAACTTGACATATCCACACTAAATTTTCTGTAACTTTTGATTTAGGGCTCCGAAAAACACGAATCCAATGTCCACGTTAAACTAGGTCAATTTTCTATATTTTGCTAAAAATTGAATTAGAAAATGAGACAACAGAGGTTCCAAGTAATCCTATCTATCCCAAACTGTGTGATGCCATGCATTATCCTTCATTTATTTGCCTTTCCTCAATGAGCACTAATGATCAGTTTAGAATGATCACTTTAACTGGCTGGTCAACTTAAAATGTTCACACTAAATCGTCTGTAACTTTTGATTTAGAGCTCACAATGACACGAATCCAATGTCCACGTTAAGCTAGCTCAATTTTCTATATTTTGACAAAATTTGGGACAGAAAAAGAGACGACAAAGCATCCAAGTAATCAAATCTATCCCAAACTGCTTGATGCCATGCTTTATGCTTCCTTTATAACCCTATACTTAATGAGCACCAATGATCAATTTAGAATGATCACTTTAACTGGTCGATAACCTTAATATATCCGCACTAAATCGTCTGCAACTTTTGATTTAGAGAAAACACACGAATCAAATGCCCACGTTAAACTAACTTAATTTTGTATATTGTAAACACATTTGAGACAGAAACAGATACCAAAAACCGTCCAAGTAATCCAATCCATCCCAAACTGTGTGATACCATTCATTATTGTTCATTAATAAGCTTTTACTCAATGAGCACCAACGATCAGTTTAGAGTGATCATTTTGACTGGCCGATCAACTTAACATGTCTGCACTACAGCGTCCATAACTTTGATTTATATCTCAGAATGACACAAATCCAATACCCACATTAAGCTAGTTCAATTTTTTATATTGTGACAAAATTTGAGACAAAGCTAGATATAACAAAGCATCCAGTAAAACAATCTATCGCAAACTGCGTGATGCCATGCATTATTCTTCATTTATAAGCCTTGACTCAATGAGCACCATTGATCAGTTTAGAATAGTCATATTAACTGGCTGATCAACGTGACATGTCCGCACTAAAACGTCCATAACTTTTGATTTAGAGCTCAGAATGATACGAATACAATGCCCACGTTATCTAGCTAAATTTAATATAGAAACAGAGACGAAAAGCATCCAAGTATTCCAATCTATCCCAAAATGTGATGCCTTTCTTTATGCTTCATTTATAAGCCTTCACTTAATGAGCACCAGAGAACAGTTTATAACTATCACTTTAACTTGCCGATCAACTTGACATGTCCACACTAAATTGTCCATAACTTTGGATTTATAGCTCAGAATGACACGAATCCAATGCCCACATTAAGCTAGTTCAATTTCCTATATTGTGACAAAATTTGAGACAAACCTAGATACGAAAAAGCGTTCAAGTAATCCAATCTATCCAAACCTGCGTTATGTCATGCATTATCCTTCATTTATAAGCCTTGACTCAATGAGAACCATTGATCACTTTAGAATAATCATATTAACTGCCCGATCAACTTGATATGTCCGCACTAAATCGTCTGTAATTTTTGATTTAGAGCTCAGAATGACACGACTCCAATGCCGATGTTAAGCTAGCTCAATTTTCTATATTTTTTACTAAATTTAATATAGAAATAGAGACGAAAAAGAATACAAATAATCCAATTTATCCAAATTGATTTAGAGCTCAGAATTACACGAATCCAATGCCCAGGTTAAGCTAGCTTAGTTTTCTATATTGTAACAAAAATTGAGACAGAAATAGATACAACAAAGCATCCAAGTAATTCAATCTACCTAAAACTGTTTGATGCGATGCATTATGTTTCATTTATAAGACTTTACTCAATCTACACCAATGATCAGTTTAGTATGATCACTTTAACTAGCCGATCAACTTGACATGTCCGCACTAAATCATTCATAGCTTTTGATATAGGCTTAAAATGAGATGAATCAAATGCCCACGTTAAGCTACCTCAATTTTCTATATTTTGATAAAATTTGAGACAGAAATAGATACAACAAAGCGCCAAAGTAATCCAATACATCTCAAACTTCGTGATGCCATGCATTATTCTTCATTTATAAGCTTTTACTCAATGAGCACCAATGATCAGTTCAGAATGATCCTTCTAATTGTCCGATCAACCTGACATATTCGCACTAAATTGTCCATAACTTTTGATTTAGAGTTCACAAACACACGTATCCAATGCCCACGTTAAGCTATCTCAATTTTCTATATTATAACAAAAATTTGAGACAAAAATAGATACGAACAAAGCGTCCAAGTAATCGAATCTATCTTAAACTGTTTGATGCCATGCATTATGCTTCATTTATACGCCTTTACTCAGTGTGCACCAATGATCAGTTTAGAATGATCACTTTAACTAGCCGATTAACTTGACATGTCCGCACTAAATCATTCGAAACTTTTGATTTAGGGCTTAAAATGATACGAATCCAATGCCCATGTTAACCTAGCTCAATTTTCTATATTTTGATAAAATTTGAGATAGAAATAGATACGACAATGCGTCCAAGTAATCCAATCCGTCCCAAATTGAGCGGTGCCATGCATTATTCTTCATTTATAAGCTTTTACTCAGTGAGCACCAATCATCAGTTTAGAATGATCTCTTTAATTTGCCGATCAACTTGACATGTCTGCGCTAATTTGTCCATAACTTTTGATTTACAGCTCAGAATGACACGAATCTAGTGCCCACGTTAAGCTAGTTCAATTTTCAATATTGTGACAAAATTTGAGACAAAACAAGATATGATAAGACGTCCAAGTGATCCAATCTATCCCGTACTACGTGAATCCATGCATTGTGTTTCATTTATATGGCTTGATTCAATGAGCACCATTAATAAATTTAGAATAATCATATTAACTGGCTGATGAACTTGACATGTCCGCACTAAATCATCCTTAACTTTTGATTGAGAACTCAGAATGAAGCGAATCCAATGTCCACGTTAAGCAAGCTCAGTTTTTTATATTTTTACTAAATTTAATAAAGAAATTGAGATGACAAAGCATCCAAGTAATCTAATCTATCCAAAAATGTGTGATGCTTTGCTTTATGCTTTAAGCCTTTACTTAATGAGCACCAATAATCAGTTTAGAATGATCACTTTAACTGGCAAATCAACTTAACATGTCTGCACTAAATCGTACATAACTTTTTATTTATAGCCCAAAATGACACGAATCCAATGTCCACAATAAGCTAGTTCAATTTTTTATATTGTGACAAAATTTGAGACAAAGCTAGATACAACAAAGCATTCAAGAAATCCAATCTATCCCAAACTGCGTGATACCATGCATTATATTTCATTTATAAGCTTTGACACAATGAGCACCAATGATCAGTTTAGAATAATCATATTAAGTGGCCGATGAACTTGACATGCACGCACTAAATCGTCTGTAACTTTTGATTTAGAGCTCAAAATGACACGAATCCAATCCCCACGTTAATCTAGTTCAATTTTCTATATTTTGAAAGAATTTGAGATAGAAATAGAGACAACAAAGCGTCCAAGTAATCACATTTATTCAAACTGATTGATGCCATGCTTTATGCTTTATTTTTAAGCTTTTACTTAATGAGAACCAATGATTAGTTTAGAATGATCACTTTTAACTTGCCCATCAATTTGACATGTCCGTACTAACCAGTTCGCATCGATTTAGAGCTCAGAATGATACGAATCCAATGCCGACGTTAAGCTAGTTCAATTTTCTATATTGAAACAAAACTTGAGACAGAAAGAGACACGCCAAAGCGTCCAAGTAATCCAATCTATCTACATTTGGTTAACACCATGCATTATGCTTCATTTATAAGCCATTACTCAATGTGCACCAATGATCAGTTTAGTATGATCACTTAAACTAGCCGATCAACTTGACATGTCCGCACTAAATCATTTGTAACTTTTAATATAGGGCTTAAAATGACACAAACCCAATGCCCACGTTAAACTAGCTCAATTTTCTATATTTTGATAAAATTTAAAACAGAAATAGATACGACAAAGCGTCAAAGTAATCCAATCCATCTCAAACAGCATGATGCCATGCATTATTCTTCATTTATAAGCTTTTACTCAATGAGCACCAATAATCAGTTTAGAATCATCCTTCTAACTTGCCGGTCAACTTGATATTTCTGCACTAATTTGTCCATAACTTTTGATTTATATCTCAAAATGACATGAGTCCAATGCACACATTAACCTAGTTCAATTTTTTATATTGTGACAAAATTTGAGCCAAAACTACATACGACAAAGCATCCAAGTAATCAAATCTATCGTAACCTGCGTGATGTCATTGTTTATGCTTCCTTTATAAGCTTTGACTCAATGAGCACCAATGATCCATTTAGAATAATCATATTAACTTGCCAGTGAACTTGACATTTCCGCACTAAATCGTACGTAACTTTTGATTTATAGCACAGAATGACACGAATCCAGTGCCCAAGTTAAGCTAGTTCAATTTTGTATAGTTTAACAGAATTTGAGACAGAAATAGAGACGACAAAGCGTCCAAGAAGTCCAATCTATCCAAACTGCTTGATGACATGCTTTCTGTTTCATTTATAAGCTTTTTCTTAATGAACACCAATGATTAGTTTAGAATGATCACTTTAATTGGCCAATCACTAAATTTTCCACATTCTTTTAGAGCTCATAATGACACGAATCCAATGCCCATGTTAAGCTAGCTCCATTTTCCATATTGTAACAAAATTTGAGACAGAAATAGATACGACAAAGCGTCCAAGTAATGCAATCTATCTAAAACTTTTTGATGCCATGCATTATGCTTCATTTATAAGCCTTTACTCAATGTGCACCAATGATCAGTTTAGAATGATCACTTTAACTAGCCGATTAACTTGACATGTCCGCACTAAATCATTCGTAACTTTTAATTTAGGGCTTAAATTGACACGAATCCAATGCTCACGTTAAGCTAGCTCAATTTTCTATATTTTGATAAAATTTGAGATTGAAATAGATACGACAAATCATCCAAGAAATCCAATCCATCCCAAACTACGTGATGCCATGCGTTATTCTTCATTTATAAGCTTTTACTCAATAAACACCAATAATCAGTTTATAATGATCATTTTAATTGCCCAATCAACTTGACATGTTCGCACAAAAACGGCCGTAACTTTTGATTTAGGGCTCAGAAACACACGAATCCAGTGCCTACATTAAGCTAGCTCAATTTTCTATATTGTGACAAAATTTGAGACATAAATAGATAGGACAAAGTATCCAAGTAATCAAATCGATCCCAAACTATGTGACGCCATGCATTATTCTTCATTTATAAGCTTTTACTCCATGAGTACCAATGATCAGTTTAGAATGATCCTTTTAGCTTGCTGATCAACTTGACATGTTTGCACTAATTCGTCCATACCTTTTGATTTATTGCTCAAAATGACACGAATCCAATGCCCACCATAAGGTAGTTCAACTTTCTATATTATGACAAAATTTGAAACAAAACTAGATACGACAGAGCGCCCAAGTAATCCAATCTACCCCAAACTGCGTGATGCCATGCATAATGCTTCAGTTATAAGCTTTGACTCAATGAACACCAATGATAAGTTTAGAATAATCATATTAACTGGCTGATAAACTTGATATGTCCGAACTAAATCGTCCATAACTTTTGATTTAGTGCTCAAAATGACACGAATCCAATGCCCACTCTGAGCTAGTTCAATTTTCTATATTGTGACAACATTTGAGACAAAACTAGATACGACAAAGCGTAAAAGTAATCCAATCTATTCCACACTGCGTGATACCATGCATTATGCTTCATTTATAAGCCTTGACTCAATGAGCACCATTGATCATTTTAGAATAATCATATTAATTGGCCGATCAACTTGACATGTCCACACTAAATCGTCCGTAACTTTTGATTTAGATTTGAGAATGATACGAATCCAATGCCCACATTAAGCTAGCTCAATTTTCTATATTTTTGACTATATTTAATATAGAAATAGAGACAACAAAGCATCCAAGTTGTCCAATCCATCTCAAAATGCGTGAGGCCTTCCTTTATGCTTCATTTATAAGCCTTTACATAATGAGAACCAATGATCAGTTTAGAATGATCACTTTAACTGGCCGATCAAGTTGACATGTCCGCACTAAATCGTCCGTAACGTTTGATTTACAGCTCAGAATGACACGAATCCAATGCCCACGTTAAGCTAGCTCAATTTTTTTATATTGTGAGAAAATTTGAGACAAAACTAGATACGACAAAACGTCCAAGTAATTAAATCTATCCCAAACTGCATGATGCCATGCATTATGCTTCATTTATAAGCTTTTGACTCAATGAGCACCAATGATCAGTTTAGAATAATGATATTAACTGGCCATTGAACTTGAGATGTCCGCACTAAATCGTCCGTAACTTTTGAGTTAGAGCTCAAAATGACATGAATCCAATGCCCACGTCAATCTAGCTCAATTTTCTATATTTTGACAGAATTTGAGACAGAAATAGAGACGCCAAAGTGTCCAAGTAATCCAATATATCCAAACTGCTTGATGCCATGCTTTATGCTTCATTTATAAGCTTTTACTTAATGAGCACTAATGATTAGTTTAGAATAATTACTTTAACTTTCCAATCAACTTGACATGTCCTCACAAAATAGTACGCATTGATTTATAGCTCAGAATGACACGAATCCAATGCCCACGTTAAGCTAGCTAAATGTTTTATATTGTAACAAAAATTAAGACAGAAATAGATACGATAAAGCATCCAAGTAATCCAATCTATCTGTAAATGTTTGATGCCATGTATTATGCTTCAATGTGCACCAATGATCAGTTTAGTATGATCACTTTAACTCGCCCAACCAACTTGACATATTCGCACTAAATCATTCGTAACTTTTGATGTAGGGCTTGAAATGACACGAATCCAATACCCACGTTAAGCAAGCTCAATTTTCTATATTTTGGTAAAATTTGAGACAGAAATAGATACGACAAATCGTCAAAGTAATCCAATCCATCCCACACTGCGTGATGCTATGAATTATTCTTCATTTTTATGCTTTTACTCAATGAGCACCAATTATCAGTTTAGAATTATCCTTCTAACTTGTCGATCAACTTGACATGTCTGCACTAATTCATCCATAACTTTTGATTTATATCTCAGAATGACAAGAATCCAATGCCCACACTAACCTAGTTCAATTTTCTATATTGTGACAAAATATGAGACAAAACTAGATATGACAATTGGTCCAAGTAATCCAATCTATCCCAAACTGCGCGATGCCATGGATTATGCTTCATTTATAAGGTTTGACTTAACGAGCACCAATGATCAGTTTAGAATAATCATATTAACTGGCTGATGAACTTGACATTTCCGCACTAAATCATCTGTGACCTTTGATTTAGAGCTCAGAATGACACGAATCCAATGTCCAGGTGAAGCTAGTTCAATTTTCTATATTGTAACAAAGTTTGAGACAGAAATATATACGACAAAGCGTTCCAAGTAATCCAATCTATCCAAACTACTTGATGCCATGCTTTCTGATTCATTTATAAGAGTTTTCTTAATGAACACTAATGATTAGTTTAGAATGATCACTTTAATTGGCCAATCAACTTGACATTTCCGAACTAAATAGTCCGCATTGTTTTAGAGCTCAGAATGTCACCAATCCAATGGCCACGTTAAGCTAGCTCAATTTTCTATATTGTAACAAAGTTTGAGAAAGAAATAGATACGACAAAGCGTCCAAGTATTCCAATCTATCTAAAACTTTTTGATGCCATGCATTATGCTTCATTTATAAGCCTTTACTCAATGTGCACCAATGATTAGTTTATAATGATCACTTTAACTAGCCGATTGACTTGACATGTCGACACTAAATGATTCGTAAAACTAATTTAGGGCTTAAATTGACACGAATCAAATGCCCACGGTAAGCTAGCTCAATTTTCTATATTTTGATAAAATTTGAGACTGAAATACATACGATAAATCATCCAAGTAATCCAATCCATCCCAAACTGCGTGATGCCATGCATTATTCTTCATTTATAAGTTTTTACTCAATGAACACCAATGATCAGTTTAGATTTATCATTTCAACTGCCCAATCAACTTGACATGTTCGCACAAAATCGTGCTTAACTTTTGATTTAGAGCTCAGAAACACACGAATCCTGTGCCCACATTAAGCTAGCTCAATTTTCTATATTGTAACAAACTTTGAGACATAAATAGATACGAAAAAGCTTCCAAGTAATCCACTCGATCCCAAACTACGTGACGCCATGCATTATTCTTCATTTATAAGCTTTTACTCAATGAGCACCAAAGATCAGTTTAGAATAATCCTTTTAACTTGCCGATCAACTTGACATGTTTGCCCAAATTCGTCCATAACTTTTGATTGGTAGCTCAGAATGAGACGAATCCAACGCCAACGTTAAGCTAGTTCAATTTTCTATATTGAGACAAAACTGGATACGACAAAACATCCAAGTAGTCCAATATATATCAAAATATGTGATGCCTTGCTTTATGCTTCATTTGTAAGCCTTTACATAATGAGCACCAATGATCAGTTTAGAATGATCACTTTAACTAGCCGATCAACTTGACATGTCCGCACTAAATCGTCCATAACTTTTGATTTACAGCTCTGAATGACACGAATCCAATGCCCACATTAAGCTTATTCAATTTTCTATATTGGGACAAAATTTGAGACAAAAATAGATACGACAAAGGGTCCAAGTAATCCAATCTATCCCGAACTGCGTGATGTCATGCATTGCTTCATTTATAAGCTTTGAGTCAATGAGCACCAATGATCAGTTTAGAATAATCATATTAACTGGCCGATCAACTTGACATGTCAGCACTTAATCTTACGTAACTTTTGATTTAGAGCTTAGAATGACACAAATCCAATGCCCACGTTAAGCTAGCTCAATTTTGTATATTGTAACAAAATTTGAGACAGAAATAGATACGACAAATCGCCAAGTAATCATATCCATCCCAAACTGCGTGATGCCATGCATTGTTCTTCATTTATAAGTTTTTACTCAATGAACACCAATGATCAGTTTAGATTTATCATTTCAATTGCCCAAGCAACTTGACATGTTCGCACAAAATCGTGCTTAACTTTTGATTTAGAGCTCAGAAACACACGAATCTTGTGCCCACATTAAGCTAGCTCGATTTTTTTATATTGTAACAAAATTTGAGACATGAATAGATACGAAAAAGCGTCCAAGTAATCCACTCGATCCCAAACTACGTGACGCCATGCATTATTCTCCATTTATAAGATTTTACTCAATGAGCACCAATGATCAGTTTAGAATAATCCTTTTAACTTGCCGATCAACTTGACATGTTTGCCCAAATTCGTCCATAACGTTTGATTGGTAGCTCAGAATGACACGAATCCAACGCCAACGTTAAGCTAGTTCAATTTTCTATATTGAAACAAAACTGGATACGACAAAGCTTCCAAGTAGTCCAATCTGTATCAAAATACGTGATCCCTTGCTTTATGCTTCATTTGTAAGCCTTTACATAATGAGCACCAATGATCAGTTTAGAATGATCACTTTAACTAGCCGATCAACTTGACATGTCCGCACTAAATCGTCCATAACTTTTGATTTACAGCTCTGAATGACACCAATCCAATACCCACATTAAGCTTATTCAATTTTCTATATTGGGACAAAATTTGAGACAAAAATAGATACGACAAAGGGTCCAAGTAATCCAATCTATTCCGAACTGCGTGATGTCATGCATTGCTTCATTTATAAGCTTTGAGTCAATGAGCACCAATGATCCGTTTAGAATAATCATATTAACTGGCCGATCAACTTGACATGTCAGCACTTAATCTTACGTAACTTTTGATTTAGAGCTTAGAATGACACAAATCCAATGCCCACGTTAAGCTAGCTCAATTTTGTATATTGTAACAAAATTTGAGACAGAAATAGGTACGACAAATCATCCCAGTAATCCAATCAATCTAAAACTGTTTGATGCCATGCATTATGGGTCATTTATAAGCCTTTACTCAATGTGCACCAATGATCATTCGTAACTTTTGATTTAGGAAAATCAATAAGACCTATCTTGACCTACAAAGCAAGTGTGAGCACGAAAATCCAGTTTGAATAACAAGGGAAAAGAAAAAGGAGGGAGTTATTATTTACCACATGGTTAAAATGGTTAAATAGCTGCCTTGGGAGAAGAATCAAGGTGAAAAGGACATGTCCATGCTGCACAAAGTCTTGGTAACCACACCAAACAGTCATGCCTGCTGCCCACAGCCTTGGTAACCACACCAAACGTTCATGAGATAGTTTGCAGCTCTTCCCATCTCTTCTCATTGGTTGTTGACAAGTTCATCCTCTATTCAAGTTAATCCACAAGTTTGAATTCATTTTCTTTTGTGTGCACATTGTAAATCCTCTATTAAAGGGCTGTAAAGACTCAATGTATGAAAGAACTCTTAGGAGATTCTTCTCCAAAAGTCTAAGATATTTTCTCATCTTCTCATGCTTTTCTTTGAGTTTCTGGATTCAATTCTTCACATTTCTCCTCTCTAATCTCAATATTCTTTCATGGTATCAGAGCATAAGATCATTCTCTTATCTTTTCTACTCAAATCTCTCAGTTTCTAATCTAAAATTATGTCAAAAATCTCTCAGCCTTTAAACTAAAAAAACTCAGTTTTATTCAACCATAAAAGCTGCCTCCTTTGAGCTCTTCAAAGCGTAACAATGGAGGATACAGTTCAAATCAGTTCCAGCCTGAAACCTACGGTGATACCAGTAGTATTCAAAGGCTTGAACTACACATTATGGTCAATAACTATCAAGACGGCCATTTGTGGCAAAGGACTTTGGAATCACATCTTGGAGGATAATACTCCATCTACAGACAATCCAGAGGAAAAGAAGGATGAGGCAACAAGAAAAGAAGAAGCTAGGTGGTTCCAAGAAGATTAATCAGTCCTTGGATTCCTTCAAAATTCATTGGACCCATCCATTCTTGAAGCTTATTGACATTGTGAAACGCCAAGTCTCTTTAGGAGACTCTCAAGAGGGTGCATGGGGATGTTTCAAACCTCAGCCATGTGTATGAGGTTAAAAAGGCTCTCAATGATCTAAAACAAGAGGATATGGAGTTCACAAAGTTCCTATGCAAGTTCCAATCAACATTGTCCGAGCTTGACATGTTGAGACCAAGTTCTATGGATCCAAAGGTGCTTAATGAAAGGAAGGAACAAGACAAGATATTTGGGCTCCTTCTCAACCTAAATTCAAGCTTTAAGGATGTGATTAAGTCCATACTAAGAGAGCTAAAACTCCCTGATTTCGAAGAGGTGTGCTCACGGATTCAGAAAGAGCAAGGCAACATTCGTTTGTTTGGTGGAAATGGAGAACTAGTCATGGCCAACAAGAGCGTGTTTAAGCAAGAGGATAGGAAGAGTGTGATGTGTGAACATTGTAATAGGAATGGGCACATCAAGGACAAGTGCTGAATACTTCATCCTCATCTCAAGCCAAATCGGTTCAAGGATTCAAAGGCTAACATCTCTCAAAAGGTTGTGACTGAACCGGCAAGTTCGTCCAACCAAGGAGGGGAGCTAGCTATGAATGTATCCATGGAGTATGCTAAGAAGAGTGACGTGGAGGATCTCATCAAGGTCTATGCTTCAAAACTCTCCGGTATCAAACTCTACTCCCATAAATTGCTTGATAAACCGGATCATAAGTTGGTAGTGGATTCGGGTGCTTTTCACCATATGATTAGCAATGCTAGGTTGTTAAAAAACATTGAACCATGTCTAGGACAAGTAACTATAGCTGATGGTAAGGGTATTCCAATTGAAGGAACCAGAAAATTAAGACTATTTCACAAAGAAAGTACTGCTTTCTTTGTACTTAAGTTTAAGTCTAACCTAGTTTTGGTCAAAAGGGCTACTAAAGACCTGAATTGCAATGTTACTTTTGGAGCTAACAATGTTTACTTTCAAGATATTAAGAGTGGTAAGATACTTGGAAGTGGTGGGACTCAAGATGAGCTCTATGTTCTTGAGGACACTCCTCCAAGCAATTCGGATTCCTTAGCTTTCAAATCCTGTGTTATTGCTAATAAAGACGTCTTATGGCATGCTAGATTAGGACATCCTCATGCTCGTGCTTTAAGGTTAATAATGCCTAATGTTGCTTATGATCACTCAGTTTGTGAGGCTTGTATCCTTGGCAAACATTGTCGTGTTGTTTTCCCTAAATCGTCTACAATTTATGAGCATTGCTTTGATTTAGTACATTCCGATGTTTGGAACTCACCTTGCATGTCTAGAGATAGGGTTTATGATGCATTTATAAACTTTCATAATTATGTTACTAATCAATTCAATGCCAAGATCAATGTGTTAAGATCAGATAATGGATGGAAATACACAAGTCAAAGATTCAAAGCTCACTTAAGCAAACATGGAATACTACATCAAACTAGCTGCCCACACACACGACAACAAAATGGAGTTGGTGAAAGGAAGAACCGACACTTAATGGAAGTAGCAAGATCCATGATGTTTCATACCAATGTTCCTCAAAGTTTTCGGGGAGATGCAGTCTTGGTTGCTTGCTACCTCATCAATCGGATTCCAACCAAAGTCTTGCAAGACATATCCCCATTTGAGGTACAAATAAAACTAAACCCTCCATTGATCATTTACGTGTATTTGGGTGTGTGTGCTTTGTGTATGTTCCAGGTGATCTAAGAAACAAGTTGGAGGCAAAGAGCATCAAGTGTATGTTCCTTGGATATTCGACAACACAAAAGGGTTATAAGTGTTATGATCCGAGCAACAACAGGACATATGTGTCTAGAGATGTCAAGTTCATAGAAGAACAAAGCTATTTTAATCAGAAAGAATGGGAAGGATTGAAGGATCTCTCAAGGTCACCTTTTGATTTGGCTACGAGATTAAGGTTTTTCTTGAATCATTTCGGAAATGATGTGCCAAAGGATTCAAGACAAGAAGAGGAAAGAAACCTAAGTAGTTCACAAGATACCCAAGAGAATGAACAAGGGGCGGTAACTCAAGAACCAATTCAAATGCAAGAAGAAGCTACGGCCCAAAAACAAGAACAAGACAACTTGGAAGTGGGTATAGAGAAACCTATTCACCAAATGGAAGAGGAAACGGTTGTAGAGGAGGCTGAACCACCAGTTCAGCAACTAAGGAGGAGTACTAGACTTAGGAAAGACCCATCCAATTGGGTAAACACTAGGGTCTTCTACAACAACCAGGCCGTGGCTCATCCCATACAAGCTGTTTGTTCCCTTGACCTCTTGCCATCTAGTCATCAAGCATTCCTTGGAAATATTGAACCAAGTCAGATTCCAAGGACTTATGAAGAATCTAAGAGCAAGAAAGAATGGTTAGATGCAGTAATAGATGAGAAGGGAGCTATTGAAAGGAATCATACATGGGATATACAAGAACTTCCCAAGGGCAAGAAGGCTGTGAGTTCCAAGTGGGTGTTCACCATCAAGTATAAGAGCAATCGGGATATAGAAAGGTACAAGGCACGTCTAGTTGCAAGAGGTTTCACTCAGACATATGGAGAGGACTATACTGATTCATTTGCACCGGTGGATAAGCTACACACTGTAAGGGTTGTTCTTTCACTAGCTACGAATCTGACATGGGACTTATGGCAAATGGATGTCAAGAACGCATTCCTACAAGGAGAACGTGAAGAGGAAGTGTATATGACTCCACCACCAGGCCTAGAAGATCTTTGCAAAGAGGGACAGGTTCTAAGACTTAGGAAGGCAATATATGGGTTGAAGCGGTTGCCAAGGGTCTGGTATCACAAATTAAGCTCCACACTTACTGATAATGGGTTTAGGAAATCCCATTCAGATCATACTTTTTTCACTCGTCAAAACCCCAAAGGAATCGTGGCGGTCTTGGTTTATGTGAATGACGTTATCATCACAGGAGATGATAAGGAAGGAATTCAGTCCACAAAGGCCTTCTTAAACAGATCATTTGACATCAAGGATTTTGGAGAGTTGAAGTAGTTCTTGGGTATTGAAGTGTGTCGGTCTCCGGAAGGGCTCTTTCTATCCCAAAGAAAGTATGCTCTTGGTCTGTTGACAGACACGGGAAAGCTTGGGACTAAACCGGAAAAAACTCCTCTTAAAGATGGCTACAAGGTCAATGGAAAGAGGGAGAAAGCTGATGAGTTATTTAAGGATGTCTCTCAGTATAGGAGACTAGTTGGGAAGCTTATATACCTCACCCTCACACAACCAGACTTTTGTTTTGCTGTGAATCAAGTGAGTCAACATATGCAAAAACCTACTGTATATCATTGGAGCATGGTAGAAATGATCCTTAGATACATCAAAGGATCTCCTGGTCAAGGCATATGGATGGGCAAGAATGGGAACACTGAGATTGTCGGGTATTGTGATGCGGATTGGGCTGGTGATAGGGTGGATAGGAAATCAACCACTAGGTATTGCACCTTCATTGGTGGGAACTTAGTCACTTGAAGACTGAGAAGTAGAAGGTGGTATCATGTTCTAGTGTTGAAGCAGAATATAGGGCTATGAGAAAGCTGACAAGTGAATTAACTTGGATCAAAGCGCTCTTGAAAGACTTCGGTATTGACCAACCAGGGCCAATCACCTTCCATTGTGATAATCAAGCAGCCATTCACATAGCTTCAAACTCAGTGTTTCACGAGAGGACCAAGCACATAGAGATCGATTGCCATAAGGTTAGGGAGAAAGTTCAAGATGGAACCATTCTGCCATGTTATACAAGGAGTGAAGACCAACTAGATGACATCTTCACAAAGGCAGCAAGTCTCAAAGTTTGCAAGAACATCTTTAGCAAACTTGGGCTTGTTAATTTATCACATCCATGATCAAAGGTCTCCAAATCCAAGAGCAACACACTCTCTTTCCCTTATTAAGTTTTTGTCCCAAGTGGTTTTCTTTAATAAGGTTTTTAATGAGGTGTTGCCTTGGGTTCTCAAGCTTAAAACTTTAGGGTGATTCCAAAGTCTTTAGCTTGAGGGGGAGTATTGACATAGGAAAGTCAAGACCTACAAGGCAAGTGTGAGCACGAAAATTCAGTTTGAATAACAAGGGAAAAGAAAAAGTAGGGAGTTATTATTAACCACATGGTTAAAATGGTTAAATAGCTGCCTTGGGAGAAGAATCAAGGTGAAAAGGACATGTCCATGCTGCACACAGTCTTGGTACCCACACCAAACAGTCATGCCTGCTTCACACAGCCTTGGTAACCACACCAAATGTTCATGAGACAGTTTGCAGCTTTTCCCCTCTCTTCTCATTGGTTGTTGACAAGCTCCTCCTCTATTCAAGCTCATCCACAAGTTTGAATTCGTTTTCTTTTGTGTTCACATTGTAAATCGTCTATAAAAGGGCTGTAAAGACTCAATGTATGAAAGAACTCTTAAGAGATTCTTCTCCAGAAGTTTAAGACATTTTCTCATCTTCTCATGCTTTTCTGTTGAGTTTCTGGACTCAATTCTTCACATTTCTCCTCTCTAATCTCAATATTCTTTCAAGAATGACACGAATCCAATGCCCATGTTAATCTAGCTCAATTTTCTATATTGTAACAAAATTTGAGATAGAAATAGATATGACAAAGCGTCCACGTAAGCCAATCTATCTAAAATTGTTTGATGCCATGCACTATGGGTCATTTATAAGCCTTTACTCAATGTGCACCACTGATGATTCGTAACTTTTTATTTAGGACTCAAAATGACACGAATCCAGTTCCCACGTGAAGCTAGCTCAATTTTCTATATTTTGATAAAATTTGAGACCGAAATAGATACAACAAATTGTCCAAGTAATCCAATCCATCCCAAAAAGCGTGATGTCATGCATTATTCTTCATTTATAAGCTTTTACGAAATGAGCACCAATGATCAGTTTATAATGATCATTTTAATTGCCCGATCAACTTGACATGTTCGCACTAAGTTGTCCATAACTTTTGATTTAGAGCTCAGAAACACACGAATCCAGTGCCCACGTTAAGGTAGCTCAATTTTCTATATTGTGGCAAACTTTGAAACATAAATAGATACGTCAAAGCATCCAAGTAATCCAATCGATCCCAATCTACGTGACGCCATGCATTATTCTTCACTTATAAGCTTTTACTCAATGAGCACGAATGATCAGTTTCGAATGATCTTTTTCACTTGCCGATCAACTTGACATGACTGCATTAATTCGTCCATGACTTTTTATTTATAGCTCAGAATGACAGGAATCAAATATCCACATTAAGCTAGTTCAATTTTCTATATTGTAAAAAAATTTGAGACAAAACTGGATACGAAAAAGCATCCAAATAATCCAATCTATTTCAACCTTCGTGATTCAATGCATTATGCTTCATTTATAAGCCTTGACTTAATGAGCACCACTGATCAGTTTCGAATAATCATATTAATTGGTCGATCAACTTGACATGTCCGCACTAAATGCTCCGTAACTTTTAATTAAGAGCTCAGAATGACACGAATCCAATGCCCACGTTAAATTAGCTCAATTGTCTATATTTTTGATTAAATTTAATATAGAAATAGAGACGACAAATCATCCGAGTAATCCAATATATCCCAAAATGTGTGAAGCCTTGCTTTACGCTTCATTTATAAGCCTTTACTTAATGAGCACCAATGATCACTTTAGAATGATCACTTTAACTGGCCGATCAACTTGACATGACCGTACTAAATCGTCCATAGCTTTTGATTTATTGCTCAGAATGACACGAATCCAATGCCCACATTAAGCTTGTTCAATTTTCTATATTGTGACAAAATTTGAGACAAAACTAGATACGACAAAGTGTCCAAGTAATCCAATCTATCCCAAACTTCATGATGCCATGCATTATGCTTCATTTATAAGCCTTTACTTAATGAAAACCATTGATCAGTTTAGAATGATCACTTTAACTGGCCGATCAACTTGACATATCCGCACTAAATCGTCTATAACTTTTGATTCGGAGGAAACATATGAATCCAACGCCCCCATTAACCTAGCTCAATTTTCTATATTGTGAAAAAAGTTGAGACAGAAATATATATGACAAAGCGTACAAGAAATCCAATCCATCCGAAACTGTGTGATGTCATTCCTTATTGTTCATTTTAAGCTTTTACTCAATAATCACCAATGATCACTTCAGAATGATCATTTTAATTGGCCGATAGACTAGACATGTCCGCACTAAATCGTCCATAACTTTGATTTATAGCTCAAAATGTCACAAATCAAATACACCACACTAAGCTAGTTCAATTTTTTTATATTATAACAAAATTTGAGATAAAACTAGATATGAAAAAGCGTCCAAGTAGTCCAATTTATCCCGAACTGCATGATGACATGCATTATGCTGCATTTATTAGCCTTTCCTCAATGAGCATCAATGATGAGTTTAGAATGATCACTTTAAATGGCCGATCCACTTGACATGTCCACCCTAAATCGTTCTTAATTTTTGATTTAGAGCTTAAAATGACACGAATCAAATGTCGATGTTAAGATGGCTCAAATTTCTATTTTGTAGCAAAATTTGAGACAGAAATAGATACGACAAAGCGTACAAGTAATCCAATCCATCCCAAACTGCGTGATGCCATGCATTTTTCTTCATTTATAACCTTTTACTCAATGAGAAACAATGATGAGTTTAGAATGATCATTTTAACTGGCTTATCAACTTGATATGTTTGCAAAAAATTGTCCGTATAGCTCAGAATGACACAAATCTAATACCCACATTAATCTAGTTCAATTTTCTATATTGTGACAAAATTTAAGACAAAACTAAATAGGGCGAAGTGTCCAAGTAATCCAATATATCCCAAACTGCGTGATACCATGCATTATGCTTCATTTATTAGGCTTTCCTCATTGAGCACCAATGATCAGTTTAGAATTATCACTTTAACTGGCCGATCAACTTGACATGTCCACATTAAATTTTCTGTAATTTTGATTTAGTGCTCTGAAAACCACGAATCCAATGTCCACGTTAAGCTAGGTAAATTTTCTATATTTTGACAAAATTTGAATTCGAAAAAGAGATAAGAGAGCGTACAAGCAATCAAATCTATACCAAACTGCGTGATGCCATGCATTATCCTTCATTTATTAGCCTTTTCACAATGAGCACTAATAATCAGTTTAGAATGTTATTTTTAATTGGTCGATCAACTTGACATGTCCGCACTATATCATCCATAACTTTTGATTTAGTGCTCTGAATGACACGAATCCAATGTCCACGTTAAGCTGCCTGAATTTTCTATTGTGACAAAATTTGAGATAGAAATAGATACGACAAAGCGTCCACGTAAGCCAATCTATCTAAAACTGTTTGATGCCATGCACTATGGGTCATTTATAAGCCTTTACTCAATGTGCACCAATGATGATTCGTAACTTTTTATTTAGGACTCAAAATCACACGAATCCAGTTCCCACGTGAAGCTAGCTCAATTTTCTATATTTTGATAAAATTTGAGACCGAAATAGATACAACAAATCGTCCAAGTAATCCAATCCATCCCAAAAAGCATGATGTCATGCATTATTCTTCATTTCTAAGCTTTTACGAAATGAGCACCAATGATCAGTTTATAATGATCATTTTAATTGCCCGATCAACTTGACATGTTCGCACTAAGTTGTCCATAACTTTTGATTTAGAGCTCAGAAACACACGAATCCAGTGCCCACGTTAAGGTAGCTCAATTTTCTATATTGTGGCAAACTTTGAAACATAAATAGATACGTCAAAGCATCCAAGTAATCCAATCGATCCCAATCTACGTGACGCCATGCATTATTCTTCATTTATAAGCTTTTACTCAATGAGCACGAATGATCAGTTTCGAATGATCTTTTTCACTTGCCGATCAACTTGACATGACTGCATTAATTCGTCCATGACTTTTGATTTATAGCTTAGAATGACAGGAATCCAATACCCACATTAAGCTAGTTCAATTTTCTATATTGTAACAAAATTTGAGACAAAACTGGATACGAAAAAGCGTCCAAATAATCCAATCTATTCCAACCTTCGTGATTCAATGCATTATGCTTCATTTATAAGCCTTGACTCAATGAGCACCACTGATCAGTTTAGAATAATTATATTAATTGGTCGATCAACTTGACATGTCCGCACTAAATGCTCCGTAACTTTTGATTAAGAGATCAGAATGACACGAATCCAATGCCCACATTAAATTAGCCCAATTGTCTATATTTTTTATTAAATTTAATATAGAAATAGAGACGACAAATCATCCCAGTAATCCAATATATCCCAAAATGTGTGAAGCCTTGCTTTACGCTTCATTTATAAGCCTTTACTTAATGAGCACCAATGATCACTTTAACTGGCCGATCAACTTGACATGACCGTACTAAATCGTCCATAGCTTTTGATTTATTGCTCAGAATGACACGAATCCAATGCCCACATTAAGCTAGTTCAATTTTCTATATTGTGACAAAATTTGAGACAAAACTAGATGCGAAAAAGTGTCCAAGTAATCCAATCTATCCCGAACTTCGTGATGCCATGCACTATGCTTCATTTATAAGCTTTTACTTAATGAAAACCATTGATCAGTTTAGAATAATCACTTTAACTGGCCGATCAACTTGACATATCCGCACTAAATCGTCTATAACTTTTGATTTGGAGGAAACATATGAATCCAACGCCCCCATTAACCTAGCTCAATTTTCTATATTGTGAAAAAAGTTGAGACAGAAATAGATATGACAAAGCGTACAAGAAATCCAATCCATCCGAAACTGTGTGATGCCATTCCTTATTGTTCCTTTTAAGCTTTTACTCAATAAGCACCAATGATCACTTCAGAATGATCATTTTAATTGGCCGATAGACTAGACATGTCCGCACTAAATCGTCCATAACTTTTGATTTATAGCTCAAAATGTCACAAATCAAATACACCACACTAAGCTAGTTCAATTTTTTTTATATTATAACAAAATTTGAGATAAAACTAGATATGAAAAAGCATCCAAGTAGTCCAATTTATCCCGAACTGCATGATGACATGCATTATGCTGCATTTATTAGCCTTTCCTCAATGAGCATCAATGATGAGTTTAGAATGATCACTTTAAATGGCCGATCCACTTGACATGTCCACCCTAAATCGTTCTTAATTTTTTATTTAGAGCTTAAAATGACACGAATCAAATGTCGATGTTAAGATGGCTCAAATTTCTATTTTGTAGCAAAATTTGAGACAGAAATAGATACGACAAAGCGTACAAGTAATCCAATCCATCCCAAACTGCGTGATGCCATGCATTTTTCTTCATTTATAACCTTTTACTCAATGAGAAACAATGATGAGTTTAGAATGATCATTTTAACTGGCTTATCAACTTGATATGTTTGCAAAACATTGTCCGTATAGCTCAGAATGACACAAATCTAATACCCACATTAATCTAGTTCAATTTTCTGTATTGTGACAAAATTTGAGACAAAACTAAATAGGGCGAAGCGTCCAAGTAATCCAATATATCCCAAACTGTGTGGTGCCATGCATTATGCTTCATTTATTAGGCTTTCCTCATTGAGCACCAATGATCAGTTTAGAATTATCACTTTAACTGGACAATCAACTTGACATGTCCACATTAAATTTTCTGTAATTTTGATTTAGTGCTCTGAAAACCACGAATCCAATGTCCACGTTAAGCTAGCTAAATTTTCTATATTTTGACAAAATTGGATTTCGAAAAAGAGATAACAAAGCGTACAAGCAATCAAATCTATACCAAACTGCGTGATGCCATGCATTATCCTTCATTTCTTAGCCTTTTCACAATGACAACTAATAATCAGTTTAGAATGATATTTTTAATTGGTCGATCAACTTGACATGTCCGCACTATATCATCCATAACTTTTGATTTAGTGCTCTGAATGACACGAATCCAATGTCCACGTTAAGCTGCCTGAATTTTCTATTGTGACAAAATTTGAGATAGAAATAGATACGACAAAGCGTCCAACTAATCCAATCCATCCCAAACTGCGTGATGCCATGCATTCTTCTTCATTTATAAGCTTTTACTAAATGAGCACCAATGATGAGATTAGAATGATCATTTTAACTAGCCGATTAACTTGACATTTCTACACTAAATTATCTGTAATTTGTGATTTATAGCTCAGAATGACACGAATCCAATACCCACAATAAGCTAGTTCAATATTATATATTGTGACAGTATTTGAGATAGAACTAAACAGAAGAAAACGTCCCAATAATCCAATCTATCCAAAACTGCGTAATGCCAAGCATTATCCTTGATTTATTTGACTTTCCTCAATGAGCGCCAATGATCAGTTTAGAATGATCACTTTAACTGGCCGATCAACCTAACATGTCTATACTAAATCGTTCGTAACTTTTGATTTAGAGCTCAGAATGACGTGAATCCAATGACCATGTTAAGCTAGGTCAATTTTCTATATTTTCACAAAATATGGGACAAAAAACAGAGAACAAAGCGTCCAAGTATTTCAATCTATTCCAAACTGCGTGATGCCATGCTTTATGCTTCATTTATAAGACTTACTTAATCAGCACCAATGATCAGTTTAGAATGATCACTTTAACTGGCCGATCAACTTGACATATCCGCATTAAATCGTCCATAACTTTTGATTTAGAGGAAACACATGAATCGAATTCCCATGTTAAACTAGCTCAATTTTCTATATTGTAACAAAATTTGAGACGGGAATAGATACGAAAAAGCATCCAAGTAATCCAATAAATCCCAAACTGAGTGATACCATGTATTTTGTTGATTTAAAAGCTTTTACTCAATGAGCACCAATGATTAGTTTAGAATGATCATTTTGACTGGCCGATCAACTTGACCTATCTGCACTAAGTCGTCCATAACTTTTGATTTATTGCTCCGAATGACACGAATCCAATACACACATTAAGCTAGTTCAACTTTCTATATTCTAACAAAATTTGAGACAAAACTAGATACGAAAAATAATCTAAGTAATCCAATCTATCCCAAACAACGTGATGCCATGCATTATGCTTTATTTATTAGCTTTTCCTGAAAGAGCACCAGTGATCAGTTTAGAACGATCATTTTAACTCGCCGATCAACTTGACATGTCCACACTATATCGTCCATAACTTTTGATTTAGAACTCAGAATGACACAAATCCAATGTCTACGTTAAGCTGGATCAAGTTTCTATATTGTGAAAAAATTTTATATAGAAATAGATATGACAAAGCGTCGAAGTAATACAATTTATCCCGAACTGCGTGATGCCATGCATTCTTCTTCATTTATAAGCTTTTACTCAATGAAGAGCAATGATAAGTTTAGAATGATCATTTTAACTGGCTGATCAACTTGATATGTCTGCACCAAATCGTCCGTATAGCTCACAATGACACGAATCCAATACCCCCATTAAGCTAGTTCAGTTTTCTATATTGTGACAAAATTTGAGACAAAACTAAATACGAAAAAGCGTCCAAGTAATCCAATGTATCCCAAAATGTGTGATGCCATACATTATGTTTCATTTATTATCTAGACCAATTTTCTATATTTTGACAAAATTTGGGACAGAAAAAGAGACAACAAAGTGTCCAAGTAATCCAATATATCCCAAACTGTGTGATGTCATACTTTATGCTTCATTTATAAGTCTTTACTTAATGAGCACCAATGATCAGTTTAGAATGATCACTTTAGCTGGCCGATCAACTTGACATGTCCACACAAAATTTTCTGTAACTTTTGATTTAGGGCTAAAAAAAACACGAATCCAGTGTCCACGTTAATCTAGCTAAATTTTCTATATTTTGACAAAATTTGACAAGTAATCCAATCTATCCCTAACTGCGTGATTCCATGCTTTATGCTTCATTTATAATCTTTTACTTAATGAGCACCAATGATCAGTTTAGAATGATCATCTTAACTCGTCGATCAACTTGACATATCCGCAAGAAATTGTCCGTAACTTTTGATTTAGAGGAAACACACGAATTCAATGTCCACGTTAACCTAGCTCAATTTTCTTTATTGTAACAAAATTTGAGATAGAAATAAGTACGAAAAACCATCCAAGTAATCCAATCCTTCCCAAACTGCGTGATATCATGCAATATTGTTCATTTATAAGGTTTCACTCAATCAGCAACAATGATCAGTTTAAAGTAATCATTTTGACTGGCTGATCGACTTGACATTCCTGCACTGAATCGTCCATAACTTTTTATTTATAGCACAGAATGAGACAAATCCAATACCCACATTAAGCTAGTTAAGTTTTCTATATTCTGACAAAATTTGAGATAAAACTAGATATGAAAAAGTGTCCAAGTAATCGAATATATCCCAAACAATGTCCAAGTTGACATGTCCGCACTAAATCGTCCGTAACTTTTGAGTTACTGCTCAGAATGACACGAATCCAATGTCCACGTTAAGCTACCTCAATTTTCTATATTTTGACAAAATTTGGGACAGAAAAAGAGATGACAAAGTGTCCAATTAATCCAATCTAGCCAAAACTGCGTGATGCCATGCTTTATGCTTCATTTATAAGCCTTTACTTAATGAGCACCAATGATCAGTTTAGAATGATCATCTTAACTGGCTTATCAACTTGACATATCCGCAGTAAATTGTCCATAACTTTTGATTTAGAGGAAACACACGAATCCAATGCCCACGTTAATCTAGCACAATTTTCTATATTGTAACAAAATTTGAGCTAGAAATAGATACGAAAAACCGTCCAGTAATCCAAACCATCCCAAACTGCGTTATACCATGCAATATTGTTCATTTATAAGCTTTTACTCAATGAGCACTCATGATCGGTTTAGAATGATCAATTTAATTGACCGATCAACTTGACATGACAACACTAAGTCGTCCATAACTTTCGATTTAGTGCTCAGAATGACACGAATCCAATGTTCACGTTAAACTAGCTCAGTTTTCTATATTTTGACAAAATTTGAAACAGAAAAAGAGACGACAAATCGTTCAAGTAATCCAATCTATACCAAATTGTGTGATGCCATGCATTATCCTTCATTTATTATCCTTTTCTCAATGAGCAATAATAATCAGTTTAGAATGAGCACTTTAACTAGCGATCAACTTGACATGTCCACACTAAATCATTCGTAACCTTTGATTTAGAACTTAGAATGACACGAATCCATGTCAACGTTAAGCTAGCTCAATTTTATATATTCTGACAAAATTTGGGATAGAAAAAGAGATGACAAAGCATCTAAATAAACCAATCTATCCCAAACTACGTGATTCCATGCTTTATGCTTCATTTATAAGACTTACTTAATGAGCACCAATGATCAGTTTAGAAGGATCACTTTAACTGGCCGATCAACTTAACATATCCCCACTAAATCGTCCGAACTTTTGATTTAGAGGAAACACACAAATCCAATGCCCATGTTAACCTAGCTCAATTTTCAATATTGTAACAAAATTTGAGACACAAATATATACGAAAAACCGTTCAAGTAATCCAATCCATCCCAAAATGCGTGATGCCCTTCATTACTGTTCATTTATAAGCTTTTACTCAATGAGCACCCATGAAAAGTTTACAATGATCATTTTAATTGGCCGATTAACATGACATGACCGTAATAAATTGTCCATAAGTTTTGATTTGGTGCTCCGAATGACACGAATCCAATGTCCACGTTAAGCTAGCTCAATTTTTCCATGTTTTCACAAAATTTGGTACGTACAAAGAGACGACAATGCGTGCAAATAATCCAATGTATCCCAAACTGCGTGATACCATGCTTTATGCTTCATTTATAAGTCTTTACTTAATGAGCAGCAATGATCAGTTTTGAATGATCATCTTAACTTGCCGATCAACTTGATATATCTACACTAAATTGTCCGTTACTTTTGATTTAGAGGAAACACACGAATCCAATGCCTGTGTTAACCTAACTCAATTTTCTATATTGTAACAAAATTTGAGATAGAAAAAGATACAAAAAAACCGTTCAAGTAATCCAATCCATACCAAACTGCGTGATACCATGCATTATTGTTCATTCATAAGCTTTTACTCAATGAAGACCAATGATCAGTTTAGAATGATAATTTTGACTGGTTGATCAACTTGACATGCCTGCACTGAATCGTCCATAACTTTTGATTTATAGCACAGAATGACAAGAATCCCATACCCACATTAAACTAGTTCAATTTTCTTTATTCTCACAAAATTTGAGATAAAACTAGATATGAAAAAGCGTCCAAGTAATCCAATCTATCCTGAACAGTGTGATGCCATGCATTATGTTTTATTTATTAGTCATTCCTCAATGAACACCAATGATCAGTTTAGAATGATCATTTTAACGGGCCGATCAACTTGATATGTCCACACTAAATCGTCTGTTACTTTTTATTTAGAGCTCAGAATGACACAAATCCAATGTCCATGTTAAGGTAGCTCAATGTTTTATGCTTTGACAAAATTTGGGACAGAAAAAGAGATGACAAAGCGTCCCAGTAATCCAATCTATCGCAAACTGCATGATGCCATGCTTTATGCTTCATTTATAAGCCTTTACTTAATGAGCACCAATGATGAGTTTAGAATTATCACTTTAACTAGCCGATCAACTTGACATATCCACACTAAATCGTCCGTAACTTTAGATTTAGAGGAAACACACGAATCCAATGCCCACATTAAACTAGCTCAATTTTCTATATTGTAACAAAATTTGAGATAAAAATAGATAAGAAAAACCGTCCAAGTTATCCAATCCATATCAAACTGCGTGATACCATGCATTATTGTTCATTTATAAGCTTTTACTCAATGAGCACTAATGATCAGTTTAAAATGATCATTTTAATTGGCCGATCAAGTTGACATGTCCGCACTAAATCGTCCGTAACTTTTGAGTTACTGCTCAGAATGACACGAATCCAATGTCCACGTTAAGCGAACCCAATTTTCTATATTTTGACGAAATTTGGGACAGAAAAAGAGATGACAAAGTGTCCAATTAATCCAATCTAGCCAAAACTGCGTGATGCCATGCTTTACGCTTCATTTATAAGCCTTTACTTAATGAGCACCAATGATCAGTTTAGAATGATCATCTTAACTAGCTTATCAACTTGACATATCCGCACTAAATTGTCCTTAACTTTTGATTTAGAGGAAACACACGAATCCAATGCCCACGTTAATCTAGCACAATTTTCTATATTGTAACAAAATTTGAGCTAGAAATAGATACGAAAAACCGTACAGTAATCCAAACCATCCCAAACTGCGTGATACCATGCAATATTGTTCATTTATAAGCTTTTACTCAATGAGCACTCATGATCAGTTTAGAATGATCAATTTAATTGACCGATCAACTTGACATGACAGCACTAAGTCGTCCATAGCTTTTGATTTAGTGCTCAGAATGACACGAATCCAATGTACACGTTAAACTAGCTCAGTTTTCTATATTTTGACAAAATTTGAAACGTAAAAAGAGACGAAAAATCGTTCAAGTAATCCAATTTATACCAAATTGTGTGATGCCATGCATTATCCTTCATTTATTATCCTTTTCTCAATGAGCAATAATAATCAGTTTAGAATGAGCACTTTAACTAACGATCAACTTGACATGTCCACACTAAATCATTCGTAACCTTTGATTTAGAACTCAGAATAACACGAATCCAATGTCAACGTTAAGCTAGCTCAATTTTATATATTCTGACAAAATTTGGGATAGAAAAAGAGATGACAAAGCATCTAAATAAACCAATCTATCCCAAACTACGTGATTCCATGCTTTATGCTTCATTTATAAGACTTACTTAATGAGCACCAATGCTCAATTTGAAGGATCACTTTAACTGGCCGATCAACTTAACATATCCCCACTAAATCGTCTGAGACTTTTGATTTAGAGGAAACACACAAATCCAATGCCCATGTTAACCTAACTCAATTTTCAATATTGTAACAAAATTTGAGACAAAAATAGATACGAAAAACCATTCAAGTAATCCAATCCATCCCAAAATGCGTGATGCCCTTCATTACTGTTCATTTATAAGCTTTTACTCAATGAGCACCCATGAAAAGTTTAGAATGATCATTTTAATTGGCCGATTAACTTGACATGACCATAATAAATGGTCCATAAGTTTTGATTTAGTGCTCCGAATGACACGAATCCAATGTCCACGTTAAGCAAGCTCAATTTTTCCATATTTTCACAAAATTTGGTACATACAAAGAGACGACAATGCGTGCAAATAATCCAATGTATCCCAAACTGCGTGATACCATGCTTTATGCTTCATTTATAAGCCTTTACTTAATGAGCAACAATGATAAGTTCTGAATGATCATCTTAACTTGCCGATCAACTTGACATATCTACACTAAATTGTCCGTTACTTTTGATTTAGAGGAAACACACGAATCCAATGCCCGTGTTAATCTTACTCAATTTTCTATATTGTAACAAAATTTGAGATAGAAAAAGATACAAAAAAACCGTTCAGGTAATCCAATCCATACTAAACTGCGTGATACCATGCATTATTGTTCATTCATAAGCTTTTACTCAATGAAGACCAATGATCAGTTTAGAATGATAATTTTGACTGGTTGATCAACTTGACATGCCTGCACTGAATCGTCCATAACTTTTGATTTATAGCACAGAATGACACGAATCCCATACCCACATTAAACTAGTTCAATTTTCTTTATTCTCACAAAATTTGAGATAAAACAAGATATGAAAAAGCTTCCAAGTAATCCAATCTATCCCGAACAGTGTGATGCCATGCATTATGTTTTATTTATTAGTCATTCCTCAATGAACACCAATGATCAGTTTAGAATGATCATTTTAACGGGCCGATCAACTTGATATGTCCACACTAAATCCTCTGTTACTTTTTATTTAGAGCTCAGAATGACACGAATCCAATGTCCATGTTAAGGTAGCTCAATGTTTTATGCTTTGACAAAATTTCGGACAGAAAAAGAGATGACAAAGCATCCCAGTAATCCAATCTATCGCAAACTGCATGATGCCATGTTTTATGCTTCATTTATAAGCCTTTACTTAATGAGCACCAATGATCAGTTTAGAATGTTCATTTTAACTGGCCGTTCAACTTGACATATGCACTAAATTGTCCGTAACTTTTGATTTAGAGGAAACACACGAATCCAATACCCACGTTAACCTAGCTCAATTTTCTATATTTTAACAAAATTTGATACAAAAGCTGTCCAAGTAATCCAATCCTTCACAAATTGAGTAATACTATGCATTATTGTTCATTTATAAGCTTTTACACAATGAGAACCAATGATCAGTTTATAGTGATCATTTTGATTGGCCGATCAACTTGACATGCCTGCACTGAATCGACAATAACATTTAATTTATAGCACAGAATGACACGAATCCAATACGCACACTAAGCTAGTTTAGTTTTCTATATTCTGACAAAATTTAAGATAAAACTAGTTATGTAAAAGCGTCCAAGGAATCCAATCTATCCCAAAGAGCGTGATGCCATGCATTATGCTTTATTTATTAGCCTTTCCTTAATGAGCACCAATGATCAGTTTAGAATGATCATTTTAACTGGCCGATCAACTTGTCATGTCCACACTAAATCGTCTGTAACTTTTGATTTAGAGCTCAGAATGACACGAATCCAATGTCCACGTTAAGCTAGCTCAATTTTCTATGTTTTGACAAAATTTGAGACAGAAAAAGAGATGACAAAGCGTCCAAGTAATCCAATCCATTCCAACCTGTGTGATGCCATGCAATATTCTTGATTTATAAGCTTTTACTCAATGAGTACCAATGATCAGTTTAGATAGATCATTTTCATTGGCCGATCAATTTGACATGTCCGCACTAAATCGTCCGTAACTTTTGATTTAGTGCTCATAATGACACGAATCCAATGTCCACATTAAGCTAGCTCAATTTTCTATATTTTTACAATATTTGGGACAGAAAAAGAGACGACAAAGCGTCCAAGTAATCCAATCTATCCCAAACTGCATGATGCCATGCTTTTTTCTTCATTTATAAGCCTTTACTTAATGAGCACCAATAATCAGTTTAGAATTATCACTTTAATTCGGCTATCAACATGACATAACCGCACTAAATCTTCAGTAACTTTTGATTTAGAGCTCAGAAACACACGAATCCAATGCCCACGTTAAGCTAACTCAATTTTCTATATTGTATCAAAATTTGAGACATAAATTGATACAAAAAAAGTGTCCAAATAATCTAATCCATCCCAAACTTCGTGATTCCATGCATTATAGTTCATTTATAAGCTTTTCCTAATGAGCAACAATGATTAGTTAAGAATAATCATTTTAACTTGCCGATCAACTTGACATGTCGACACTAAATCGTACATAACTTTTTATTTATAGCGCAGAATGACACGAATCCAATACCCACATTAAGTTAGTTCAATTTTATATATTGTGATAAAATTTGAGAAAGAACTAGATACGACAAAGCGTACAAGTAATCCAATTTATCCCGGACTGTGTGATGCCATGCATTATGCTTCTTTTATATGCCTTTACTCAATGAGCACCAATGATCAGCTTAGAATGATCACTTTAACAGGCCAATAAACTTGACATGTCCATAGTAAATCATCCGTAGCTTTTGATTTATAGCTCAGAATGACACCAATCCAATGTCCACATTAAGCTAGTCCAATTTTATATATTTTAACAAAATTTGGGACCGAAAAAGAGATGACGAAGTGTCCAAATAGTCCAATCTATCCCAAACTGCGTGATGTCATGCTTTATGCTTCATTTATAAGCCTTTACTTAATGAGCACCAATGATCAGTTTAGAATGATCAGTTTAATTTGGCGATCAACTTGACATAAATGCACTAAATCGTCTGTAACTTTTGATTTAGAGCTCAGAAACACACGAATCCAATGCCCACGTTAAGTTAGCTCAATTTTCTATATTGTATCAAAATTTGAGACATAAATAGATATGACAAAGCGTCCAAATAATCTAATACATCCCAAACTTCGTGATTCCATGAATTATAGTTCATTTATGAGCTTTTCCTCACTGAGCACGAATGATCAGTTAAAAATGATCATTTTAACTAGCCGATCAACTTCACATGTGTATAGTAAATCGTAAAGAACTTTTGATTTGTAGCTCCGAATGACACGAATCCAAAACCCACTTTAATTTAGTTCAAATTTCTATATTGTGATAAAATTTGAGAAAGAACTAAATACGACAAAGCATCCAAGTAATCCAATTTATCCCAAACTGCATAATGCCATGCTTTATGCTTCATTTATAAGCCTTTACTTAATGAGCACCAATGATCAGTTTAGAATGATCATCTTAACTGGCCGATCAACTTGACATATGCACTAAATTGTCCATAACTTTTGATTTAGAGGAAACACACGAATCCAATGCCCACGTTAACCTAGCTCTATTTTCTGTATTGTAACAACATTTTAGATAGAAATAGATACCGAAAGTCGTCAAATCCAATCCTTCACAAAATGTGAAATGCTATGCATTATTGTTCATTTATAAGCTTTTACTCAATGAGCACCAATGATCAGTTTATAGTGATCCTTTTGACTGGCCGATCAACTTGACATGCCTGCACTGAATCGATCATAATTTTTGATTTAAAGCACAGAATGACACCAATCCAATACCCACATTAAGCTAGTTCAATTTTATATATTCTGACAAAATTTGAGATAAAACTAGATATGAAAAAGCGTCCAAGTAATCCAATCTATCCCAAAAACTGTGATGCCATGCATTATGCTTTATTTATTATCCTTTCCTTAATGAGCACCAATGATCAGTTTAGAATCATCATTTTAACTGGCCGATCAACTTGACATGTCCACACTAAATCGTCCTTAACTTTTGATTTAAAGCTCGGAATGACACGAATCCAATGTCCACGTTAAGCTAGCTCAGTTTTCTATGTTTTGACAAAATTTGAGACAGAAAAGAGACGACAAAGCGTCCAAGTAATCTAATCCATTCCAAACTGTGTGATGCCATGCATTGTTCTTGATTTATAAGCTTTTACTCAATGAGCACCAATGATCATTTTATAATGATCATTTTAATTGGCCGATCAACTTGACATATCCGCACTATATTGCGTGTAACTTTTGAATTAGAGGAAACACACTAATCCAATGCCCACGTTAACCTTTCTCAATTTTCTATATTGTAACAAAATTTGAGATAGAAATAGGTACGAAAAACCGTCCAAGTAATCTAATCCTTCCCAAACAGCGTGATACCATGCAATATTGTTCATTTAAAAGCTTTTACTCAATCAACACCAATGATAAGTTTAGAGTAATCATTTTGACTGGCCGATTAACTTGACATGCCTGCACTGAATCGTCCATAACTTTTGATTTATAGCACAGAATAACACAAATCGAATGAAAGAATATTGAGATTAGAGAGGAGAAATGTGAAGAATTGAATCCAGAAACTTAAAGAAAACCATGAGAAGATGAGAAATTGTCTTAGACTTCTAGAGAAGAATCTCCTAAGAGTTCAAACATACATTGAGTCTTTTCAGCCCTTTTATAGAGGATTTACAATGTGAACACAAAAGAAAATGAATTCAAAATTGTGGATGAGCTTGAATAGAGGAGGAGCTTGTCAAAAACCAATGAGAAGAGAGGGGAAGAGCTGCAGACTGTCTCATGAACGTTTGGTGTGGTTACCAAGGCTGTGTGCAATAGGCACGACTGTTTGGTGTGGTTACCAAGACTGCTCACACTTGCCTTGTAGGTCAAGATAGGTCTTATTTGATTTTCCTATGTCAATACTCCCCCTCAAGCTAAAGTCTTAAGCTTGAGAACCCAAGGCAACACCTCATTAAAAACCTTATTACGGAAAACCACTTGGGACAAAACATTAATAAGGGAAAAAGAGTGTGTTGCTCTTGGATTAGAAGACCTTTGTTCATGGATGTGATAAATCAACAAGCCCAAGTTTGCTAAAGATGTTCTTGCAAACTTTGAGACTTGCAGCCTTTGTGAAGATATTAGCTAGATGGTCTTCACTCCTTGTATAACATGGCAGAACGGTTCCATCTTGAACTTTCTCCCTAACCTTATGGCAATCGATCTCTATGTGCTAGGTCCTGTCGTGAAACACTTAGTTTGAAGTTATGTGAATGGCTGCCTGATTATCACAATGGAAGGTAATTGGTCCTGGTTGTTCAATACCGAAGTCTTTCAAGAGCGCTTTGATCTAAGTTACTTCACTTGTCAGCTTCCTCGTAGCCCTATATTCTGCTTCAGCACTAGAACATGATACCACCTTCTGCTTCTTAGTCTTCCAAGTGACTAAGTTCCCACCAATGAAGGTGCAATACCCAGTGGTTGATTTCCTATCCACCCTATCACCAGCCCAATCCGCATCACAATACCCGACAATCTCAGTGTTCCCATTCTTGCCCATCCATAGGCCTTGACCAGGAGATCCTTTGATGTATCTAAGCATCCTTTCTACCATGCTCCAATGATATACAGTAGGTTTTCGCATATGTTGACTCACGTGATTCATAGCAAAACACAAGTCTGGTCGTGTGAGGGTGAGGTAGATCAGCTACCCAACTAGTCTCCTATACTGAGAAACATCCTTAAATAACTCATCAGCTTTCTCCCTATTGACATAGGAAAATCAAATAAGACCTATCTTGACCTACAAGGCAAGTGTGAGCACAAACATTCAGTTTGAATAACAAGGGAAAAGAAAAAGGAGGGAGTTATTATTAATCACATGGTTAAAATGGTTAAATAGCTACCTTGGGAGAAGAATCAAGGTGAAAAGGACATGTCCATGCTGCACACAGTCTTGGTAACCACACCAAACAGTCATGCCTGCTACACATAGCCTTGGTAACCACACCAAACGTTCATGAGACAGTTTGCAGCTCTTCCCCTCTCTTCTCATTGGTTGTTGACAAGCTCCTCCTCTATTCAAGCTCATCCACAAGTTTGAATTTGTTTTCTTTTGTGTTCACATTGTAAATCCTCAATAAAAGGGCTGTAAAGACTCAATGTATGGAAGAACTCTTAGGAGATTCTTCTCCAGAAGTCTAAGACATATTTTCATCTTCTCATGCTTTTCTTTGAGTTTTTGGATTCAATTCTTCACATTTCTCCTCTCTAATCTCAATATTCTTTCATGGTATCATAGCAAAATATTATTCTCTTATCTTTTCTACTCAAATCTCTCAGTTTCTAATCTAAAATTCTGTCAAAAATCTCTCAGCCTTTAAACTAGAAAAACTCACAGTTTTATTCAATCATAAAAGCTGCCTCCTTTGAGCTCTTCAAAGCCTAACAATGGAGGATACAGTTCAAATCAGTTCCAGCCTGAAACCTACGGTGATACCAGTAGTTCTCAAAGGCTTGAACTACACATTATGGTCAAGAACCATCAAGACAGCCATTTATGGCAAAGGACTTTGGAATCACATCTTGGAGGATAATACACCATCTATAGACAATCCAAAGGAGAAATAGATACGAAAAAGCATCCAAGTAATCCAATCCATCCCAAACTGCGTGATGTCATGCATTCTTCTCCATTAATAACCTTTTACTGAAAGAGCACCAATTATTAGTTTAGAATGATCATTTTAACTGGACGATCAACTTGACATGCCTGTAATAAATCGTCCATAACTTTTGATTTATAGTTCAGAATGACACGAATCCAATACCCACATTAAGCTAGTTTAATTATCTGTATTGTGAAAAACTTTGAGACGGAACTAAATACCACAAAGCGTCCAAATAATCCAATATATCCTGAACTCCGTGATGCCATGCATTATGCTTCATATATTAGCCTTTCCTCAATGACACCAATGATCAGTTTATAATTATCATTTTAACGGGCCGATCAACTTGACATGTTCATACTAAATCGTCTATAACTTTTGATTTAGAGCTCAGAATAACACGAATCCAATGTCCTCGTTAAGTTAGCTCAATTTTCTATGTTTTGACAAGATTTGGGACAGAAAGAGAGATGACAAAGCATCCAAGTAATCCAATCTATCTCAAAATGCATGATGCCATGCTTTATGTTTCATTTATAAGCCTTTACTTAATGAGCACCAATGATCAGTTTAGAATGATCACTTTAACTGGCCGGTCAACTTGACATATCCACACTAAATTGTTCTTAACTTTTGATTTAGAGGAAACACACGAATCCAATGCCCACATTAACCTAGCTCAATTTTCTATATTGTAACCAAATTTGATACAAAAATAGAGACGAAAAACCGTCCAAGTAATCCAATCCATCCCAAACTGCATGATACCATGCATTATTTTTCATTTATAGGCTTATACTCAGTAACGTTTGATTTACTGCTCAGAATGACACGAATCCAATGTCCACATTAACCTAACTCAATTTTCTATATTTTGACACAATTTGAGACAGAAAAAGAGACGACAAAGCGTCCAAGTAATCCAATCTATCACATACTGCGTGATGCCATGCTTTATGTTTCATTTATAAGCCTTTACTTAATGAGCACCAATGATCAGTTTAGAATGATCATATTAACTGGCCGATCAACTTGACATATCCGCACTAAATTTTCCATAACTTTTGAATTAGAGGAAACACACGAATCCAATCCCCAAGTTAGCCTAGCTATATTTTCTATATTGTAACAAAATTCGAGATAGAAATCGATACGAAAACTGTCCAAGTAATCCAATCCTCCCAAAGTGCGTGATGCCATGCATTATTTTTCATTCATAAGCTTTTACTCAATGAGCACCAACGATTAGTTTAGAATGATCATTTTAACTGGCCAATCAACTTGACATGTCTACACTAAATCATACATAACTTTTGATTTGTATCTTAGAATGACACGAATCCAATACCCACATTAAGTTAGTTCAATTTTCTATATTGTATAAAATTTGAGAAAGAACTAGAAACGACAAAACGTCCAAGTAATCCAATTTATCCCGAACTGCATGATGCCATGCATTATGCTTCTTTTATATGACTTTACTCAATGAGCACCAATGATCAGCTTAGAATGATCACTTTAACTGGCCGTTAAACTTAACATGTCCACACTAAATCGTCTGTAACTTTTGATTTAGAGATCAGCATGACACGAATCCAATGTCCACGTTAAGCTAGTCCAATTTTATATATTTTGAAAAAATTTGGGACAGAAAAAGAGACGACAAATTGTCCAAATAGTCCAATCTATCCCAAATTGCGTGATGTCATGCTTTATGCTTCATTTGTAATCCTTTACTTAATGAGCACCAATGATCAGTTTAGAATGATCACTTTAATTCGGTGATCAACTTGAAATAAACAAACTAAATCGTCCGTAACTTTTATTTAGAGCTCAGAAACACACAAATCCAATGCCCACGTTAAGCTAGCTCAATTTTCTATATTGTATCAAAATTTGAGACATAAATAGATATGACAAAGCGTCCAAATAATCTAATCCATCCCAAACTTCATGATTCTATGCATTATAGTTCATTAATAAGCGTTTCCTCATAAAGTACTAATGATCAGTTAAGAATTATCATTTTAACTGGCCGATCAACTTGACATCTCTACACTAAATCGTACAGAACTTTTGATTTGTAGCTCAGAATGATACGAATCCAATACCCACATTGAGTTAGTTCAATTTTCTATATTGTGATAAAATTTGAGAAAGAACTACATACAATAAAGCATCCCAGTAATCAAATTTATCCCAAACTACGTGACGCCATGCATTATGCTTCTTTTGTATACCTTTACTCAATGAGCACCAATGATCAGATTAGAATGATCACTTTAACTGGCCGATAAACTT
Source organism: Pugionium cornutum (assembly GCA_018901935.1). Classification (NCBI taxonomy): domain Eukaryota; kingdom Viridiplantae; phylum Streptophyta; class Magnoliopsida; order Brassicales; family Brassicaceae; genus Pugionium; species Pugionium cornutum. The sequence continues at coordinate 19,087,018 of JAENJI010000012.1, read as the reverse complement.
GACATATCCACACTAAATCGTCCATAACTTTTTATTTAGAGCTCAGAATGACATGAATCCAATGCGCATGTTAAGCTAGCTCAATTTTCAATATTTTGACAAAACTTGAGCAGATACGACAAAGCGTCCTAGTAATCCAGTTTATCTCAAACTGTGTGATGCTATGCATTATGCTTCATTTATAAGCATTTACTCAATGAGCACCAATGATCAGTTTAGAGTGATCACCTTAACTTGCCGATCAGCTTGACATGTCCACAATGAATCATCCGTAACTTTTGTTTTAGAGCTCAAAATGACACGAATCTAATGCCGACATTAAGCTAACTCAATTTTTTATATTTTGACAATATTTGAGATAGAAATAGAGATGACAAAGCTTCCCAGTAATAAAATCTATCCAAACCACTTTGATGCCATGTTGTATGCTTCATTTATAAGCCTTTACTCAATGAGCACTAATGATCAGTTTAAAATAACCACTTTAACTGGTGATTACCTTGACATGTCCGCACTAAATCGTCTATAACTTTTGATTTAGAGCCCAGAATGACACTAATCCTATGCCCACGTTAAGATAGCTCAAATTTCTATATTTTAACAAAATTTGAGATAGAAATAGAGACGATAAAGCATCTAAGTAATCCTATCTATCCAAAACTGTGTGATGCCATGCATTATGTTTCATTTATAAGCCTTTACCCAATGAGCACCAATGATTAGTTTAGAAAAATCATATTAACTAGCCCATTAATTTGACATGTCCGCACTAAATCGTCCATAACTTTTGATTTTGACTTCAAAATGACATGAATACAATGCCCACGTTAAGCTAGCTCAATTTTCTCTATTGTTACAATATTTGAGACATAACGAGATACAAGAAAGTGTCCAAACAATCAATCTATCCCAAACTCTGTGATGTCATGCATTATGCTTTCTTTATAAGCCATTATTCAATGAACACCAATTATCAGTTTAGAATGATCATATTAACAGGCCGATCAACTTGACATGTCCGCACTTAATCGTCTGTAATTTTTTATTTTGAGCTCAAAATGACACGATTCCAGTACCCATGTTAAGCTTGCTAAATTTTCTTTATTTTGAGAAAAGTTGTAACCGAAATAGAGACGACAAATCGTCCAAGTAACACAATCTATACCAAGTAGCGTGATGCCCTTTTTGATGCTTCATCTATAAGCCTTTACATAATGAGCACCAATGATGAGTTTAGAATGATCACTTTGACTGGTTTATCAACTTGACATGTCCTCACTAAATCGTCCGTAACTTTTGATTTAGAAATAAAAAACAGACGAATCCAACGCCACGTTAAGCTAGCTCAATTTTCTTTATTTTAACAAAATTTGAGATAGAAATATTGACGGCAAAGAATACAAGTAATTCAATCTATACAAAACTGTATGATGCCATGCATTATCCTTCATTGATAAGCCTTTACTCAATGAGCCGATTAACTTGACATGTCCGCACTAATTCTTCCGTTACTTTTGATTTTGAGCTCAGAATGACATGAATCCAATGCCCACGTTAAGCTAACTCAATTTTTTTATATTCTAACAAAATTTTAGACAACACTAGATACAACAAAGTGTCCAAATAGTCCAATCTATCCCAAACTGATTGATGTCATGCCTTATGCTTTATTTATAAGCCTTTTTCAAAATGAGTACCAATGATCAGTTTAAAATGATCATAGTAAATGCCCGAGCAACTTTGTATATACACACTAAATCGTCTATAACTTTTGATTTAGAGCTCAGAAACACAAGAATCCAATGCCCATGTTAAGCTAGCTCAATTTTCTATATTTTAACAAAATGTGAGATAGAAATAGAGACGAGAAAGCGTCCAAGTAATCCAATATATCCAAAACTGTGTGATGCCATGCATTATGCTTCATTTATAAGCCTTTACTCAATGAGCGCCAATGATCAGTTTAGAAAAATCATATTAAATGGCCGATCAACTTGACATTTCCACACTAAATCATCCGTAACTTTTGATTTTGAGCTCAGAATGACACGAATCCAATACCCACGTTTAGCTAGCTCAATTTTCTCTAATGATACAAAATTTGAGACATAAATAGATACGAAAAAGCGTTCAAATAATCCAATCTATCCCAAGTTACTTGATGCTATGCTTATGCTTCATTTAGTAGCCTTTCCTTAATGAGCACCAATGCACAGTTTAGAATGATCACTTTAACTGGCCGATCAACTTGACATGTCCACACTTAATCGTCCGTAATATTTGTTTTAGAGCTCAGAAACACACGAATCCAATGTCCACGTTAAGATAGCCCAATTTTCTATATTTTAACAAAATTTGAGATAGAAATAGAGACGATAAACCGTCCAAGTAATCCTATCTATCCAAAACTGTCGGATGCCATGCATTATGCTTCATTTATAAGCATTTACTCAATGAGCACCAAAGATCAATTTAGAAAAATCATATTATCTGGCCAATCAAATTCACATGTCCGCACAAAATCATCCGTAACTTTTGATTTTGAGCTCAAAATGACACGAATACAATGCAAACATTAAAAACTATGAGATAGAACTAGATACGAAAAGGCGTCCAAATAAATAGATCTATCCCAAATTGGTAATGCCATGCATTATGCTTCATTTATAAGTCTTTACTCAATGAGCCCCAATGATCAGTTTAGAATGATCATATTAACTGGCTGACCAACTTGATATTTCTATACTAAATCATCAATAATTTTTGATTTAGAGGTAAGAAACACATGATTCCAATGCCCAAGTTAAACTAGCTTAATTTTCTATATTTTAACAAAATTTGGGATAGAAATAGAGATGAAAAATCATCCAAGTAACCCAATCTATCAAAAACTGTGAGATGCCATGCATTATGCTTCATTTATAAGCTTTTACTCAATGAGCAGCAATGATCACTTTAGCATAATCATATTAATTGGCCGATCAACTTGACATGCCGCATTAAATTGTTTGTGACTTTATTTTTGAGCTCACAATGATACGAATCCAATGCCCACGTTAAGATAACTCCATTATCTCTATTGTTACAAAATTTGAGACCTAATTAGATACGACAAAGCATCCAAATAATCCAATCTATTCCAAAATGCGTGATGCCATGCAATATGCTTCATTTATAAGCCTTTCCTCAATGAGCACCAATAATAAGTTTAGAGTGATCATATTAAATGGCCGATCAATTTGAACTGTCTGCACTAAATTGTCCGTAATTTTTTTTATTTTGAGCTCAAAATGACATAAATCTAATGGCCACGTTAAGCTTGCTAAATTTTCTTTATTTGGATAAAATTTGTGATAGAAATAGAGAAAACAAAGCGTCCAAGTAATCCAATCTATCTCAAGTTGCATGATGTCTTTCTTTATGCTTCATTTATAAGCCTTTACTAAATGAGCACCAATGACAATTTAGAATGATCACTTTACCTGCCCGATCAACCTGACATGTCCACAGTAAATCGTCTGTAACTTTTTATTTAGAGCCCAGAAACACACAAATCCAATGCTCACGTTAAGCTAGCTCAATTTTCTATATTTTAACAAAATTTGAGATAAAAATAGAGACGACAAAGCGTCCAAGTAATCCAATCTATCCATACTTTGTAATTCCATGCATTATGCTTCATTTATAAACCTTTACTCAACGTGCACCAATCATTAGTTTAGAATAATCATATTAACAGGACGATCAACATGACATGTCTGCACTAAATCGTCCGTAACTTTTGATTTTGAGCTCGGAAACACAAGAATCCAGTGCCCACGTTAAGCTAGCTCAATTTTCTATATTTTACAAAATTTGAGCCAAATATAGAGACGACAAATCATCCAAGGAATCCAGTCAATCCAAAACTCTGTGCTGCCATGCATTATACTTCATTTATAAGCCTTTACTCAATGAGCACCAATGATCAGTTTAGAAAAAACAAATTAACTGGTCGATAAACTTGACATGTCCGCACTAAATCGTCCGTAACTTTTGATTTTGAGCTCAGAATGACACGAATCCAATGCCCACGTTAAGCTAGCTCAATTTTCTATATTATTATAAAATTTGAGACAGAACTATATACGAAAAAGCATTCAAATAATCCAATCTATCACAAACTGCGTAATGCCATGCATTATGCTTCATTTATAAGCCTTTACTTAATGAGCACCAATAATCAGTTTGGAATGATCATATTAACAGGCCAATCAACTTTATATATCCGCATTAAATCGTCCGTAACTTTAGATTTAAAGCTCAAAAACACACGAATCTAATGCCCACGTTAAGCTAGCTCAGTTTTCTATATTTTAACAAAATTTGGGATAGAAATAGAGACGATAAAGCGTCCAAGTAGTCCAATCTATTCAAAATTATCTGATGCAATGCATTATTCTTCATTGATAAGCCTTTACTCAGTGAGCACCAATGACCAGTTTAGAATAATCATATTAACAGACAGATCAACTTGACATGTCCGCACTAAATCGTCCGTAACTTTTGATTTTGAGCTCATAATGACACGAATCCAATGCCTACGTTAAGCTAGCTCAATTTTCTCTATTGTTTCAAATTTTGAGAAATAATTAGATACGACAAGGCGTCCAAATAATCCAATGTATCCCAAGTTGCGTGATGCCATGCTTTATGATTCATTTATAAGCCTTTAATTAATGAGCACCAATGATTAGTTTAGAATGATCACTTTACCTGGCCGATCAATTTGACATGTCCACAGTAAATCGTCCGTAACTTTTGATTATGAGCTCAGAAACAAACGAATCCAATTCCCACGTTAAGTTAGATCAATTTTCTATATTTTAACAAAATTTTAGATCGAACTAGAGACGAAAAAGCATCAAAGTAATCCAATCTATCCAAAATTGTGTGATGCCATGTCATCATTAAGCTAGATAAATTTTCTATACTTTAACAAAATTTTAAACAAAATAGAGATGAAAAAGCGTACAAATAATCCAATCTATCCAAAATTGTTTGATGTCATGCATTATGATTCATTTATAAGCCTTTACTCAATGAGCACCAATAATCAATTTAGAATAATCATATCAACTGGCCGATGAACTTGTCATGTCCACACTAGATCGTAAGTAACTTTTGATTTTGAGGTCAGAATGACACGAATCCAATGCCCACATTAAGCTAGATAAATTTTCTGTATTTAACAAAATTTGAGATAGAAATATGGAAGACAAAGCTTCCAAGTAATCAAATATATTCAAAACTACATGATGTCATGCATTATGCTTGATTTATAATGCTTTATTCAGTTAGCACCAATAACTAGTTTAGAATAATCATATTAATAGCCGATCAACATGATATGTTCGCACTAAATCGTCTATAACTTTTTATTTTGAGCTAACAATGACACGAAACCAATGCACATGTTGACATGTTTGCACTCAATTTTCTATATTTTGCAAAATTTGAGACAGAAATAGAGACGACAAAGCGTCCAAGTAATCCAATATATCCCAAACTGCATGATGTCATGCTTTATGCTTGATTTATAAACTTTTACTTAATGAGCACCAATGATCGGTTTGACTGATCACTTTAACTGGCCGATCAACTTGATTTGTCTGTAATAAATCATATGTAATTTTTGAATTAGAGCTCAGAATAACACAAATCCAATGCCCATGTTAAGCTAGCTAAATTTTCAATATTTTGCAAAATTTGAGACACAAATCGAGACAACAAAGCGTACAAGTAATCCAATATATCTGAAACTGTGTGATGCCATACTTTATGCTTCAATTATAAGTCTTTACTCAATCACTAGCAGTGATCAGTTTAGAATAATCATCTTAATTGGCTGATTAACTTGACATGTCAGCACCAAATCGTCTGTAACTTTTGATTTAGTGCTGAGAATGACACGAATCTAATGCCCACTTTAAGCTACCTCAATTTTCTATATTATGACAAAATTTGAGAAAAAATAGAGAAAAAAGCGTCTAAGTAATCCAATCTATCCAAAACTGTGTGATGCCATGTTTTATGCTTCATTTATCAGCCTTTACTTAATGAGCTCCAATGATCAGTTTAGAAAGATTAGTCTAACAAATCAACTTGACATGTTCGCACTAAATCGTCCGTTACTTTGTATTTAAAGTTCGGAATGACACAAATCCAATGCCCACGTCAACCTAGCTCAATTTTCTATATTGTCACAAAATTCGAGACAAATATATATACAACAATGCGTACAAGTAATCCAATCTATCCAAAATTGTGTGATGCCATACATTATGCTTCATTTATAAGCGTATACTCAATGAGCACCAATGATTAATTTAGAATAATCATATAAACAGGCCGATGAAATTGACATGTCCACACTATATCGTCTATAACTTTTGATTTTGGGCTAAGAATGACACGGATTCAATGCCCACGTTAAGCTATATAACTTTTCTATATTTTAACAAAATATGAGGCAGAAATAGAGATGACAAAGTGTCCAAGTAATCCAATCTATCCAAAACTATGTGATGCCATGTATTATGCTTGATTTATAAGCCTTTACTGAAAGAACACCAATGATCAGTTTAGAAAAATCCTATTAACTGGTCGATCAACTTGACATGTCCTCACTAAATCATCCGTAACTTTTGATTTTAAGTTCAGAATGAAACGAATCCAATGCCCACGTTAACCTAGTTCAATTTTCTATATTGTAACAAAATTTCAGACAGAACTAGATACGGCAAATCATTCAAATAATCCAAACTCTCCCAAACAGCGTGATAGCATGCATTATGCTTCATTTATGAGCCTTTACTCAATGAGCACTACTGATCAGTTTTGAATGATCATATTAACAGGCCGATCAATTTGACATTTCCACACTAAATCGTCCTTAAAATTTTATTTTGAGTTCAGAATGACACGAATTCAATGCCTACATTAAGCTAGATAAATTTTCTATATATTTAACAAAAATAGAGACGACAAATCGTCCAAATAATCCAATCTATCCCAAACTGCGTGATGCCATGCATTATGCTTCATTTATAAGCCTTTACTCAATGAGCACCAATGATCAGCTTAGAATGATCACTTTAACTGGCCAATCGACTTGACATGTCCGCTCTAAATCATCCGTAACTTTTGATTAGAGCTCAAAACGACACGAATTCGATGTACACGTTAAGTTAACTCAATTTTCTACATTGTACCAAAATTTGAGCCAGAAATAGATACAAAAAAGCAACTTAGTAATCCAATCTATCCAAAATTGTGTAATCACATGCATTATGCTTCATTTATAAGCCTTTACACAATGAGCAACAATGATCAGTTTAGACTAATCATATTAATTGACCGATCAACCTGACATCTTCGCACTAAATCATTCAGAACTTTTGATTTGAGCTAAGAATGACATGAATACAATGCCCACATTAAGCTAGATAAATTTTCTATATTTTAACAAAATTCGAAACAAAAATAGAGATGACAAAGCGTCCAAGTAATCAAATGTATCCAAAATTGTGTGATGTCATGCATTATGATTCATTTATAAGCCTTTACTCAATGAGCACCAATGATCAATTTAAAATAATCGTATTAACTTGACGATGAACTTGACATGTCCATACTAGATCGTCAGTAACCTTTGATTTTGAGGTCAGAATGACACAAATCCAATGCCCACATTAAGCTATATAAATTTCCTATAATTTACAAAAATTTGAGACTGAAATATAGACGACAAAGCGTCCAAGTAATCATATCTATCCAAAACTGCCTAATGCCAAGTATTATGCTTGATTTATAAGCCTTTACTCAATAAGCACTAATGATCAGTTTAGTATAATCATATTACTGGCCGATAAACTTGATATGTACACACCAAATCGTCCATACCTTTTGATTTTGAGCTCAAAACGATATCAATCCAATGCCCACGTTGACATGTCCACACTAAATTTTCAATATTTTGCAAAGTTGGAGAAAGAAATAGAGACGACAAAGCGTCCAAGTAATCTAATCTATCCAAAACTCTGTGATGGCATGCATTATAAGCCTCAATGCAATGAGCAACAATGATCAGTTTAGAGTAATCATATTAACTGGTCGAATAACGTGATATGTCCGCACTAAATCGGTCATAACGTTTGATTTTGAGCTCAGAATGATACGAATCCAATGCCCACATTAAGCTCGATAAATTTTCTATATTTTAACAAAATTTGAAACAAAAATAGAGATGAAAAAGCATCCAAGTAATCCAATCTATCCAGAACTTTGTGATGCCATACATTATGTTTCATGTATAAGCCTTTACTCAATGAGCAATCAGTTTAGAATAATCATATAACTAGCCGATCAACTTTATATATCCGCACTAAATCCTTCATATATTTATATTTTGAGCTCTGAATAACACGAATCCAATGCCCATGTTAAACTAACTCAATTTTCTATATTGTGACAATATTTGAGATAGAATTAGATAAGACGAAGCATCCAAGTAATCCAACCTATCCGAAGCTGTGTGAAGCCATGCATTATGCTTTGTTTATAATCCTTTACTCAATAAGCACCAATGATCAGTTTAGAATAGTCATATTAATTGTTCGATGAACTTGACATGTCCACACAAAATCATCCGTAACTTTTGATTTTGAGCTCAGAATGACACGAATCCAATGCCCATGTTAAACTTGCTAAATTTTCTATATTTTGTCAAAATTGGAGACAGAAATAGAGACGACAAGGAGTCCAAGTAATTCAATCTCTCCCAAACTGCGTGATGCCATGCTTTATGCTTCATTTATAAGCCCTTACGTAAAGAGCAACAATGATCAGTTTATAATGATTACTTTAACTTGCCGATCAACTTGACATGTACGCACTAAATCATCCGTAACTTTGTATTTAGATCTCAGAATGACACAAATCCAATGCCCACGTTAAGCTAGCTCAATTTTTGATATTGTATCAAAATTTGAGACATAAATATATATACGAAAATGAGTCCAAGTATTCCAATCTATCCAAAATTGTGTGATACCATGCATTATTTTTAATTTATAAGTGTTTACTCAATGAGCACCAATGATCAATTTTGATAATCATATTAACAGGCCAATGAAATTGACATGTTCACATTATATCGTCAATAAGTTGTGATTTTGAGCTCAGAATGACACGAATTCAATGCGCACGTTAAGCTAGATAAAGTTTTGATATTTTAACAAAATTTGAGGCTGAAATTGAGACGACAAAACGTCCAAGTAATCCAATCTATCCAAACTATGGGATGCCATTTTATTATGCTTGATTTATAAGCCTTTACTAAATGAGCACCAATGATCAGTTTTGAAAAATCCTATCAACTGGCCGATCAACTTGACATGTCTGCAGTAAATCATCCGTAAATTTTGATTCTGAGTTCAGAATGAAACGAATCCAATGCCCATGTTTACATAGTTCAATTTTCTATATTGTGACAAAATTTCAGACATAACTAGATACGGCAAAGCATCCAAATAATCCAATCAATCCCAACCTGGGTGATGGCATGAATTATGCTTCATTTATAAGCATTTACTCCATGAGCACTATTGATCAGTTACGAATGATCATATTAACAGGCCGATCAACTTGACATGTCTGCACTAAATCGTCCGTAAGTTTTGATTTTGAGTTCTGAATGACTCGAATGCAATACCCAAATTTTCTATATTTTATCAAAATTTGAAACAAAATAGAGACAACAAAGCGTCCAAATAATCCAATCTATCCCAAACTGCGTGATGCCATGCATTATGCTTCATTTATAAGCCTTTACTCAATGAGCACCAATGATCAATTTAGAATGATCATATTAACTAGCCGATGAACTTGACATGTCCGCTCTAAATCGGTCGTAACAATTGATTAAAGATCAAAAAGACACAAATCCGATACACACGTTAAGCTATCTCAGTTTTCTATATTGTAACAAAATTTGAGAAAGAAATAGATACAAAAAAGCGTATCCAATGACTACATTAAGCTAGATAAATTTTCTAGCTTAGAATAATCAGTTTAGATCAGTTTAGAATAATCATATTAACTGTACCGATCAACTTGACATGTCCGCACCAAATCATCACTAAGTTTTGATTTAGAGGTCAGAATGACACGACTCCAATGCCCACGTTAAGCTAGCTCAATTTTCTAGATTGTGACAAAATTTGAGAGTGAAATAGATATAAATAACTGTTCAAATAATCCAATCTAGCAAAATTTGCAAGATGCCCTGCATTATGCTTCATTTATATGCGTTTAATCAATGAGCACCAATGATCAGTTAAGAATGATCACTATAACTTGCAGATCAACTTGACATGTCCACCCTAAATTGTCCGTAACTTATGATTTAAAGCTCATAATGACATGAATCCAATGTCCACGTTAAACTAGCTCAATTTCGTATATTGTGACAAAATTGGAGACAGAAGTTGATACAAAAAAGCGTTCAAGTAATTCAATATAGCCAAAACTGCATGATGCCTTATATTATGCTTCGGTTATAAGCCTTTACTCAATGAGCACAAATGATCAGTTTAGAATGATCAGTTTAGAATGATCACTTTAACTAGGCGATCAACTTGACACGTCCAGACTAAATTGTCTGTAACTTTTGATTTAGAGCTCAGAATAACATGAATCCAATGCCCACGTTAAGCTAGCTCAATTTTCTATGTTGTGACAAAATTTGAGAAAAAAATAGGAACGAAAAAGAATTCAAGTAATCCAATATAACCAAAACTGTGTAATGTCATACATTATGCTTCATTTCCAAGCCTTTTCTCAATGAGCAGCAATGATCAATTTAGAATGATCACTTTAACTGGCCGATCAACTTGACATTTTTGCACTAAATCATCACTAACTTTTGATTTAGAGCTCATAATGACACGAAACCAATATCTACGTTAAGCTTGCTCAATTTTCTATATTGTGACAAAATTAGAGACAAAAATAGATATAAAAAAGTGTTCGAAATTCAATCTAGCCAAAACTGTGTGATGCCATGCAGTATGTTTTATTTATAAGCCTTTACTCAATGACCACCAATGATCAGTTTAGAATTGGACGATCAACTTGAGTCAACACTAATTCGTCCCAAACTTTTGATTTAGAGCTCAAAATAACACAAATCCAATACCCACGTTAAACTAGCTATTTGAGACAGAAATAGATACAAAAAGCTTTCAAGTAATTCAATCTAGCCAAAATTGCATGATGCCATACATTATGCTTCATTTACAAGCGTTTACTCAATGAGCACAAATGATCACTTTAGTATGATCACTTTAACTAGGCGAGCAACTTGACATGTCCGCAATAAATCGTCCGTAACTTTTGATTTAGAACTCTGAATAACACGAATCCAATGCCCAAGTTAAGCTAGCTCAAAATTCTATATTGTGATAAAATTTGAGACAAATATAGATACGAAAACACGTTCAAGTAATCCAATCTGACCAAAACTGCGTGATGCCATGCATTATGCTACATTTCTAAGCCTTTACTCAATGAGCACCAATGATCAGTTTAGAATGATCATTTTAAATAACCGATCAACTTGACATGTCCGCACTAAATCATCACTAACTTTTGATTTAGAATTCAGAATGACACAAATCCAACGTGTACGTTAAGGTAGATCAATTTTCTATATTGTGACAAAATTTGAGATAAATAGATATAAAAAAGTATTCAAGTAATCCAATCTAACCAAAACTGCGTGATGCCATGCATTATGCTATATTTATAAACCTTTACTCAATGAGCACCAGTGATCAGTTTAGATCGATCACTTTAACTGGCCGATCAACTTGACATGTCTACACTAAATTGTCCCAAACTTTTGATTTAGAGCTCGAAATGACACGCATGCAATGCCCATGTTAAGCTAGCTATTTGAGATAGAAATAGATACGAAAAAGCGTTCAAGTAATCCAATCTAGCCAAAACTGCATGATGCCATATATTATGGTTCATTTATAAGCATTTACTCAATGCGCACCAATGATCAGTTTAGAATGATCACTTTAACTAGCCGATCAACTTGAAATGTACGCACTAAATCATCACTCACTTTTGATTTAGAGCTCGGAATGACACGAATCCAATGCCCAAGTTAAGCAAGCTCAATTTTCTATATTGTGACAAAATTTGAGACTGAAATATATATAAAAAGCATTCAAGTAATCCAATCTAGCAAAAACTGTGTGATGCCATGCATTATGTTTCATTTATACGCTTTTACTCAATGAGCAACAACGATCAATTAGGAATGATAATTTAACTTGCCGATCAACTTGACATTTCCGTACTAAATAATCCGTAACTTATGATTTAGATCTCATAATGACACCAATCCAATGCCTACGTTAAGCTAGCTCAATTTTCAATATTGTGATAAAATTTGAGACAGAAATTGATAAAAAAAAGTGTTCAGTAATCCAACCTAGCCAAAACTGCATGATGCCATACATTATGCTTCATTTATAAGTCTTTACTTAATGAGCACAAATGATCAGTTTAGAATGATCACTTTAACTAGGTGAACAACGTGACATGTCCGCATTAAATCATCCGTAACTTTTGATTTAGAGCTCAGAACAATACGAATCCAATGCCTACGTTAAGCTACCTCAATTTTCTATATTGTGACAAAATTTGAGACAAAAATAGATACGACAAAGCGTACAAGTAATCCAATCTATCTAAAACTATTTGATGCCATGGATTATGCTTCATTTATAAACCTTTACTCAATGAGCACCAATGATCAGTTTAGAATGATCACTTTAACTGGCTGATCGACATGACATGTCTGCACTAAATCGTCCCAAACTTTTGATTTAGAGCTCAGAATGACACGAATTCAATGCCCAAGTTAACCTAGCTATTTGAGACAAAATATATACGAAAAAGCGTTCAAGTAATCCAATCTAGCCAAAAATTGCATGATGCCATACATTATGGTTCATTTATAAGCATTTACTTAGTTAGCAACAATGATCAGTTTAGAATGATCATTTTAACTAGCCGATCAACTTGACATTTCTGTACTAAATCATCACTAACTTTTTATTTAGAGCTCAGAATGACAGGAATCCAATGCCCACGTTAAGGTAGCTAAATGTTTTGTATTGTGACAAAATTTGAGACTGAAATAGATATAAAAAAGTATCCAAGTAATCCAATATGGCAAAAACTGTATGATGTCATGCATTATGCTTCATTTAGATGCCTTTACTCAATGAGCAACAAAGATCAGTTAAGAATGACAACTTTAAATTGTCGACCAACTTCACATGTCCGTACTAAATCGTCCGTAACATATAATTTAGATCTAATAATGACACCAATCCAATGCCTACGTTAATCTAGCTCAATTTTTAATATCATGACAAAATTTGAGACAGAAATAGATACAAAAAAGTGTTCAAGTAATGCAATCTAGCCAAAACTGCATGATGGCATACATTATGCTTCATTTATAAGACTTTACTCAATGAACACAAATGATAAGTTTAGAATGATCACTTTAACTAGGCGATCGACTTGACATTTCTGCACTAAATCGTCCGTAACTTTTGATTTAGAGTTCAGAATAACTTGAATCCAATGCCCACGTTAAGCTACCTTAATTTTCCTGATTGTGACAAAATTTGAGGAAAACAAAAGATACGAAGAAGTGTTCAAGTAATCCAATATAACAAAAAATGTGTGATGCCATGCATTATGCTTCATTTCTAAGTCTTTACTCAATGAGAACCAATGATCAGTTTAGAGTGATCACTTTAACTGGCCGATCTACTTGACATGTCAGCACTAAATCATCCCTAACTTTTGATTTTGAGCTCATAATGACACGAATCCAGTGCCTATGTTAACCTAGCTCATTTTTCTATATTGTGACAAAATTTGAGATAGAAATATATACAAAAGCGTTCAAGTAATCCAATCTATTTAAAACTGCATGATGCCATACATTATGTTTCATTTATAATCTTTTACTCAATGAGCACAAATGATTAGTTTAGAATGATCACTTTAACTAGGCAATCAACTTGACATGTCCGAACTAAATCATCTGTAACTCATGACTTAGAGCTCAGAATGACACGAATCAAATGCCCACGTTAAGCTAGCTCAATTTTCTTCATTTTGATGCAATTTGAGAAAGAAATAGATACAAAAAGCGTTCAAGTAATCCAATATAGCCGAAACTGCGTTATACAATGCATTATGCTTCATTTATAAGCCTTTACTCAATGGGCACAAATGATCAGTTTAGAATGATTACTTTAACTAGACGATCAACTTGGCATGTCCGCTCTAAATTGTCCGTAACTTTTGTTTTAGAGCTCAGAATAACACGAATCCAATGCCCACGTTAATGTAGCTCAATTTTCTATATTGTTACAGAATTTGAAAGAAAAATAGATACGAAAAAGCATTCAAGTAATCCAATATAACCAAAACTGCGTGATGCCATGTATTATGATTCATTTCTAAACTTTTACTCAATGAGCACCAATGATCAGTTTAGAGTGATCAGTTTAACTGGCCGATCAACTTGACATGTCATCACTAAATCAGCCCTAACGTTTGATTTAGAGATCAGAATGACACGAATCCTGCGCCTACGTTAAGCTAGCTCATTTTTCTATATTGTTACCAATTTTAAGACATAAATAGATAAAAAAAATTACCAAGTAATCTAATCTAGCCAAAACTGCATGATTCCATACATTATGCTTTATTTATAAGCTTTTACTCAATGAAAACAAATGATCAATTTAGAATGATGACTTTAACTATGCGATCAACTTCACATATTCGCAATAAATCGTCCGTAACTTATGATTCAGAACTTAGAATTACACGAATCCAATGCCCACGTTAAGATAGCTCAATTTTCTATATTGTGATGAAATTTGAGAAAGAAATAGATACCAAAAAGCATTCAAATAATCCCATATAGCTGAAACTGTGTGATGCCATGGTTATGCTTCTTTTATAAAATTTTACATAATGAGCACAAATGATCATTTTAGAATGATTACTTTAACTATGCGATAAACTTGACATGTCCGCACAAAACATCCGTAACTTTTGATTTAGAGCTCAGAATAACACAATTCCAATGCCAAAGTTAAACTAGCTCAAATTTCTATATTGTGACAAAATTGAGACAAAAATAGATATGAAAAAGCATTCAAGTAATCCAATCTAACAAAAACTGCGTGATGACATGATTTATGCTTCATTTCGAAGCCTTTATTAAGCACCAATGATCAGTTTAGAATGATCACTTTAATTGGCCGATGAACTTGACATGTCCGCACTAAATCATCACTAACTTTTGATTTAGAGCTCAGAATGACACGAATCCAATGTCTAAGTTAAGCAAGATCAATTTTCTATATTTTGACAAAATTTGAGACAGAAATATATAAAAAAAGCGTTCAAGTAATCCAGTCTAACCCAAACTGCGTGATGTCATGTATTATGCTTCATTTATAAGCCCTTACTCAATGAGCACCAATGATCACTTTAACTGTCCAATCAACTTGACAAGTCCGCAATAAATCGTCCCAAACGTTTGATTTAGAGCTCCGAATGACACGAATCCAATGCCTACGTTGAGGTATCTCAATTTTCTATATTCTGATAAAACTATAGGTTGAAATAGCTACAATAAAGCCTACAAGTAATCCAATCTATCCCGAACTGCATGATGACTTGCGTTATGCTTCATTTGTATACCTTTGCTCAATGAGCACCAATGATCAATTTAGAATGATCAATTTAACTAACCGATAAACTTGACAAGTCCGCACTAAACCGTGTGTAACATTTGACTAAGAGTTAAGAATGCTACGAATCCAACGATTGCGTTAAGCTAGCTCAATTTTCTATATTTTGAAAAACTTATGACTGAAATAGCTTTGAAGAAGCCTACAGGTAATCCAATTTATCTAAAACTGCATGGTGCCATGCATTATGCTTCGTTTGTAAACCTTTGTCCAATGAGCACCAATGATTATTTAAAATGATCAATTTAACTCACAAATAAATTTTACATGTACTCACTAAAACGTGCATAACTTTTGATTTAGAGTTTCGAATGACACGAGTCAAACGCCCACGTTAATCTAGCTCAATTTTCTATATTAAGACAGAATTTAAGATGGAAATAACTTCGACAAAGCCTCCAAGTAATCCAATCTATCCCAAATTACGTGATGCCATACATAATGCTTCATTTAGAATGATACATTTTACATGTATGCACTAAATTGTTTGTAAGTTCTAATTTAGAGTTCATAATACACGAATTCAATGCCCACGTTAAATTAGCTCCATTTTCTATTTTAAGATAAAATTTAAGGCAGAAATAGCTACGACAAAGCCTACAAGTAATCCAATCAATCATAAACTGGGTGATACCATGCATTATGCTTCATTCGTAAATCTTTGCTCAATGAGCATGAAAGATCGGTTTAGAATGATCAATTAAACAAGCCGATAAACTTAAGATGTCCACACTAAATCGTCCATGACTTTTGATTTAGAGTTCAGAACAACATGAATCCAATACACACATTAAGCTAGCTCAATTTTCTATATTGTGATAAAATTTAAGAACAAAATAGCTATGATAAAACCTTCAAATAATCCAATCTATCTCAAACTACGTGATACCATGCATTAGGCTTCATTTGTAAACCTTTGCTCAATGAGCACCAATGATCATTTTAGAATGATCAATTTAACAAGCCAAAAAACTTGACTTGTCCACACTAAATCGTGCATAACTTTTTATTTAGAGTTCCGAATAAGGCGAATCCAACGCCCATGTTAATCTAGCTCAATTTTCTATATTGGGACAAAATCTAAGACCGAAATAGCTACAAAAAGCTTTCAAGTAATCCAATCTTTTGCAAATTGCGTGATGCCATGCATTATGCTTCTTTTGTTAGCCTTTGTTTAGTGAGCACCAATAATCAGTTTAGAATGATTAATTTAACTTGTCGATACAGTTGACATGTACGCACTAAATTGTCAGTAACTTTTGATTTAGAATTCATAATTCACGAATCCAATGCCCACGCTAAGCTAGCTCAATTTTCTATATTAAGACAAAATATAAGATGGAAATAGCTACTACAAAGCCTCCAAGTAATCCAATCGATCATAAACTGGGTGATGCCATGCATTATGCTCCATTTGTAAACCTTTTTTCAACTAGCATGAAACATCCATTTAGAATGATCAATTTAACTAGCCTATAAACTTAAGATATCCACACTAAATCGTCCATTACTTTTGATTTACAGTTCAGAACGACATGAATCCAATGCGCACAATAAACTAGCTCAATTTTCTATATTGTAACAAAATTTAAGACTGAAATAGTGCTATGATAAAGCCTCCAAGTAATCCAATCTATCTCAAAGTACGTGATACCATGCATTATGCTTAATTTGTAAACCTTTGCTGAATGAGCACCAATGATCATTTTATAATGATCAATTTAACTATCTGATAAACTCTACATGTCGGCACTAAATCGTGCGTAACTTTTGATTTAGAGTTCCAAAAAAAGCGAATCCAACGCCCATGTTAAACCAGCTCAATCTTCTATATTTGGAAAAAATCTAAGACCAAAATAGCTACAAAATTTAGAGTTCAGAATACATAAATCGAATGCCCACATTAAGCTAGGTCAATTTTCAATAATAAGACAAAATTTAAAGGGGAAATAGCTACGACAAAGACTACAAGTAATCCAATTTATCCCGAAATGCATGATGCCATGCATTATGGTTCATTTGTAAACCTTTGCTCAACGAGCGGCAATGATCTGTTTAAAATGATCAACTTAACTATCCTATAAACTTAAGATGTCCGCACTAAATCGTCCGTAACTTTTGATTTAGAGTTCTGAACGACACGAATCCAATGCCCACATTAAGTTAGCTCAATTTTCTAAATTGTGACAAAATGTAAGACCAAAAGAGCTACGAAAAAAGCACCAAGTATTCCAATCTATCCCGAACTGCGTGATACCATGCATTATGCTTCATTTGTAAATCTTTGCTCAATGAGCACCAATGATCATTTTATAAAGATAAATTTAATTAGCAGATAAACTTGACATGTCCGCACTAAATTGTTTGTAATTTTTTATTTAGATTCAGAATAAAGTGAATCCAATGCCCACGTTAAGCTAGATAAAATTTCTATATTGGGACAAATTCTAAGACCAAAATAGCTACGAAAAAAGCTTACAAGTAATCCTATATTTGCAAACTTCGTGATGCCATGTATTATGATTTATTTGTAAACCTTTGTTCAGTGAGCACCAATGATCAGTTTAGAATGATCAATTTAACTAGATGATACACTTGACATGTACGCACTAAATTGTCTGTAACTTTTGATTTAGAGTTCATAATACCTGAATTCAATGCCCATGTTAAGCTAGATCAATTTTTTATATTAAGACAAAATTTAAGATAGAAATAGCTATGACAAAGCCTCCAATTAATCCAATCTATCATAAACTATGTGATGCCATGCATTATGCTTCATTTGTAAACCATTGCTCAATGAGCATGAAAGATCAGTTTAGAATGATCAATTTAACTTGCCGATAAATTTAAGATGTCCGCACTAAATCGTCCATAACTTTTGATTTAGAGTTCTGAACGACACGAAACCAATGCCCACATTAAGTTAGCTCAATTTTATATACTGTGAAAAAATATCAACGATAAAGCCTCCAAGTAATCCAATCTATGCCAAATAGCGTGATATCATGCATTATGTTTCATTTACAAACCTTTGCTCAATGAGCACCGATCATTATTTTAGAATGATAAATTTAACTAGCCGATAAATTTGACATGTCCGCACTAAATCGTGCGTAACTTTTGATTAAAAGTATTTTGAATAAAGCGAATGCAACACCCACGTTAAGCTAGCTCAATTTTCTATATTGGCACAAAATCTCAGACCAAAAGAGCTACAAAAGCTTCCAAGTAATTCAATCTATCATACACTATGTGATGCCATGTATTACGCTTCATTTGTAAACCTCTGTTTAGAGAGCACCAATGATCAGTTTAGAATGATCAATTTAACTAGCCGATACACTTGACATATACGCACTAAATTGTCTGTAACTTTTGATTTAGAGTTCATAATACATGAATCCAATGCCCATGTTAAGCTAGCTCAACTTTCGATATTAAGACAAAATTTAAGCTGGAAATAGCTACGATAATGCTTCCAAGTAATCCAATCAATCACAAACTGCGTGATGCCAGGCATTATGCTTCATTTGTAAACCTATGCTGAATGAGCATGAAATATTGGTTTAGAATGATCAATTTAACTAGCCGATAAACTTATGATGTCCGCACTAAATCGTCCATAACATTTGATTTTGAGTTCAAAACGGCACGAATCAAATGCCCACATTAAGCTAGCCCAATTTTCTATATTATGAAAAACAAGACATAAATAGCTACAACAAAGCCTCCAAGTAATCCAATATATCCAAAATTGCGTGATACCATGCATTATGCTTCATTTGTAAACCTTTGCACAATGAGCACCAATGATCATTTTAGAATGATCAATTTAACTAGCCGATAAACCTGACATGTCCGCACTAAATCGTGCGTAAATTTTGATTTAGAGTTTCGAATAAAGCAAATCCAACGCCCACGTTAAGCTAGCTTAATTTTCTATATTGCGACAAAATCTAAGACCGAAATAGCTACTAAAAAGCCTCAAACTAATCCAATCTATTCCAAACTGCTGGATGCAATGCATTATCCTTCATTTCTTTACCTTTGTTCAACGAGCAGCAATAATCAGTTTAGAATGATCAATTTAACTAGCTGATACACTTGACTTGTACGCACTAAATCGTCTGTAACTTTTGATTTATAGTTCAGAATACACTAATCGAACGCCCCATTATTCTAGCTCAACTTTCAATATTAAGATAAAATTTAAGACGGAAATAGCTACGACAAAGCCTCTAAGTATTCCAATTTATCCCAAAATGCATGATGCCATAATTATGGTTCATTTGTAAACCTTTGCTGAACGAGCACAATGATCGGCTTAGAATGATCAATTTAACCAGCCGGTAAACTTGAGATGTCCGCACTAAATCGTTTGTAACTTTTAATTTAAAGTTTAGAACGACACAAATCCAGTGCCCACATTAAGCTAGCTGAAATTTCTAAATTGTGACAAAATTTAAGACTATAAGAGCTACGATAAAGCCTCCAAGTAATCTAATCTATCCTAAACTGCGTTATACCATGCATTATGCTTCATTTGTAAACCTTTCCTCAATGAGCACCAATGATCATTTTAGAATCATCAATTTAACTAGATGATAAACTTGACATTTCCACAATTAGTTGTGCGTCAATTTTGATTTAGAGTTCCGAATAAAGGGAATCCAACGCCCACGTTAAACTAGCTTAATTTTCTATATTGAGAAAAAATCTAAGACCGAAATAGGTATGAAAAAGTATTCAAGTAATCCAATCTATCGTAAACTGTGATGCCATGTATTATGCTTCATTTGTAACTCTTTGCCCAAGGAGCACCAATGATCATTTTAGAAGTATCAATTTATGTGGCCATTAAACTTGACATATCCGCACGAAATTGTGCATAATTTTTGATTTTGAGTTCCGAAATAAATAGAATCCAACGACCACGTTAAGATACCTCAATTTTCTATATTGGGACAAATTCTAAGACCTAAATAGCTACGAAAAAGCTTCCAAGTAATCCAATCTATCGCAAACTTCGTGATGCCATGCATTATGCTTCATTTGTAAACCTTTGTTCTGTGAGGACCACTGATCAGTTTAGAATGATCAATTTAACTAGCTGATAAACTTGACATGTATGCACTAAATTGTCTGTAACTTTTGATTTAGAGTTCATAACACATGAATCCAATGCCCACGTTAAGCTAGCTCAATTTTCTATATTAAGACAAAATTTAAGACGAAAATTGCTACGACAAAGCCTCCAAGTAATCTAATCAATCATAAACTGGGTGATGCCATGCATTATGTTTCATTTGTAAACCTTTGCTCAACGGGCATGTAAGATCGGTTTAGAATGATCAATTTAACTAGCCGATAAACTAAGATGTTCACACTAAATCGTCCATAACATTTGATTTAGAGTTCAGAACGACACGAATCCAATGCCCACATTAAGGTAGCTCAATTTTCTATATTGTGACAGAATTTAAGACCAAAATAGGTACGATAAAGCCTCGAAGTAATCCAATCTATCTCAAACTACGTGATACCATACATTATGCTTCATTTGTAAACCTTTGCTTAATGAGCACCAATGATCATTTTAGAATGATCAATTTAACTAGACGATAAACTTTACATTTCCGCACTAAGTTGTGCGTAAATTTTGATTTAGAGTTCCAACCAAAGCGAATACAAAGCCCACGTTAAGCTATCTCAATTTTCTATATTGAGACAAAATCTAAGACCGAAATAGCTACGAAAAAGCTTCCAAGTAATCCAATCTATCCCAAACTGAGTGATGACATGGATTATGCTTCATTTGTAAGCCTTTCCCCAATGAGCATCAATGATCATTTTAGACGGATCAATTTAACTGGCCGATAAACATGACATGTACGCACTAAATCATGCGTAACTATTAATTTAGAGTTCTGAATAAATCGAATCCAACGCCCACGTTAAGTTAGCTCAATTTTCTATTGTGGGATAAATTCTAAGACCCAATTAGCTACGAAAAAGCTTTCAAGTAATCCAATCTATCCCAAACTTCGTGATGTCATGCATTATGCTTCATTTGTAAACCTTTGTTCAGTGAGCACCAATGATCAGTTTAGAATTAGCAATTTAACTAACTGATACACTTGACATGCATGCACTAAATCATGTGTAACTTTTGATATAGAGTTCATAATACACGAATCCAATGCCCAAGTTAAACTATTTCAATTTTCTATATTAAGTCAAAATTTAAGACGGAAATAGCTACGACAAAGCCTCCAACTAATCCAATCAATCATAAATTGCGTGATACCATGCATTATGCTTCATTTGTCAACCTTTGCTCAATGAGCACCAATGATCATTTTAGAATGATCAATTTAACTAGTTGATAAACTTGACATGTCTACACTAAATCGTGTGTAACTTTTGAATTAGAGTTCTGAATGAAGCGAATCCAATGCCCATGTTAAGCTAGCTCAATTTTCTATATTAGGACAAATTCTAAGACCGAAATAGCTATAAAAAAGCTTCTAAGTAATCCAATCTAGTAATTGATAATTCTAAACCAATCATTGGTTTATGGTCAAGTAACTTCTTTGGAGTGTAATTGATTATGAAAGTTGGGGTGTTTACTAGATCGTTTACATTTTTTTATGTTTCTTGTATGGTTTACGGCATTGATATTAATATGTTTTTTTGGTTATTGGGTCACAACGGACCGGACAATACCCTAATATTTTTATACGAAGATTTAACATTGTCTCACGAGAAAAAGTGGAGTCGAATTTCATACATTTGGGATGGACGTAAAGATATTGCAACCACTACATCACTTATTCTTCTCTAATATTTTTTTTTTGTTTACAGCTTTTTCTATTTTAAAGTCACCATAAAAAGCAAAATGATAAAATCATGAACAAAATTTCCAAATTTTTTTGTTTCGTTTGACAAATATATATTCAATAAGCTCCAAATTCAACATATTACTTACAAATCACAGTGGATGTTCTTATTAAGTTTCGGAAGTAATACCTTACTTTAAAATAAAATTTTGAACACTAACATTTCATAATCCAACTGGGATCAGGATCAGTCATTACTAATCTTTTTTTGGTCTTGAACATTCATTTATGAATCAAGATGTTGAGTATGTGACTATTATGACGACTAGTTTTTTTTTCTTGATTTACAACTTTCAGAAATCTCTGGCCACATTTTACGTATCTGATTATCCTTTAAAACCAACTGCTTGCCACAGGACCTTTCATAAGAGCAAGATTCAGTCTTTAAATAACACAAGTGGGATGCTCTTGCATTCTCCATAAAGCTATACAATTTCTCTTTTACACAGGACTAATAACAAAATGGGTTTAACAAACTTTACAAGGAGATTCCAGAGCCAAAGCACAATTAAAGTTTTTGGTTTTGATGGATTCAAGTTGGATGAGGTTGATAACGACTGGGTTGTATTTCTTTTAAACTGAATAGGATAACAAGATCTTGAGACAATGTTCAATGGAGTCTCTCTCCTCCTCTTACAATTTCACTCTCAAAATATCCGATATCCTCCAATCTCTCTTCTCTCTCTTTATATAAGTTAGACTTTACTACAGTTGTTTAATTAACTACGGTAGGAGACACTACAAGGCCCGCGATCCTACAGGGTGCTGTTGAGATGGTTTTAGTCTCGCTTTGATCCGCCTGATTAATTCGGAGTGGTTGCGAGTATTAAAAAATTAACTCGTGGATTGTGCAATAGTAGACCAATCAAGTTGTGAGTAAGAACATACATCAAAACATCTCGGAGAGAGAGAAGCAAGAGAAGAGCTATAATGTCCAATGGTGATAGGAAGAGGAGGACGAACAAGGACAAAGCAGAGGAGTCCACGCCACCTAAAGGACCAAATACTGGTGTCGTTACCCTCTTTCAATCTATTGGGCATAACGACATTGTTCCAGTCACACAACCAAAGAGTAGTTTCAGCTTCCTTTTCCTGATTGTTTTTTCATCTCCCATCTCTTTAAAATTACACTCCACTTTTCAGTCGTTGACAATGAAGTGCGGACATTTCAAGTTGATCGGCTAGTTAAAAAGATCATTCTGAACTGATCTTTAGTGCTCCTTGAGTAAACGTTTCTAAATGAAGCATAATGCATGGCATAACGCAGTTTGGGATACATTCGATTACTTGGAGACTTTGTCGTACCTCTTTCATTCTCAATTGTTGTCACAATATTGAAAATTGAGCTAGATTAACGTGCGCATTGGATTCATGTCATTTTGAGCTCTAAATCAAATATTAAAGACGATTTGGTGCAGTCATGTAGTTGATCAGCTAGTTAAAATGATGATTATAAACTAATCATTCTGGCTCATTGAGCAAAGGTTTACAAATGAAGCATAATGCATGGCATCACTCAGTTTGGGATAGATTGGATTACCTGGAAGCTTTGTCCTTGCTATTTATGTCTTTAATTTAATTACAATATAGAAAACTGAGTTAGCTTAACATGGGCGTTGAATTTCTGTCATTTTGAACTCTAAATCAGAAGTTACGGACGATTTAGTGAAGACATGTCAAGTTGATTGGCTGATTAAAATGAGAATTCTAAACATACCATTGGTGCTCCTTGAGTAAATGGTTATAAATGAAGTATAATGCCATTACTTGGACGTTTTGTCGTAGCTCTTTCATTCTCAAATGTTATCACAATATTGAAAATTAAGCTTGATTAACGTGGGCATTGGATTCATGTTATTTTGAGCTCTAAATCAAATATTAAAGACGATTTGGTACAGACATATCAAGTTGATCAGCTAGTTAAAATGATCATTCTAAACTGATCATTGGCTCTCATTTAGCAAAGGTTTACAAATGAAGCATAATGAATGGTATCACACAGTTTGGTATTGATTCGATTACTTGGAGGCTTTTCCTTGTTATTTCTACCTTAACTTTGATCACAATATAAAAACCTGAGCTAGCTTAACATGGGCGTTGGATTCGTGTCATTCGGAACTCTAAATTAAAAGTTATGGATGATTTAGTGTGGACATTTCAAGTTGATCGGCCAGTTAAACGGATCATTCTAAACTGATCACTGAAGCTCTTTGAGTAAAGTTTTATAAATGAAGCATAATACATGGTATCACGTAGTTTAGGATACATTGGATTACTTGGAGGCTTTGTCATAGATCTTTCAGTCTCAAATGTTCTCATAATATTGAAAATTGAGCTAAATTAATGTGGGCATTTGATTCATGTCATTTTGAGCTTTCAATCAAATGTTATGGATGATTTAGTGAGGACATGTCAAGTTGATCAGCTAGTTCAAATGATCATTCTAAACTGATAATTGGTGCTCATTGAGGAAAGGTTTTCAAATGAAGCATAACGCATGACATCACTCAGTTTGGGGTAGACTGGATTACTTGGAGGCTTTGTCGTAACATTTTTGGTTTAAAGTTTTTTCAAAATATTGAAAATTGACCTAGATTAACATGGGCATTGGATTCATATCATTATGAACTCTAAATCAAATGTTAAAGACGATTTAGTGCAGACATGTCAAGTTGATCAGCTAGTTAAAATGATAACTCTAAACTAATCATTGGTGCTCATTGAGCAAAGGTTTACAAATGAAGCATAATGCATTACATCCAAAAGTTCGGGATAGATTGGATTACTTGGGGGCTTTGTCGTAGCTCTTTCAGACTCAAATTTAATCATAATATAGAAAATTCAGCTAGCTTAATGTGGGCATTGGATTTGTGTCCTTCTGAAATCTAAATCAAAGTTTCGGACAATTTAGTGCGGACATATCAAGTTGATCGGACAGTTAAAATGATCATTCTTTGCTGAACATTGGTGCTCCTTGAGTAAACGGTTATCACTGAAGCATAATGCATGGCATCACGAAAGTTGGGATAAATTGGATTAATTGGAGGCTTTGTCATAGCTCTTTCATTATCAAATGTTGTCACAATATTGATAATTGGGCTAGATTAACGTGGGCGTTCGATTCATATCATTTTGAGCTCCAAATCAAATGTTACAGATGATTTAATGCGGCAGGTCAAGTTGTTCAGCTAGTTAAAATGATCATTGTAAACTAATCATTGGGGCTCATTGAGCAAAGGTTTACAAATGAAGCATAATGCATGCCATCACTCAGATTTGGATATATTGGATTACTTGGAGGTTGTATCCTTTCTATATCTGTCTTTAACTTAATAACTATATAGAAAACTGAGCTAGCTTAATGTGGGTTTTGGATTCGTGTCATTTCAAACTCTAAATCAAAAGTTATGCACGATTTAGTGCGGACATGTCAAGTTGATCGGCCAGTTAAAATTATCATTTTAAACTGATCATTGGTGCTCCTTGAGTAAACGCTTATAAATGAAGCATAATGCATGTCATCATGCAGGTCGGGATACATTGGATTACTTTGAGGCTTTGTCGTAGCTCTTTCATCCTGAAATATTGAAAATTGAAGTAGATTAACGTGGGCGTTGGATTCCTGTCATTTTTAGCTCTAAATCAAATAATAAAGATGATTTGGTGCAGACATGTCAAGTTGATCAGCTAGTTAAAATGATTATTCTAAACTGATCATTGGTGCTCATTTAGAAATGGTTTACAAATGAAACATAATGCATGGCATCACACAGTTTGGGATAAATTGGTTTACTTGGACGCTTTGTCATAGCTATTTTGGTATTCAAATTAATAAGAAATAGAAAACTAAGCTAGCTTAACGTGGCCATTGAATTCGTGTCATTTTGAAATTCTAAATGAAACGTTACGAACAATTTGGTTCGGACATGTCAAATCTATCGGCCAGCTAAAATGATCATTCTAAGCTGATCAACTTGAGTAAATGCTTATAAATGAAGCATAACGCATGGCATTCGCAGTTTGCCATACATTGGATTACTTGGAGGCTTTGTCGTAGCTTTTTTAGTCTCAAATGTTGTCACAATATTAAAAATTGAACTAGCTTAACGCGGCCATTGGATTAGTGTCATTAACATAATCGTTGGATTGATGTCATTTTGAGATCTAAATCAAATGTTAAACAAGATTTTGTGCGGACTTGTTAAGTTGATCAACTAGTTAAAATGATCATTCTAAACTGATCATTCATGCTCATTGAACAAATTTTACAAATGAAGCATAATGCATGATATCACGCAGTTTGGGATATATTGGATTACTTGGATTTTTTCATAGCTATTTCGATCTTAAATTTAATTACAACACAGAACATTGAGCTAGTTTAACGTGGGCGTTGGATTTATGTCATTTTGATCTCTAAGTCAAATGTTATAGAAGATTTAGTGCGGACATATCAATTTGATCAGCTAGTTAAAATGATCATTCTAAACTGATCATTGGTGCTGCTTGAGTAAAGGCTTATAAATGAAGTATAATGCATGGCATCATGCAGTTTGGGATACTTTGAATTACTTGGAGGTTTTGTCGCGGCTGTTTCAGTCTCAAATGTTGTCACAATATAGAAAATTGAGCTAGCTTAATGTGGGCATTGGATTAGTGTCATTCAAAACTTACGGATGATATAGTGCGGACATGTTAAGTTGATGGGCTAGTTAAAATGATCATTCTAAACTGATCATTGGTGCTTCTTGAGTAAAGGCTTATAAATGAAGCATAATGCATGACATCACATAGTTTGGGATACATTGAATTACTTGGAGACTTCTTCGTAGCTATTTTGGTCTTAAATTTTGTCACAATATAGAAAATTGAGTTAGCTTAACGTGGGCGCTGGACTCATGACTTTTTGAATTCTAAATCAAATGTTACAAATGATTTGGTGCAGACAAGTCAAGTTGGTTGGCCCGTTTAAATGATCATTCTAAATTGATCATTGTTGCTCCTTATGTTTGGGATACATTCGATAACTTGGAGGCTTTGTCGTAACTCTTTCTGTCTGAGCTAGCTTAACGTGGGCGTTGGATTCGTGACATTCTAAACTTTATATAAAAAGTTAAGGATGATATAGTGTGGACTTGTCAAGTTGATCGGCCAGTTAAAATGGTCAATCTAAACTGATTATTGGTGCTCCTTAAGTAAAGGCTTATAAATCAATATAAAGGCTAGTAAAATTGATAATTCTAAACCAATCATTGGTACTCCTTGAAAAAAAAAGCTTATAAATGAAGCCTAATGCATGGCACCACGCTGTTTCTGATAGATTGGATTACTTGGATGCTTTGTCGTAGCTCCTTCATTCTCAAATGTTGTCACAATATTGAAAATTGAGCTAGATTAACGTGGGCATCGGATTCATATTATTTTGAAATCTAAATCAAATATTAAAGACGATTTGGTACAAACATGTCAAGTTGTTCAGCCAGTTAAAATGATCATTCTAAACTGATTATTGGTGCTCATTTAGCAAAGGTTTACAAATGAAGCATAATGCATGGCATCACGCAGTTTGGGATAAATTGAATTACTTGAAGGCTTTGTCCTTGCTATTTTTGTCTTAACTATGATCACAATATGGAAATCTGGTCCTTGCTATTTTTTGTCTTAACTTTGATCACAATATGGAAATCTGAGCTACCTTAACGTGGGCGTTGGATTCGTGTCATTCTAAACTTTAAATCATTCGGGTCTGACCCGCTTGACAGTTTTACTTTGAAGGGACAAGAGAAAAGCTCACTGATGCTACAATTTCCACAGTGCGGTCTTAGCGGTGTGCATCTTGCTTCTCCAAAACATACCATGAAGATTTAGACAACAAAAATGAAGAGGATTCGTATAAAATGGAGTTATATAAGTTTCAACCATGTAACTCCCAGTTCCAGACATACGAAATGTTCATTATAACCGCAAGTACATTGTTTTATGTATCTGTTAAGTTAGAATCTTTGAGGATTATCCACCAAAAAAAAGTTAATAGCGACACATTCTTCTTTCGAAAGTCATTGTTGTAGAGCTACTCTAGTTTCTTCAAGGAACCAAGTTTTCTGGTCAAAACCAAATTACAATTAGGTGACAAATATTAGCATTGAAGCCATGGGAAATCAAAAGCAGCTCCCCTATTCTCCGAACATCGAAACAGAGCAACATGTTAAGCAGCCTATGTTGGGCTCTGCAGCAACCTAAGTCTTCCACAAGCCTATCAGCAACCAGAATCAGCCCAAGGAGAAACGTAAGCCCAGTCAACCGAGTTCTGCACTGTCCTTTCTATAGCATGGCTCACGTTTCTGCGAGACGTTGATGGCTGAGAGAGGACGTTCAGACAAGCAGACAGTGGTCTTTAGCAACAGGTTTCAGAGTCTGCAACCTGACACATGTGAAGACCGATCGTATTGTCGGGTTCAAATAGTGTAACACTTCAAATATAAGAAGTAAACTATCTACGTAGTTTTTGTATTCGAGCATGAATGAATGAATGAAATAAAAAACAGTTTCAAAGTTTATTTGTTTTCTCTTGTTCTTTAAATTTGTCTTTCGATCTTTCTTTAAATCTCACAACAAAGAGGAGAAAAAATACGAAGCATAATTTTAATTAGTTATAAGAGCTAATCTCACAGAGAAATGAGAATACATAAGCATGATGTTTGAAAAGCACCTGTTTCGTTCCTGGTTTAGAAAACCCAACCAAGTCTATTACAAATGCGTTGCATTTGCATGTCTCTTCAATATCATTCTATGCTATATGCAAAACCTATCCCAGGACATCACAAGAAACTTTTGAGAATTTGTAAAACATGCATCTCTCTTAGAAAAACTGAGTAATATTGGCCCATTTTACCAGATGAGCAACCTTAGGAGGAAGTGAGAACATTTCTTCCAAACAGCTTGGAATATCACCATCATATTTCATGAGACAAAATTCTGCCACTTTCTTCTCATTAGTAGCCTTTCTAAGTAACAATTAAAATGGAAAGAATAATCTTTTTTCTTTTGGAAAGGGTATTACAATGTTTATTTAACATTTAAAAGAAAGAAAAACAGCTAAAATGTCACAACCGTCCACATCCTCTCTTAATTCTCCCATAATGGTTGTGTTTAGTGGAATCATTATCTTTAATCGAGGGTAACACTTTGGAGAAGAATAACAAATAAAAATGGAAAGAATAATAGTTTGTTTTAAAGGGTATTACAGTCTTTATTTAATATTCGGAAAATTAAGTAAAATGTCAGAAGTGGGATTTGAACCCACGCCCTCTTCCGAAGACCAGAACTTGAGTCTGGCGCCTTAGACCACTCGGCCATCCTGACTGTTGTGTAAAGTATTCTTGAGTACCTTATAAGATCAATTATAAAGAAATCCATGCATAAATCTTTATATTCTTTTAACAGAAAGTATAGTTTCGAAAGGTATTGTATGCTATGCTTTCCTATAAAAACACCCAATATCGGCCCATTTGAATTATTTAATTAAAACTATATGCAGTTATAAATGTCAATGTATTTGATGTGGCCAACTACACATATTTATATTAAACTAATGGCGGTAAAAACATAAATCGGTAAAAGTAATGGATAATCATTATTTTTGATGATTATTTATTATTACCGATGTTTTTGTGTATTACCTTGTTAAAAATCTATCATAATACTATTAAGATAAAATCTATCATGGTACTAGAAGATTACAATTTCATCAGTTGTGAGAACATATATGGTATGAGATATCGAATTTTATGTGGATTTGATAGATATATGTTATATGCAAAATCAATTATATCAAATTTAGAGTTTCTAAAATAAAATAATTCTACATAAATCATATCTTAAAAATAACGAAATATATTCTTTATCCAATTTTAATTTCTACACATAGGTGATGAGTTTGAGTTGTATCTTGCAAATAAATTGGTATCAAATATAATATCTGGATGAATGCACTTTACAAGATGTATCAACCCATCGATAACGCTTATATAAGATATGTTTGGAGCTTGTGATAAAATACGTTTGGAGTTTGTGATAAAATAATGTAAAAATGTGAATTACGTTACAATCCCTGAGAAGTATGACAACGTCTTGAGAAATATGTGTTGTACTTTTGTTTACAAAACAAACTTATTGAAAAGTCTGTTTTGTTAAACAAAAACAAATAGACTTCCTGAGAAATAAAATAAAAACAATGTACACTTGTCGGAAAGTCTGTTTTGTTAACAAAATATAAAACAGATTTCCAAAGAAGCTTGCTTTGTAAAAACAACGCAAACTTATCGGGAAGTCTGATTTATTAATAAATTACCTAAATCAAATTAAAATCACGAAATATGTAAATTTCAACCAGAAATTGTTATTAAAGAATTTATATACATATCAAAATAAATAAATATTAAATTCAAAAAGAAAAAGATTTGATTTGATCTAATGGTATCACATATTTGATAGTTTTGTGATATGGATTTAAGTAGTTGAAGTTTTTGTAGAGAATTCAATTAAATTTTGAAATATCATGTGAAAGTTTGAAGGTTTAAATTTACAATTTTTAAGGAAAAATTGTTTTACTTATCTATTTACTTACATATCTTTACCATATTCATCTATTGTTTTACAAATAATTTGCATATTTAGTAAATATTATTATTTAGAGTTTAGGTGTTTTGCAGATTTTTCGCGAAGTCTGCCACAAAAATATAAAACAGACGTCTGAAGAAGTCTCCAAAATCAAAAATTATACTCAACCAAAATGGGTTCATTTGATTTAGAGTTTAGGGTTGTGCAGACTTCTCAAAAAATCTACACAAACCGAAATTTAACAAACCGATCAAAACAGATTTTTCGGAAAGTATGTTTTGTAAACAAAATTCAAAGCAGACTTTACCGAAAGTATGCTTTGTAAAAAAATACAAAGCATATTGCATGAGTCTGCACAAACCAAAATTTCACCAAATCAAAAGTTTAGTCTAACCGAATCAAAATTACAAAGCACGTTTCTCATGAAGTATGTTTTATATTTTTGATACAAAACATACTTTTTCGGAAGTATGTTTTGTAAACAGAAAACAAAAAAGAATTCTAGGGAATTGTGCTTTGAAAACAAAATACAAAGTTTTGTAATTTCGATTTGGTTAAATTAAAATTTCACCAAACCAAAAATTTTAATTTAACCTAACCAAAATTGCAAAGCAAATTTCTCAGTAAAGTTGTTTTGTAAAGAAAATACAAAGAATAATTTTCGGGAAATATGCTTTGTAAAAAAGGAAAATTTCTAGGGAAGTGTGTACAAACCAAAAATCTGAACAAATCGTAATTTAAATTTAATATAACCAAATTTACAGTTTTTAACCTATCCAAATTTTACTCCCGGTATATAAAGAAGGTAACCTTAAAATTTTACCATAATTTCATCTTAAAAAATAGGAGGCTCCATCCTCTAAGAAAATAACTAGAAGGTAAATCTTCTCTCTTTCTCTCTTGTCCTCCTCTCTTTTCTTTTCTTCTTTTCTTCTCATATTTTTCTCATCTTATTATTTTGTAGATTTGAAAAAAAAATTATGAGATATGAAAAAATAATTTTTTTTTTACTTAAATGGTTTTTTTGTGATTTTGAATATTTTTATTGTATAGATGTTTTATTATTTTTCTAATATTATGTTTTCATCTTCTATTATTGTAGATCTAGAAGATGAAACGGGTTCAAATCTACTAAATTATATTCTAAATGCAGGTTATTCTTAAATTAATAATATTATATTTAAATTTTAAAAATATATTTAATTCAT
Organism: Pugionium cornutum; assembly: GCA_018901935.1. Lineage (NCBI taxonomy): Eukaryota > Viridiplantae > Streptophyta > Magnoliopsida > Brassicales > Brassicaceae > Pugionium > Pugionium cornutum. The sequence goes on along the minus strand of JAENJI010000012.1, from coordinate 19,054,378 downwards.
ATTTAAATTAAAATATGAATTAAAAAATAAACCCAAATAGAATATTTTATTTTATTTTATAAAGTTTTTTAAATTAAATAACTAGTTTTATATAATAATTTGTACTATTTATAATTATAATTTTAATTTCATAAATTTAGATAAAAGGTAAAATACACTATTTTAAAAAAATAATATTATTTTAAGTTTTTGTGCAAATGTAACGGCATCAATTTAAATTTGGAAAATTTTCCAAAATAACAGTTTTAAAATTTTTGTTAGAAATGTAATTTCATTATTTTAAAATTTAAAAATAGCAAAAATGAGATATTAAATAATAAAATTTGTTCCAAAATAACATTTTTCAAATTAGAATTTTCAAGAAATCTACTATTTATTACATTTTTGTGTATAAGTTTTGATAATTGTTCTTTGAAACAGAAAGATTAGATTTGAGATTGACCAAAGTTTTAGAACAAAATTTTTGAAATTTTGCTTTGTATTTACATTATTATACAGATTTCTTAACAAGTTTGTTTTGAAAAGAAAAAAAAATAGTTTTGCAATTTGAACAACCTTTGTATTTTTCAAAACAAATTTTTCACAAGTCTACTTTGCATTTATATTTCATGCAATGTTCTGAAGAATTTTTCTTTGAAAATAGAAAGATTATAAAATTAGTATTTTCAAAATATAATTTTCGAAAAAAAAATTTTAAACTGTAAGTACAAGCATAATTTTTTAGAACTCTTTTTTTAGAATGTGAACATCGGTCAATTACAAAACCAAGTTTTCTGTTTATTCGATAAATTTTTATAAAAATATAAATACAAAAAATAATTTTGTGAAGTTTGCTTTAAAATCTGAATTCTAGTTAATTTGAAAACTAATCTTTCTGTTTTAAAAAAAAAACTTTTTAAGAAATCTGCATAGAAAATATAAATAAAAATCAAACTTATCCAAAATCCTTTTTTGAAAAAATATAAACTTTGGTCGATTTCAAATGTAACCTTTTTCAAAGCAAATTTCTCAAAAATCCTTCATAAAAATGTAAATGCAAACCAAAATTTTCAAGAAATCAATTTTGAAAATACAAATTTTAGTCAATCGTAAAACTAACTATTTTATTTCATAGAAGTCTTGTCGAAAATTTTGTATAAAATAAAAATACAAAGCACTTTTTTATAATTTGAAAAATCTGAAACTAATTTTTTTGAATTTAAAGAATACTTCTCTAGAAACATATATAAAAAGTAAATAATAAATAGATTTCGCATGAATTTTTTTTTTGAAATTGAAAATTATACGAGTTACAAATCTAATATTTCAGTTTTCAAATATAACTTATGAGAAGTATTGATAAAAATGTAAATACAAATCAAAGTTCTCAAAAAACTTTCTTTAAATTGCAAATTTCATAAGTAATAAATCGAATTTAATGTTTTTGTGTAAAATGCGAGTATAGTTTAAAATCGAATCTAATTTAAAATGCAAACAACAGAATAAATTGATTGAATGATGCAAGTATAGTTTGATTTGTGACTTATGATTATGATGTTCATGAGCGCAGTAAAATTTTGTTTTAAGAGTATACAAAAGTGGTTATGATCTATTATATTAAGATTTGTATTTTTTTTAGTTAGAATATTTTTAGTTACACAATACTATTTTCTATTTTTTATAAAGTATGTAAAATAGTACTTAAAAGGAACATTAAAATAGATATAAAATATAAAATATATGTGTTGTTTTTAAGTTTCAAAACTACTAAAAATAACAAAATTTTATTGAAATCTGCACAAAACTAATTAAAATATATAAAAATTTATTTACATATTCTATAAATTGAGCATATTTTATTGAAATGTAACATATAATTGAAAATTGATTGAAAGTTTGTAATATCTTATTAAAAGTTGGTTGACATAGCATAGTGATGAGAGGGAGTGACATCGACAATGAAATCTACAAAAATTGATTGAAATTTGCATAAAACACAATGAATTATGCAAAACAAATGAAAATGTATTATGCAACTTGTAATGAAGTTTGCCTCTCAATCAGAGCTTATAAAACCATTGATTGGAAAATCACCAAAAAGTTTAAAAACTACCAAAATCTCAAAAACAATTACCAAAAAAAATTGTAAAACCAATGTAAATCTCAAAAACAACTATTGAAAATCTCAAAAACCATTATAAATCACCATCTAAAATATTAAAAATCACTAAAATAATAAAAAATGTAAACAATAAATGCTTCAAAATCCACTAAAATAGTAAAAGTTTATTGAAGTATGCACAAAAATATTTAAATTTGTAATAGCTGATTGAACTTTGTATGAATTGACGAGAGTTGATTAGAGAAGTTGATTGATGTATAATGAAAGTTGATTAAAAATTGTAAGATTTTATTGCAATTTGATAATGATTGAAAGAAATGACAATGAAAATAATTTTTTTTTAAATTGATTAAACGTTAAAAATATAAAAATGATCAATCTACGTCGATTAAAACCAAAAGACGGAGCACGAAGATCTAGGTTGTAGAATTCTGAACAAAATGCAATAAAATGTATGAAAATCAAACAAATTTGCAAATGAAGTGTACAACTTGTAATGAAATATATCATTCAAATTTTGTAAACCCACCTATTGGAAAACCACAAAGCGCAAAAACTATTGAAAAACTCAAAAATAGCCATCAAAAACTATTGAAAAACTCAAAAATATCTACCAAAAAACTCTAAAACCAGAGTAAATCTCGTAAACAACTAATAAAAATCTTAAATACACCATGAATCACCATAACAAAAGCTCAAAAATTGTTGAAAATCTCAAAAACAATGACCAAAATATATAAACCACCGTAAATCATAAAAACAACAATTAAAAATCTTAAAACCACTAAACTGAACTAAATTTGGAATAAGTGCATTTTTCAAAATAGATTTTTCGAAAAGTGTGATTGTTATATTTTAAAATTTTAGATTTTTTAAGAATTCATCATTAAATATAAATTGAAATGTAATTGATATTTCTAAATTATTATTTTTATGGTATAAAGATAGTTTTGTAATATATCGAGAAAACTGTCTAATTCCACTCACGAAGTTTCATATATGTGTTGATACACACGAAGTTTGGACTTCTTTATAGTTGTCATCAAACATAAGTTAAATGTCGAATTCCCCCAATCTAGAACTTTCTAACCTATTTTCACACGAAATTAAATTTGGAGAATTAACTAATTATTTAATTATTAAATCAATGACAAACCAAATTTCATCCTATTTTGATCCATTTTTAATCCAGATATTGACCCATTGCAACATGTTTTAACCCGGTTAAAATTTGGTTAAAATAAAATACAAATCGGGTCAAAAATTGGGTAAAAACGGGTTCAAATCGGGTCAAAATGGAACAAAATCGGGTCAAAATTGGTTTGACTTTGGTTAATTAATAAAATAATTAGTTAATTTTCTAAATTTAATTTCGGGTGGAAGTAGATTAAAAATTTTAGACTGAAAAAAATTTGACATTCTTTTATTTGATGACAACAATCCAAATTTCGTATATATCTACACATATATAAAATTTTGTTGCCTGGAATTAGATATATCACATGGATTACTGTTGTACTGCCAAATGATTTCCAGAAAATTATGTTAAAAGAGTAAATGAAAGAAGAATAAATAAGTCTCTCTCTATGCGATTTCCTGAGCGATTTTTCATGCGAGTTTTTCGCCGGAAGTTACTTCGTTCTCACTGCCGTCGATGTGTTATCTTCACTCTGAAGTTTCCTTACCGTCGAAAATTGACGGTTTTTCTTACTAATCCTCTTTCTCTTTCCGTTATGATTCTTTATATATTATACACCATCTTTCTTTATTTTTCCTTTCTTCCTGTTTCTGCGTTCTCTTTCTGCCTAACAATGTTCGACTTTCTATCAAAAAAGATGCAAGATATTAATTTAGGCATCACAGAGGCCTCGATCTCATTACCCACAGATCTCTGCACACAAGCGACTCATGACACACGTTTTTTTTATCGGTAAACCAGTAAACCTTCGTAAACAAAATCTGAGAGCTTTAATGACTACCTTACCGCGTTTATGGCGTGTGTGGGGGGGGAAACCCTTGGTTTCTCGAATTATAGAAGGAAACCGGGTGCAATTTATGTTTCAGACCGAGGAGATTCTTCTCTCCGTGTTACGCTGTAGTCCATGGTCCTTCAACGAATTGATGGTGGTGCTCCAGAAATTCACACCGACGTTGACGGAATCTGATTTTCACCATATGCCCTTCTGAGTTCAGATAAGAGGAATTCCAATTCAATTCCTCACCTACCGCATGGTGATTTTTATCGGGGGAATTTTAGGCACGATTCTAGAATCTGATTTTAATGTTGAAGGCGCTCACCGGGTCGAGTTTGTTCGGGTACGCGTTTTGATCGATATCGATACACCCCTCCGATTTCAAAGGATCTTCAAGTTTGAAGAAACCAAAGTAATTCTCCGATTCCGATATGAGAAATTGAAGAATTTATGTACAAAGTGTGGGATAATAAATCACGATGCCGGCGAATGTCCATTAAACGATAGCCCTCTGCTTCAAACTTCCTGCCCTGTTTCCGTTAATGACGATTCTGAAGGGGAGGATGACGCTGGTGATCTTCCTCCCGGATTTCCAAATCCAGAACCATCTTCTATTCCGAGAAACATGCCTAGTGATGGTGAATCCAGTCATGGGGCAAAACGGAGGAAGGCAAATCCACCACCACCTATTCCAGGTACGCCGAAAAACCTTTCTCCTCCGGTGCGTAATAGTTTTCTCGGAAAAAGGAATCTTATAAAAACCGGTTCATTTAAAAGTGATGTGGTTATTGGAAAATTGATTTCTGGTTCAATATTAAACTTGGTTCGGGTCAATGGTACCAGCGTATACCTCGAGATTGAATTTGAGATTCTGGACAGATTTGGGTTTGTAGGCTGGTTATGGGCTGGTTATCTAAATGGTGAATTAGTTCGGCTAAGAATATATCACACATGGATCGGCTTTGATTTAGACTTAATTCGATTTAGTAATATCACATTTACCAATGATAACCAGTTTATTTGTTTCAGTAATCAACGAATCCTCTTTCGTTTGAAACTGTTGAAAATAAACTCATTATTAATTATCTTTTACTGGTTAAAGATAATAAATATTGGTAATTTAATGAGTGATATAGGTAATGGTGTGGTGGGCCATACTCCACCCAAAAAAGAATGAATATTGTATTTTGGAACTGCCGGAATTTGGGAGGGTATCAGGTAGTTCGACGCCTAAAGGGAATATGTAAAGACTATTCTTCGGACATACTCTTCCTAGTGAAGACGGAAAATTCTAATAATGTAGTACATGATGTAGCTACTCTTCTTAATTATGAATATGTTATGTGTATACCTCCGAATGGAACCAGAGGAGGTTTAGCTTTAATGTGGAAAAGTCTGTTGTTGTGTTTTTTGAATACTCTGATGAAAGGATTATGGATTGTAAGATCATTAAACAAGGATTTGAATTCTATTTATCATGTGTTTATGGACATCCGGTTCGTAAATTTCGTTATCATCTTTGGGAAAGATTGAAAAATATTGCACATACCCGGAAGGATCCTTGGCTTATGTGTTTGACTTTAACGAAATTTTACATGCACATGATAAAAAAGACATTCCAAAGAGAGAACCGTGGAGTTTAGTGGATTTTCAAACAATGGTTCAAGATTGTATGATGTCAAATCTTCAATTTCTTGGGAACAATATGACTTAGTCTGGGAAACATAACAACCATATTGTCCAATGTTGGTTAGATCAAGCCATGGGTAATGATCGATGGAAAGCTCAATACCCAGGTTCAATAGTCCAATATTTAGATATGATAGATTCGGATCATCGACCGGATATAATAAAAATTAGGAAAACGAAAGATTTCGGAAAGAAATTCTTTAGATATGATCCTCGTTGGAGTAAATATAAGGATTTTGTGTCTATAGTGCAAAACAGTTGGAATTCCTGGGATCAGTCATCGGACTCAAATCTGTTAGCTCGGATTAAATCATGTCGTCGAGGAATGGCTTATTGGAAGAAAACATCTTGGATCAATCCTTTTAAACGGATTAAGGATATTTCTTCCGAAATTGATCTCGCTAAAACGAATCCTACCAGTAACATGACATATATCTCGGGGTTAAAGGAAAACCTGCTCTAGGCATATATAAAAGAGGAGAAACATTGGAAAATTAAGAGTATGAATCAATGACTTCAAGAAGGTGACCGCAATACTCGATATTTTCATGCGGTAACAAAAAATCATAGATCTCGTAATTCCATCATTTTAATTAAATCAGAAGAAGGTGCTGATATTTATAGGAATGCTGCTATTGCTAAAGAAGCTGAGAAATATTTTACGGGACTTTTTCGATATTCTCGTCCAAATAATTTTGATTCGGTTCTATCTTCTGTAGATTAAGTGGTATCTGATGGAATGAATTCAGAATTACTAAAATCGATTTCTAAAGATGAAGTCTTTGAAGCTATTTCGTCAATTGGGAGTTATAAAGCACCGGGTCCGGATGGCCTTAATGCATTTTTTTTCAACAATATTGGAATATTGTGGGAGATGCAATTTATCAAGAAACGGATTCATTTTTCAGAACCGGAAAAATGGAAATGGAGATGAACCATACTAATATATGTCTTATTCCAAAAATAGAATGCCCCTCATCTATGAAGGATTTTCGACCGATATCCCTTTGTAATGTGGTTTACAAAGTGATATCTAAAATTATAGTGCTACGGTTGAAACAATTTCTAAATGTTGTTGTTTCTGAACATCAAGCAGCTTTTATCCAAGGAAGATTGATAACGGATAATGTACTTCTGGCACATGAAGCTTTCCATGCCCTAAAAACTCAGAAGATCTGCTCCACCACATATATGGTAGTAAAAACGGATATTAATAAAGCTTATGACAGAATTGAATGGGGTTTTTTGGAGGCAGTTTTATTGAAAAAGGGATTCTCTCCAATTTGGATTAACTAGGTTATGCAGTGTGACTCTACAGTATCTTTTTCTATCATGATTAATGGCAGCCCATACGGATATGTTCAGCCACAACGTGGTTTGAGACAAGAAGATCCTCTATTCTCTTATCTTTTCATTTTATGTTCGGATGTGCTTAGTTCAATGATTTGAAGGGCAGAATCTACTCGACAATTAGATGCAATCAGATTGAATAAATCAGGACCATCTATTTCCCATCTGTTGTTTGCTGATGATTCACTGTTTTTCCTCAGAGCTGATAACACTAACGTCAACTACTTACAACAGATTTTGCAAGATTATGGTACTGCTTCTGGTCAAATAATTAATTTGGATAAATCATCCATCATTTTTGGGAATAAGATATTTGAACATACTAGGAGACGGATACATCGTATGTTGGGGATCACAAATCTCGGAGGAGACAGTAAATATTTGGGTTTGCCGGAACAATTTGGCAGAAATAAAAGACAAATGTTAAAATTTGTCACAAATAAAGTGTATTCCCGCATTTCAGGATGGCAATCTAAATTTCTTTCATCTGCTGGTAAGGAAGTTCTGATCAAATTGGTGGCTTTTGCAATGCCTGTTTATTCTATGAATGTATTCAAGCTACCGAGGGAAATATGTAAGGCAATTGATAGAGCTCTATCACGATTTTGGTGGGGGTCAACTGAAACACAATAGAAAATGCCTTGGGTTGCATGGAAGAAAATGACACAACCGAAATTATTAGACGGAATGGGTTTTCGCGATTTGAAAAAATTTAATCAAGCTTTACTAGGTAATCTCTGTTGGAAGATCTTTCGACGGCCAGATAGTCTCATATATAGAGCTTTAAAATGTCGCTATTTTAACAAAGGATATTTAATATCAGCTAATTTGGGAACACGTCCTTCATTTGGTTGGAGATCTATATTGTTTGGACGGGATTTAATGAAGACTGGAGTTCATCGTAGAGTGGGTAATGGTTCATCAATTGTTCTGGGAGATAGTAACTGGCTACCTGTATCACCTAATCACCTAATGGTTCATCAATTTGGATGATTTATCCAAATAATTAATTTGGATAAATCATCCATCATTTTTGGGAATAAGATATTTGAACATACTAGGAGACGGATACATCGTATGTTGGGGATCACAAATCTCGGAGGAGACAGTAAATATTTGGGTTTGTCGGAACAATTTGGCAGAAATAAAAGACAAATGTTAAAATTTGTCACAAATAAAGTGTATTCCCGCATTTCAGGATGGCAATCTAAATTTCTTTCATTTGCTGGTAAGGAAGTTCTGATCAAATTGGTAGCTTTTGCAATGCCTGTTTATTCTATGAATGTATTCAAGCTACCGAGGGAAATATGTAAGGCAATTGATAGAGCTCTATCACGATTTTGGTGGGGGTCAACTGAAACACAATAGAAAATGCCTTGGGTTGCATGGAAGAAAATGACACAACCGAAATTATTAGGCGGAATGGGTTTTCGCGATTTGAAAAAATTTAATCAAGCTTTACTAGGTAATCTCTGTTGGAAGATCTTTCGACGGCCAGATAGTCTCATATATAGAGCTTTAAAATGTCGCTATTTTAACAAAGGAGATTTAATATCAGTTAATTTGGGAACACGTCCTTCATTTGGTTGGAGATCTATATTGTTTGGACGGGATTTAATGAAGACTGGAGTTCATCGTAGAGTGGGTAATGGTTCATCAATTGTTCTGGGAGATAGTAACTGGCTACCTGTATCACCTAATCACCTAATGGTTCATCAATTTGGATGATTTATCCAAATAATTAATTTGGATAAATCATCCATCATTTTTGGGAATAAGATATTTGAACATACTAGGAGACGGATACATCGTATGTTGGGGATCACAAATCTCGGAGGAGACAGTAAATATTTGGGTTTGCCGGAACAATTTGGCAGAAATAAAAGACAAATGTTAAAATTTGTCACAAATAAAGTGTATTCCCGCATTTCAGGATGGCAATCTAAATTTCTTTCATCTGCTGGTAAGGAAGTTCTGATCAAATTGGTAGCTTTTGCAATGCCTGTTTATTCTATGAATGTATTCAAGCTACCGAGAGAAATATGTAAGGCAATTGATAGAGCTCTATCACGATTTTGGTGGGGGTCAACTGAAACACAATAGAAAATGTCTTGGGTTGCATGGAAGAAAATGACACAACCGAAATTATTAGGCGGAATGGGTTTTCGCGATTTGAAAAAATTTAATCAAGCTTTACTAGGTAATCTCTGTTGGAAGATCTTTCGACGGCCAAATAGTCTCATATATAGAGCTTTAAAATGTCGCTATTTTAACAAAGGAGATTTAATATCAGCTAATTTGGGAACACGTCCTTCATTTGGTTGGAGATCTATATTGTTTGGACGGGATTTAATGAAGACTGGAGTTCATCGTAGAGTGGGTAATGGTTCATCAATTGTTCTGGGAGATAGTAACTGGCTACCTGTATCACCTAATCACCTAATGGTTCATCAATTTGGATGATTTATCCAAATAATTAATTTGGATAAATCATCCATCATTTTTGGGAATAAGATATTTGAACATACTAGGAGACGGATACATCGTATGTTGGGGATCACAAATCTCGGAGGAGACAGTAAATATTTGGGTTTGTCGGAACAATTTGGCAGAAATAAAAGACAAATGTTAAAATTTGTCACAAATAAAGTGTATTCCCGCATTTCAGGATGGCAATCTAAATTTCTTTCATCTGCTGGTAAGGAAGTTCTGATCAAATTGGTAGCTTTTGTAATGCCTGTTTATTCTATGAATGTATTCAAGCTACCGAGGGAAATATGTAAGGCAATTGATAGAGCTCTATTACGATTTTGGTGGAGGTCAACTGAAACACAATAGAAAATGTCTTGGGTTGCATGGAAGAAAATGACACAACCGAAATTATTAGGCGGAATGGGTTTTCGCGATTTGAAAAAATTTAATCAAGCTTTACTAGGTAATCTCTGTTGGAAGATCTTTTGACGGCCAGATAGTCTCATATATAGAGCTTTAAAATGTCGCTATTTTAACAAAGGATATTTAATATCAGCTAATTTGGGAACACGTCCTTCATTTGGTTGGAGATCTATATTGTTTGGACGGGATTTAATGAAGACTGGAGTTCATCGTAGAGTGGGTAATGGTTCATCAATTGTTCTGGGAGATAGTAACTGGCTACCTGTATCACCTAATCGCGCTCCAAGACTTCTATCTTACTCGAATCCCTAATTGAAACTTGAGACTTTGATTAACCAAGACACGAGGCAATGGAACACTGATTTGATTCAAGATTTTATTAGAGGATCATCATTTGATCTACAAAATATTTTTGCCATTTATTGAAGTTCCAGATGATTGGTACTGGAAATATTCTTTAAATGGTATTTATTCTGTTAAATCTGCCTATCGGCTAGCTGTTCAGCTAGATTCTACATCAACACAATCTCACCAACCAATTTTGGGAGGGTATCCAGATTTAGCAAAAAGTAAATGTACGTTGAAAATCCCTCAAAAGCTTATACATTTTATCTAGAGATTATTATCAAAAGGTTTAGCTCTGAAGACACATCTTTATCATCGGAAAATTATAACAGATAATTTATGTCACCGCTGTGGGGATCATAAAGAATCAGAGATGCACACCTTTTACTTATGTCCGTATGCTCAGATGGTGTGGAGAAAATTGGGGATTCAGACATCACTATTTTGTGACTCCAGTTCGAATATTTTGATAATATTAGATATTTTATATCTAATTATCAAAAATGTGAAATTCAATAACCTCAAAGATATCTTCCTATTTATCTATTTTGACGAATTTGGAAATAAAGGAATGATATTATTTTTAATAAGAAAGTAATTTCAGTTGAGTCCTTAATTCAAAAAAATAATGATGATGTGTGGGAATGGATAACGACTAATAAATTAACAAAGGTAGCGACTTCAAGCACATCTCGTTGGATACAGTAAAAATAGACACCACCGTCACCCGAGTGGATTAAATATAATTATGATGTCATTCATCGTAATGGTTCCGATAATTTTGGGATAGAATGAATCATTCGTAACAGCAATGGAGAATTTTTACAAACAGGAATGAGAAAATTTCAAGGTCGAAATACAATCATTGAATCGGAGAGCAATTGATATTGAAAGAATAACTTGTAAGAATATTTATATTCTTTGTATGTGAAATATGTATTTTTTGGTTTAATCATACGGATCAAGTTCATATTAATGTTTATAATTCTAATATATAAAAGACGATACCATGATAAATTGGTTTCGGTTAACTATATTAAAATTTGGATGTATTGATAATCGTTCTCTTTTATCTTATCATATTTAATAAATAATTTTCTCTAATGTTTAAATACATTTATATATAAAGTATTAATAGTTAATAAAAGAATAATTATAACTACATATAGATAATGTTATATATATATGGTGGTTATTAAAAGGGTGGTTATTTTTTAATGGTTATAAAACCATCACAACTCTTAAAAAAAAGTGTGTGTGTCGTGTGGGTTTATGTTTTTTATAGAGAGAAAATATACACCAATAAATAGAAAAATTTATTATTGATTCTTAATTCATCCAAAGAATCATTAAGAAAGAGATCAAAGAGAGGAAAAGATCAATCCAGTTCTTCATATATCAAGGTTAGTATTTTCTTCTTCTACTACAATATTAGATTGAATTAAATCAAATCTAGATGTTCTTGCGATTAAGATTTCATAATCGAAATCAATCAAAATAAATTAACAATTGGTATCAGAGCCAAAACTAGATTTGTTTAATTCACCATAAAATTAGTGATTGATTTTTATGATGAAAATCATGTAGATTAGGTTTTGATGTTAAGTGTGATTGCCTTACGGTTTTATAACCATCATTAATGTTCATAAAAAAAATTAAAGAGACAAGTTAAATAATGAAAAATGAAAACGTAATTAAAAGGTATCTTGAATTACATTAGGTGAGAAAATTTTAAAGTGCATTAAAGTGCATGAAGTGCATTAGTTATTTTCATTAAGTCCTGATTTTACAATCAGGACTTGTTCGTACTATTGGTTCTGGCTCAACTATCTCTATAGGAGATACAAATTGGTTACCACTTTCCCCAGCTAGGGCACCTCGCCTTCTACCCTATACAAATCCTACGTTGAAGATTAACTGCCTTATTAATGCAGAGACGAGGCAATGAGATTCAGATTTGATCAGGGATTTCATTGAAAAGGAAGATCATCATTTAATTTACAAACTATACATACCAACAATTCCTTGTAATGATGGATGGTATTGGAAGTTTACGGCAGACGGGGTATATAATGTGAAATCGGGATATCGGCAGGCTATTCAATGCAATAACGGACATCATATTCTCCCGTTGTTAGCAAATCACCCGGACTTGGCAAAAGGAATCTGGAATTTACGCCTTCCAGCTAAGTTAATTCACTTCTTATGGAAAGTATTATCAAATGCGTTACCTCTGAAATCGCATTTACTACATCGGAATATCTGCACGGATAATACGTGTAATATTTGCCTTGACCAGGAAGAATGTGAAGTTCATCTTTTTTTCTTATGTCCAAAAGCTCAGATGGTTTGGCGATTGTTGGGTTTTGCTACACCGTTTTTAGAGACTGCTTCAAATATTCAAGATAAAATCAGATATTTGATCAAAAGCTATGAGTATTTTGATACAACATCTCAACAAAAATATGTGCCTTTTTACATATTGTGGCAATTATGGAAGGCTCGGAATGATTTGGTTTTCAATAATGAAGACAGAGCTCCGGAATCAATATTGGACAGAGGTTTCCAAAATGCTACTGAATGGATCAACAGTTTCTCAACTATGGAGTTAGGCTCACGTACGTCTTTAGCACTGCCTAAACAAAATTCGTACACTATTGCTAAGAATTGGTCTCCACCACCTCCTCAATGGGTAAAGTGCAATTATGATGCTACACATCGCGACGGATTGCTCCTGTCAGGATTAGGTTGGATTATACGAAACGAACAGGGTAATTTTTTAATTGCTGGAATGGGTAAATTCCAGGGTCGGCACTCAATTGTGGAAGCAGAACTATCAGCTTTACTATGGGCAATACAAGCTTGCTGGGCATTGGGATTTCGATATGTCATCTTTGAAGGCGATAATTTATGTATAAATAATATCTTAAATCAGAACTCCATAAATTATCACCTTCAAAACTATATTTCGAATATTCAACACTGGGCATCACATTTTCAGGGTATTGTTTTCAAATATCAATCCAGAAGGGGAAATCAAGCTGCGGATACACTTGCTTCTTCATCAATAGCTTCGGAAGTTGATTGGAAACTCTTTTATATTTGCCCTTATTTCCTACATAATATTGTAAACAATGATATTTCTCACTATTAATAAATTTATCGTTGGCAAAAAAAAAGGCAATCAATAAAAAAAAATTAAATAGGTGCATATTATGAATCGATTTTCTCTCATGAATCATAATAAATGACATTCATTAATTAAGATAAAATCATAAAGTATGTGGAGTAAAATATATATATATATATATATATGATTAAATAAATTTGTTTATGTATATAAAAACTTATATATATAAGTGTACAATAAAGTTTCCGCTGTTTTAATAGAAATAGTTAATTGTATTTTGAAATGTTAATACAATATAAAAATACTTTATCTATTAAAATTTTAATGTTTATATTTTATATAACATGTAAGTCACCAAAATGGCCTTGTTATAATAGATATAAATATTAAAATAGTAAAGTTTATCAATTGATCATGATTAAAGTGATGTTATAAATGACATTAAAGTTTTAATTTATCAATTTTTTTAATATCTATATTCTAGGAGATTATCCAAAGCTAGATCATATGATATAGTTATTAATATGAAAAGAATGAATCATTTCACTATAGTCGATATTATGTATACCCAAAGGTATCATAATTATTTAATTTTATGTGATATGATTAATTGTTAAAGAATAAATTTAACATCACTAAAAGTTCTTGTATTTAAAGTATTACCCAAAGGTTGCTTAAATACATATTTTTTAAAGTTTATGATTAGGTATTTGAATTTGTAATAAAGTATCAAAGTAATAATGAGTAAGTACGTATAAATATTTTGCAGCTTCATCAAATTTGTACGCATCTGCTAACTCTATCGTAAAGTTTAATGGACTCAATTATACAGAGTGGTCAGAACATATCCGGTTCACACTGGTATTATGGCACTCGATCTTGCAATCCTTTTGATGAGGAACCCTCAGCCATTACAGATGATAGCTCCCAAACTGAAAAGACTCGGTATGAGACTTGGGAGCGATCTAACAGGTTGAGTTTGAACCTTATGAGGTTGACGATGGCGGAAAGTATTAAGCCATTTATTCCTAAGACAGATAAAGTAAGGGAATTCATACAAAAAATTAAGTAGTGTTCACAATCGGATTTGGCTGATAAGTCGATTGTAGGAAGCCTAATGAGTGAGCTAACTACAAAAAAAGTTTGACTGGTCTCAACCAATCCATGATCATGTCACGCACATGTTTAACTTGGCAGCAAAGTTAACATCTATGGAAATGGAAGTTCATGAGCAGTTTTTGGTCCAATTCATTATGAACTCTCTACCTTTTGAATTTAGCCAATTCCAGGTGAAGTACAATACCATTAAATATAAATGAAATTTTAAAGAACTAAAGGCTATGTTGGTTCAAGAGGAAGGGAGATTAAAGAAAATGAAAGACCAAGTTGCGAATCTCGTAGGTCTTGGAAGTTCTAGCAGCTATAAAGCAAAACCGAGTAAAAAAGGACAAAAGGAAGGATAAAGCTTTTGTGAAAGGACCTGAAAACAAAATCCATAAAGAGATGAAATGTTTCTTTTGCAAGAAAACGGGACATTTCAAGAAAGATTATCTGAAAAGAAAGGTATGGTTCGACAAGAAAGGTAAACATTATAGTTTTGTTTGCTCTGAATTGAACCTTATAGAAGTGCCTAATAATACTTGGTGGTTAGATTCTGTTGCTACTACTCATGTTTTTCATATTAAACAGGGATTCAGTTCGATCTAGCCTATAAGAGGAACTGAACAATACTTGTTCATGGGGAATAGGATGAAGGCACGAATTAAAGGCATTGGGACTTATAGATTGATTTTAGACACTAGGTGTCATATAGATCTTGAAGGGTGTCTCTATGTACCTGAATGTGATACAAATCTTGTTTTCGTAAGTAAACTAGATAATTTAGGATTTGTTTTTAAGGTTGGACATGGTGTTTTCTCTTTGTACCGAAATGATTACTTTTATGGTAGTGATACTTTGTTTGATTTACTTTATAAGTTCAATCTTGATGCAAAATTTTCCGAATCTCTATTTAATATTGAAAATCGAGTCATTAAACGTAGTGCATCAAATAAAAATTCTGCTTTATTGTGGCATCAAAAATTAGGTCATATTTCCAAAGAAAGAATTATGAGGTTGGTAAAGAATGAAATTCTTCCTCCATTGGATTTTGGTGATCTAAATGTATGTGTAGACTGCATTAAATGAAAGCAGACTACACATATAACAAAGAAAACAGCCACAAGAAGCACTCAGCTTCTTGAGTTAATACATACCGATATTTGTGGCCATTTAGATGCTCATTCTTGGAGTGGTGAAAAATACTTTATCACCTTCATCGATGATTACTCACGTTATGGATATACATATCTGTTGCATGAAAAGTCCAAATCTGTGAATGTCCTAGAGGTGTTCATTGACGATGTGGAAAGGCAGTTAGATAAAAAGGTAAAAAGTTGTGAGATGTGATAGATGTGGTGAGTTTTATGGAAAATTCAATGAAAATGGATAATGTCCAGGTCCATTTGCAAAGTTACTTGAAAGTAAAGGTATTTGTGCACGATATACAATGCCTAGTACTCCTCAGTAGAATGGTGTAGCTAAGATGCGGAACCGTACTTTAATGGATATGGTTAGAAGCATGTTAAGTAATTGCTCTTTACCCCCTTTCGTTGTGGGTATATGCATTAAAAATTGCAACGTATTTGTTGAACCGGGTTCCTAGCAAGGCTGTTCCTAAGATCTCTTATGAACTATGGACGGGAATGAAACCTAGTTTAAGACATTTACGTGTTTGGGGTTGTCCAGCAGAAGTAAGGTTGTATAACCCACATGAAAAGAAACTTGATTTTAGGACTATCAGTGAATTTTTCATTGGTTATCCTGAAAAATCAAAGGGGTATATATTTTATTGTCTTAACCATAGTACGAGCATAGTGGAGACCGGCAATGTTAGGTTCATTGAGAATGGTGAAACTAGTGGGAGTGGTGAACCACGAAAAGTGGACATTCAGGACGTCCATGTTGATGTTCCTTCACCTATCGTTGCACCTGAGGTTGTTGTTCCTATTGTTGCATCACAGTTAAATGACGCAATAGAACAACATAATGATGTGTCAATCCCACTAGTAGAAAATACAATTAATGAACCGGTTACAATTCAAGAAGAGAGTAGTGTACCACAAGAACCATTAAGGCGATCTGGAAGAGAAAGAAGATCTGCTATTTGAGATGACTATGTGGTTTATGCTATTGAAAGTGAATGTGAGTTAAGCATTGATGAAGATCCATGCTCATTCCAAAAAGCCATGAAAAGTGACAATTCTGAAAAATGGTTAATTGCCTCGAAAGAAAAAATAAAATCTATGGATGATAACAAAGTATGGGACTTAGTAGAGTTGCCTAACGGTTTCAAAACCATTGGTTCTAAATAGGTCTTTAAGACTAAATTGTAACATTGAAAGATACAAGGCTCGTCTTGTTGCTAAAGGTTTCACCCAAAAAGATGGTATTGACTATAAAGAAACCTTCTCTCCGGTTTCAAAGAATGATTTTCTAAGGATTGTTTTGGATTTGGTGGCTTCTAGAGCTTCACTAGATAGATGTAAAAACCGCCTTTATAAATGGAGAGCTTGAGGAAGAAGTATATATGGACCAACCTGAAGGTTTCGTGGTCATAGGAAAAGAACATATGGTGTGTAAGCTGAGAAATTCGATATATGGAATAAAACAAGCTTCTAGACAATGGTATTTAAAGTTTAATGATATCATCTTGTCATACGGTTTTGTAGAGGTCATCGTTGATCGATGTATCTACATTAAAGTTAGTGGGAGCAAGTTTTTGATTTTAGTCTTATATGTTGATGACATTTTGCTTGCTGCAAATGACATATGCATGTCACATGATATAAAGAAGTATCTCCCTAAGAACTTTGAAATGAAAGATATGGGTGAGGCATCGTATGTGATCGGAATAGAAATATTTTGAGATAGAGCACAAGGATTGTTAAGATTGTCTCAGAAAGGATATATCAATAAGATTTTAGAAAGATATAAAATGGATAAATACTCCGCAGGGATAGCTCCAATTCAGAAAGGGACAAGTTCAGTAAAATGCAATGTCCTAAAAATGAATTAGAGCGTAAAGAAATGGAAAGAATTCCATATGCATCAGTGGTTGGGAGTTTGAACTATGTTCAAACATGTACTCGGCTAGATATCAGCTTTGCGGTTGGTATGTTGGGTCGATATCAAAGTAATCCCGGAATGGACCACTGGAGAGCTGCAAAAAAGGTTCTCATGTACTTGCAAGGCACCAAAGAGCACATGCTTACATACAAGAAATCTGATCACCTTGAGTTCATTGGATATTCAGATTCGGATTATGCCGGATGCGTTGATAGTAGAAAATTGACGTTTGGCTATTTGTTCCTATTAGCTGGGGGAGCAATATCATGGAAAAGTGGAAAATAGTCCGTCATTGCTACTTCCACTATGGAGGCCGAATTTGTGGCATGCTTTGAGGCCATAATTCACACATTGTGGTTGTGGAACTTTATCTCGGGACTTTGTATTGTCGACACTATATCGAGTCCGCTGAGAATCTATTGTGATAATTGCGCAGCTGTCTTCTTTTCAAAGAATGACAAGTACTCTAAAGGTGCTAAGCACATGGAGTTAAAGTATTTATCTGTCAAAGAAGAAGTACAGAAACATAGAGTGTCATTTGAACATATAAGAACTGATACGATGGTAGCGGATCCATTAACTAAGGGACTACCACCCAAAATGTTTATTGGTCATGTAGAGCGTATGGGTATTATAGACAAAGTCTTGCTATTATGATTGTGATATGTTCATTATGTGTATGACACTATGAATTCAATTTAAGTTATGTTTCTGGTTTTAATAAATATGTTATCATTAAAATATATGTATACACTTATGGTTCTCTGATAACATATTATTAGATTGAGAAATTAAGGTTATTCTCAATATAAAGAAACTATATATGAAGTTGGGATTATTTTGTGATACATGGAAGGGATTATGTCGTCTAATGATGTGTGACCGCCATGATCCGATCAATTCTAATTTTATTATGGTAGTTTAAATTGAAATAAAGTTGATGTAAAGTGAACATTAAGGTTGTTGAATCATCAAGTTGACACAATGTCAAGTGGGAGAATGTAAGAATATTTATATTCTTGTATGTGACCTATGTGTCTTTCGGTTTAATTATACGGATCAAGTTCATATTAATGTTCATAATTCTAATATATAAAAAGACGATACCATGATGTATCGGTTTCGGTTAATGATATTAGAATTTGGGTGTATTGATAACCCTACTCCTTATCTTATCATATTTAATAAGTAACTTTTTCTCATATTTAAATATATTTATATATAAAGCATTAGTAGTTAATAAAAGAATAATTATAACTAAATATACATAATGTTATATATATATGTGGTGGTTATTAAAAGGGTGATTATTTTCTAATGGTTATAAAACCATCACAACTCTTAAAAAAAAGTTGTGTGTGTCGTGTGGGTTTATGTTTTTTAGAGAGAGAAAATATACATCATATCATTAAAAAAGAGATCAAATGGAAAAAAAAATCAATCCAATTCTTCATGTATCAATATTAATATTTTCTTCTTCTTATACAATATTAAGTTGAATTAAATCAAATCTAAATGTTATTGGGATTAAATTTTTATAATCGAAATCAATCAAAATAAATTAACATAACTTATAAACCAAGGTCGAAAAAATGATGAAAAGAGAGATGGATCGATTGAGTAGAAGAATTAGTTGCAGTAAATAGTTCTCTATATTTTTGTTATTTTTCATTGAATATATCGAACATACATAATGCTTCTTACATTTGAAAAAGTTTTCGGTTTACAATATGAAACAATCTAAATTATATGGTTTGACTAAATCTAACATTCCCTTATTTCTAATATGTTATAAACTAACAAAGTGCATAGCATCGTTTCTAAGACATTTCACATGTACACGCATGATCAAAACATTTTTTAATTTTGCAAGATGGGAAACAACTATTTGGGCAATCATTATCGCTAAAACAATTTCCAAAATATTGATCTCGAATATCCCCACCATTCGGTGGACATGTTTCAACACATTTTACATCTCGTGGACGTTGCATTTCCCTTGCCTTTGACATCGAAACACCTATACATACATTCAATCTTTAAATATATAATCATTCAATTCAGATTTCATATTAAAATACGAGCTAAAGGTATTAGGGAAAGATACTAACATGAGAGAAGGAGTACGACGAGAACAATAAGCAATGTTGCATTTGATGCTGCCATGTTATTTATTACTGTGCAAAAAAATGTTTTGATATTCTATATGGTTTTTAGTATCTATTTATATTGTGCTATGAGTGTATAATTTATTGAATGAGATACTATTTCTGTGTATATATATTGTTTTGAAGTAAATCCACTATTATTATATAACTAAAGACGAAATAGTCTAATATTATTATAGTGTTATGAAAATATCTAAAGAAATAAAATTAAACTGATAATTTTAATTCAATAGAAGAGAGGAGAGAGAACAGAGAATCGTTCTTTTATTATTGTTGTACATCTTACAAATGATGCATAGCATCATATTTATAGAGAAAGTTTACCGACTTACTAAAATCGGTAAACGTAAAGTTTGAATAAAATAATCAACAAAAGAAGAATCAACAAAAGACGTCATTGAAGACGCTTTTGTTGACTTTTCAACACTCCTCCTTGATTATTTATCATTATTGAAGTATTGCGTACTGCCTCGTTAAAAACCTTATCATGTAAAAACCCAATGGGAATAAAAATCATGATAAAAGAAAAAGAGTACAGATACACAATCTCCCCATCGAAAAGATATATATAATTCCTTTTATATATCTCGCAAATGACGCATTCCAATATTACGAACATGCTTTCTGAATGTTGTTGTAGGAAGCGCCTTTGTGAACACATCTGCTGCATTGTCGGTTGAGCGAATATACTCAATGTCGACTACTTGATTTTTCACAAGTTCTTGAGTATATGAGAAAAATATTGGTGGGATATGTTTCGTCCTATCGCTCTTGATATAACCTTCCTTAAGTTGAGCGACACATGCAGCATTATTTTCGAACAATTTTGTTAGTTCTTTATTTGTAGTGATTCCACTAGCTTCTTGTATATGATGAGTCATGTACTTGAACCATACACATTCTCTACATGCCTCATTGAGTGTAATAATTTCCACATGATTTGAGGAAGTGGCAACCAATGTATGTTTTTGTGAACACCACGAGATCGTAGTATCTCCTAATGTAAAAACGTATCTGGTTTGCGATCGAACTTTATGCGGATCTGATAAATATTTTGCATCTGCAAAACTAACTAGACCAAACAAGGAATTTCTGGGATAATATAATCCCAAGTCAATTGTACCTTGAAGATAACGGAATATTTGTTTTATTCCGGTCCAATGTCTTCGTGTAGGGGCTGAATTATACCTTGCAAGTAAGTTAGTAGCAAAAACAATATCTAGTCTAGTACAATTAGAAAGATACATCAGCACACCAATAGCCCTCATATAAGGTATTTCAGAACCTAAAATTTCTTCGTTATCTTCACAAAGTTGAAATGGATCCTTATCAACAGTAAATGATCAAAGGATTTGCTTTATCCATATTAAAGCGTTTTAATACCCTTTTTGTATAATTTGATTGATGCACAAATATTCCACCTTTGAGATGCTCTATTTGAAGCCCGAGACAAAACTTTGTCTTACCAAGGTCTTTCATTTCAAACTCTTCTCTCATATGGGTTTGTGCATCATGAACTTCTTTTTGAGTTCTAATTATGTTCAGATCATCAACATATACAGCGATAATAACAAATCCTAATGAGGATTTCTTGATAAACACGCAAGAGCATATCGCATTGTTGATATATTCCTTTTTCAACAAATATTCGCTTAAGCGATTGTACCACATACGTCCGGATTATTTTAATCCATAAAGTGATTGCTGTAATTTGACCGTACAAAAATCCTTTGATTTTTCCGAGATCTTGGATCCTTCTGGGATTTTAAATCCATCAAGAATTTTCATATATATGTCACTATCAAGTGATCCATATAGATATATAGCCACGACATCCATAAGATACATCTCTAAATTTTTCGATGCTATTACACTCATCAAGTATCTAAACGTAATTGCATCCATAACCGGGGAATATGTTTCATCATAATCAATTTCCAGTCTTTGAGAGAAACCTTGTGCCACAAGTCGTGCTTTATATCTTATGATCTCGTTTTCTTCATTTCGTTTTCTCACGAAAACCCATTTGCATCCAACAGGCATTACATCTTCTGGTGTAATGATAACATGTCCGAATACATTTCTTTTATTGAGAGAGAGTAATTCATCTTTCATGACTTTTTGCTATTTCTCCCAATTGGGTCTCGACTGACATTCTGATAATGATCTCGGATCCGAATCGTTATATTCATCATCAATTTCTTTAGATATAGAAAATGAAAATGTTCCATCCACATCTTCTATTTCATTTCTAACCCAGATTTTTCCATCTTGTGCGTAATTAATGGACTTTCATCATCAGATTTTTCAAGAACCTTCTCATTTTCTTGAATATCTGCATGATGTAACACTTTTGGGAAATCTTTACTGATTTTTTCCAATTTCTTTTTCTTTCGGGGATTTTTATCTTTAGAGCCCATCGGTCTCCTCCTTTTCAATTGAACTTTTGGGTCATTTATTTTATTTCCATCAAATTGTTCCTTTGAAACATCAATTCTTGATGGAGCATTTACAACGGGTATATATGATTTTGTCACCTTTTTCGTATCTGTGAACACATTTGGTAATTCATTTGCCGTATTCTATAAATGTATAATTTTCTGAACTTCCGGTCACGTTGATTTGTAGAGGGGTCAAGGTGTATCAAATTTCGTGTACACCATGCAATATCTTTTGATGTTTCTTTAATTCCTCCCCCTAACGCTGGAAATTCATCTTCATTAAAATGGCAATCGGCAAAGCGTGCCGTAAACATATCACCAGTTCGAGGTTCAAGATATCGAATTATACTTGGTGATGTATACCCGATATATATTCTCATTCTCTTTTGTGGTCCCATTTTTGTTCTTTGTGGTGGGGCTATTGGGACATAAACCACGCACTCAAAAACTCGAAGATGGGATATATTTGGCTGTTGACCAGATGTCAACTCCATTGGGAATATTTATTATACGCACTTGGTCTAATCTGGACCAATGCAGCTGCATGCAGTATAGCATGACCCCATACAGAAATTGGGAGATTTGTTCTCAATATTAACGGTCTTGCAATCAATTGCAACCGTTTAATCAAACTTTCATCCATCCCATTTTGTGTATGAACATGGAGCATTGGATGTTCAACATCAATTCCCATTTACATACAATAATTATCAAAAGCTTGTGAAGTGAATTCACCAGCGTTATCAAGTTTGGCTTTCTTTATGACATAATCAGGGAATTGTGTTTTCAATCTGATTATTTGGATAATGAATTTTGAGAAAGCCATATTTCTTGTTGTCAAAAGACAAACATATGACCATCTACATGATGCGTCAATCAATACCATAAAGTATTGAAACGGCCCGCATTGTAGATGAATAAGTCCACATATGTCACCATGTATTCTATATAAGAATACTGGAGATTCATTCCCAACTTTAGTTATTGATGGTCGTGTTATGAGTTTTTCTTGAGAACATTCTTTACATGAAAACTCTCCCGATTGAAAAATCTTCTCATTTTTCAATGGGTGACCATTACAATTTTGCATAATTCTCCTTATCATAATTGATCCAGGATTGCCTAATCTTTCATGCCAGACTTTAAAAGTACTAGTAAATTTCTCGTTTACTATAACATATGATTCAACTATGCTTATCTTTGTATAATATAATCCAGAGGATAACATTGGTAAATTTTCCAATATATGCTTCCTCTCAGATATAATGCAAAAATATTCAACATTATTTTTACTCATAGTCTCTATGTGATAGCCATTTTTACGGATATCTTTGAAACTTAACAAGTTTCTGTGAGACTTAGGAGAATATAATATATTATTTATTTCAAATTTCGTGCCTTTTGGCATCGAAAAACTGGCTTCTCCAGAGCCCAGTATTATCTTTGCATTACCTGATATAGTACTCACGTTTCCAGCAGAGTCACTTAAATCAAGACAGGAGAAATATCGTCTATCTTTAAGTATAGTGTGCGTTGTAGCACTATCTGCTAGACAGATATGTCCTTCATCAATTCCAATTTGTGACATTTTCTGTGTCATAATTTATAGAGATGCATTAATAGTTTAAAGCAAAGGATAGTTCATAAACTACTAAAACCATCATTAAGTTTTATTATACAAACATATTATACATGTCTTATTAGCATCTTTTCATTTCTCATCGATCATAATCGCTTTAATCCTCGTTAATACTTTTGGGATCAACAAGAAAATCTACGATATCCAGATGACTATCATCATTTAGACCACTAAAGGAAGGCCCAACTTCATCATCGGCGAAGTTGGTTTCAACATTATTACTCTTGGACTTTATTGATTTTTGATACAGATCGACGAAATATTTGGGCGTACAACATGTACGTTCCCAATGCCCTTTTATACCGCATCTGTAACAAGCGTTCTCGGTCGGTTTTCTTATTGTCCGACCACCATCATTTATTTGGAAATTCTTATTTTTTCTAATGTTAAAACCCCTTCCTTGTCCACGTCCACGACCTCGACCATGACCTCTACTACGACTTTTGCCACGTACACGTCCTCGTCCTTGATAATTATTATTATTACTTGATGCTACCACATTCACTTTTGGGAATGGAGCCGATTCAGCTGGACGAGATTGATGATTTAACATCACGAGGTCGTTATTTTGCTCTACTACAAGGAGTACTTGCATCAACTCCGAGTAGCGAATATATCCTTTAGTCTGATATTGCTCTTGTAGGACTATATTTCCATAATGAAATGTGGAGAGCATTTTTTCAATCATATCATAATCGCTCATTTTATCACCACATAACATCATTCTGGAAGTAATTCCGAAGAACGCGGAATTATATTCACCAACACTTTTATAGTCCATAAATCGGAGGTGTAGCCAATCATATCGAGTCTTAGGTAAGATCACAAGTTTCTGATGATCAAACCTATCTCTTAATGATTGCCAAAGATCCGTAGGATCTTCTTTTGTGATATATTTATTTTTAATGTATCGTGGAGATGATGGCGTAAAAACACCATTACCTTAGCCTTATTCTCATCTGACATCGTTTCCGATGGATCGATGGCTTTAAGAAGTCTATTTGATCTCAGATGCATCTTTGCATATGATGCCCAAGTCATATAATTTTTTCCAGATACATCGAGGGCAATGATATCAAGATTTGCCAAGTTTGACATGATATCTATATAATAATTAAATCAATTGTTATAATATTTTAAGTATCATCTTAAAAGTTGTTAATGATAATAAAAGCATGTGCATATAATAAAGTAAATAAATAAATAATCATCTTAAGAGGTAAGACCATCCATGTGATTGAAGAGGCAACGCCTACCATATTATTTCGAGGAGGCAGTGCCTACCACTCGATTAATGAGGAGACATAATCTACCATTTCATAAATAATTAAATTGACATAATAAAATAAAGTAAATATTATCACGGGAGGAGGTATAACCTATCATTCCATAATATCGCGGGAGGAGGTATAACCTACCACTCTATAAATAATATCGTGGGGGATAGTCATTCAAAGCGTGCTTCCCTTTTAAAAAATTTGTTTTATTTTTCCGTAATGGGTGACCATTAGGAAGAAACCTTCTATGACAATCAAACCAACACGTCTTTCTCCGATTTGGTAATTGAAATGCCTTCGTATCATCCATACAAATTGGACAGGCCAGCCTTCCATGCGTTGTTCATCCTGACAACATTCTATAAGCGGGAAAATCGCTTATCGTCCATAGTAACACGGCTTTTACATTGAAATTTTGGTTCAACGATACATCGTATGCATCAACTCCCATAGACTATAATTCTTTCAACTCATCAATCAAAGGTCGGAGGAATATATCCAGACTAGCACGCGGATGATTTGGCCCCGAATTCAAAATAGTTAGAAACAAATACTCTTTCTTCATACACATCTCCGGTGGAAAATTATATGGAGTGATAATCACCGGTCATAATGAATGATTACGAGACATCTTGATGAGGACATCAGGTCGTATGTCCGGCCAGGAGACCAGACTGGCCGACCAGGAAGCTTGCACAAGACAGCCGGGCCATTTGGCACGTCTGCCGGTCCAAGCGGTACGTCGGACCCTCGACCAATAGGACCGGACCGATCAGCATTGCCGGCGGAGAGGCCCAAGCTTCTGGCACAATTGGTGGCGACATAGACGACATCGCCGGCCCCCTTGGTGACGCCGCCGACTCTGGGATCAACTTGGCCGGTCCAGAAGGCATTCCGGCCAGTACCTCGCACTGTCCAGCCGGTACAGCCGATCTAGCCGAGTACACGGGCATTTCAACTTCTACACAAGGAGACTCGGACCAGATAAGCTACCAACTTCAGGACATGCATCTAGAGAAAGTCTCTACACCAGTAGTGCCACCAGGAGCAATGTCAAGGAACATATCAAGAGCACTCTTCCACAAGTTCAGCTTATGGGTTGACAAGCTCCTAGAGGAAGATCGACTAAGGACAATGGGCCAAAAGTGCAAAGAAGAGTCCAAAGGCTCCTCAACAATGCAAGGGACATAAGAGACTTGGGCTTTAGTGGCAAGAGAGGTCAGGGCCCAAAGATTCCTAACCCTACTCCAAGTCGAAGACTAGGAGCAAGGCGTGTGCATGCCACAAGGACGGCCACCTTCCATTTCTTGGCCGTGAGGTAGGTAAGGTAAGTTTTCAATTCGAATATTTGCTTCTTTCTGTTTTGCAGGGTAGGATCTAGAATATTTACATTTTTTAGTCAAAGATATTTTAGGAATAGGTCATTTTTCGGTTATGCACTTTTGTACATTTTCTATTTGTGTAGTTTTGTAATCTTTCCTTTTCTTTCTTTGAGTCGACCCTATAAGGTCAAGCTGTCGAGCATATTAATAAGGCTCCTTCCAGCATTGTAGTTCGACAACCTTTTTGATATAAATAAAGTAGAACTTTCTTCCAACAAGTTTTCTCTCTAAGAATCTTGTGCGCTTAGAACCTAGTTGAGACCAGCCCTCCTAGCTCTAAGTTTGTGATTTATCACGAGGTTCATCAACCCTCGTGTGGTTCACTTCACCCTTCCATCGAATACCAACCCAAAAACCCCTATCCAAGAAGTCTAAGGTCGAGTTTCTCACCTAACCTTCTCCAAACAGCCCACGCGCATATAGGCCTTGAATCGAGGCTTGTATCATTTTGGTATCAGAGCTTAAAGCTCCTAAACCAGGTTGTTTCTATCCTTTAACTTGCTTTGTTTCTTGTTCTTGCATTAGTTTAAGTTTCATTCAAGAAAATAAAAAAAATAACATCTAAACTCATACTGAGTGCGTCTAGTTCCTACGTGCATCACTAGGTTCTAGAATCATTCTTGCATTACTATTTTCGACTTTCCTTTTTGTTAGAATCATATTTCTATTATTTTAAGTTAAATTAAAAGAAAAGAAAAAGAAAATAGGAAAATACCAAAAGAATTCGAATTGGACAACTAGCAATAGTTGTCAAGAAAGTTTTCTTTTTATTCAAATCTCCATATTTTCGAATTTTTCAATTCTCAGATTTTTTCCTTTTTGTATTTTTTCGAACCCCCTTATAAAAGAAAGCCCTCCTAATAATTTAGGAGCAGCATAACTTGTCTTCTTTCCTTGTAGTACGCAATGGCAGAAGAGTATAGAGAAGCAACCGAAGCCATGATGGCCATGTTCACCACCCTCCAAACGCAACTCGCATCAATAGGCGAGAGATTGGAGCGCGTGGAGAGGCCTGTGAGATTCCAGGCCATAAGGCACGTGAGAGCTAAGCAGGATCGTGCTGAGGGTCCTGAGCACCTTAGGACATGGCACGAACAGGAGGAGCCCCAACCAGATGGAGACGAGGACACACAACCTCATAACTATCACCATAGGCCGAGAGGACCTCCACGGCAACCAGAGGCAGAAGATGATGGCTTCGAGCCATATGGTTTTCACCAGAGGCCAAGGATGCCTCCTAGACATCATGAGGATGGAGATGAACACGCCTACAACCGGGTAACTCATCCTGATGTTAAGCTAACTCCTCCAAGTTTTGCAGGAAAAGTAGACCCCGAGGCTTACCTAGATTGGGAGAGAAGAATGGATCATATCTTCGATCATTACAACCAACCAGGGTTTAGGAGAGTCTCAACGGTAGTAACAAAACTCACGGACAATGCCCTCATCTGGTGGGATCGTGAGGTATCTGACCAAAGGAGGAAAAGAATGAGACCCGTAGACTCATGGGTCGACATGAAAGACCTCATGCGACAAAGGTTTGTTCCACCTTACTTTCATAGAGACTTGCAAAGTCATTTTCGTACTCTTAAGCAGGGTACTAGATCAGTAGAGGAGTACTATGAAGAGTTCGAGAAGTTAAGGAACAGGCTGGAGCTCAATGATGATGAAGAAGCATTGATGGCACAATTCATGGAAGGACTCCAAGAAAGAATCAGCCGCAAGGTGGAAAGGCAAATCTATAATGACTTCAAAGACTTGTTCCACCTATCTGTCCAGGCTGAGCAGCACATCAAACGTAAGAGCCAAGACATCCGTAGCAAGCCTAAGACGCCTTGGGCACCAAGCAACATTCCCAAGCCCGTAGACAAAGGCAAGAGCATAGAGATCGAGTCAAGGTTCAAGAGCAAGCCTCTTGAACCAACCCGTGACCAGAGAGAACCTAGTAACTCTTCTAACCCTCAAAGATCATGTGACATCACTTGTTTCAAGTGTAGGGGTCGTGGACACATCTCAAGGGAGTGGCCAAACAAACGGGTCATGCTGATTACGGAGGCTGGAGAGTATGAGTCCCAAGATGAAGAGGACTATTAACCAGAAGGAGAATATGGTGGCATTGAGTACCCTGATGTGGGGGAAGTGCTGGTCACTAGACGCATCCTCAGTGCAATGGTGGATACTTCAGAGACCATCCAAAGGGAGAACATCTTCCACAGCCGTTGCACCATCAAGGGCAAGGTATGTAACCTCATCATAGATGGTGGTTCTTGCACTAACATTGCTAGTGCATACATAGTTGATAAGTTAGGTCTAGAGAAGACAAGGCATCCTCGACCATATAGACTGAGATGACTCGATGACAAAGTGGAGCTCAAGATCCATGAGCAAGTCACTGTGCCGTTCAGTGTGGGTAAGTACCAAGACCAAATCGTGTGCGACGTGGTGCCCATGCAAGCTGGCCATCTTCTGCTAGGAAGGCCTTGTCAGTTTGACAAGGAGACCAGGCATGATGGCCGAACCAATCTCTACACTTTTGTGCATGACAAGAGAAAGGTCAGCCTAGCTCCTCTCACACCTGTCCAGGTACATGAGCTTCAACAGCAAATGAGTAAGGAAAAGAATCTCATTAAATCTAATTTTCTTATTCAACCAAGTCATGTCCGGATAGCTTTAGCCTCGAAGGATCTATGCTACTAATGGTTTTCAAAGAAGTGTTGAATGTAGAGAAAGAATAGGTAGAGCTACCTCTTGAAGTAGCAGTTCTCCTCAACAAGTTCCAGGATGTGTTCCCGGAAGAGATACCAACAAGCTTACCTCTACGAGGCATAGAGCACTAGATCGACCTCGTGCCCGGAGCAGCCCTGCCCAACCGGCCAGCCTACCGGATGAGTCCAGAGGAGTCCAAGGAGCTTGAGAAGCAAGTCAAAGAGCTCCTGGAGAAAGGCTATGTTCAAGAGAGCCTCAGTCCATGTGTCGTACCAGTGCTATTAGTGCCCAAGAAGGATGAGACTTGGCGAATGTGCGTGGACTGCCAAGCAATCAACAACATCACAGTCAAGTACTGGCATCCGATACCACGGCTGGATGACATGCTAGATGAGCTGAGTGGAACCACGGTCTTCTCCAAGATAGACCTCAAGAGTGGATACCACCAGGTCAGGATGAAGGAAGGTGATGAATGGAAGACTGCTTTCAAGACAAAGCGAGGACTCTACGAGTGGACAGTCATGGCATTCGGCTTGACTAATGCCCCAAGCACCTTCATGCGCCTTATGAACCAAGTTCTTAGGGCGTACATCAGTAAGTTTGTAGTAGTTTACTTTGATGATATATTAGTTTATAGTAAGTGCCTACGGAAACACCTCACACATCTTGAGATGGTACTTAAAACCTTTCAACAAGAAGAGCTTTATGCCAATCTCAAGAAGTGCATCTTTTGTACTGATAAACTTGTCTTTTTAGGCTTCGTTGTAAGTTCACAGGACCTACAGGTTGGTGAAGAGAAGATTTGAGCCATACAAGAATGGCCAACACTAAGCAAAATCAGCCAAGTGAGGAGCTTCCACGGACTGGCCAGCTTCTATAGGAGATTCGTGCCCAATTTCAGCAGCATTGCCTCACCATTGACGGCAGTAGTGAAGAAGAACGTAGGATTCAGCTGGGGAGAAGCTCAGGAGAAGCTCAGGAGAAGGCATTCCAGGCCTTGAAGGACAGCCTTACACATGCACCAGTGCTAGTCCTGTCTGACTTCAACAAGACGTTTGAAGTGGAGTGTGATGCCTCTGGAATAGGCATAGGAGCAGTGCTAACCCAAGGAGAGAGACCAGTGGCATACTTTAGTGAGAAGCTAGGTGGTGCCTCACTGAACTACCCCACTTACGACAAGAAGCTTTATGCCCTTGTCCGAGCATTGGAGACTTGGCAGCATTACTTGCTGTCCAAGGAGTTTGTGATCCACACTGATCACGAGACTCTCAAACACCTCAGAGGGCAAACAAATCTCAAGAGGAGACATGCCAGGTGGATGGAGTTCATAGAGACCTTCCCGTACGTCATCAAGTACAAGAAGGGCAAAGACAATGTGGTAGCCGATGCACTATCAAGGAGGTTTGCCTTGATATCCACCACGGAGGCAAAGGTCCTAGGATTCGAGTACATCAAGGGCATGTACAAGGATGATCCTGACTTTGCAGAGAGCTACAAGGAGTGTGGCACAGGGAGTCATGGCAAGTTTTACATTCATGAGGGATTCTTATTCCGAGAGAGAAGGATGTGCATACCACAAGGATCATTAAGGGAGCTTATCATCCGAGAAGCTCATGGAGGAGGACTCATGGGCCACTTTGGTGTCGACAAGACTCTAGCAGTGGTCAAGGAGCACTTCTACTGGACACACATCAAGAGGACAGTAGAAGCTCATTGTGCAAGGTGCATCACTTGCAAGAAGGCAAAGTCCCGAGTGCAACCTCACGGCTTGTATCTCCCACTACCCATACCGACGCATCCATGGGTGGATATATCAATGGACTTTGTTCTAGGTCTGCCCAAGATCAACCACAAAGATGTAATCTTTGTAGTAGTAGACAGATTCTCCAAGATGGCACACTTTATTCTGTGTGCCAATGTCAATGATGCCACACAAACAGCCGAGCTATTCTTCAGGAAGATAGTAAGGCTTCATGGAGTGCCAAGAACCATCATATCAGACAGGGACACCAAGTTCCTCAGCCATTTCTGGAGGACCCTTTGGAGGAAGCTAGGCACGAAGCTACTCTTCTCTACCACCTGCCATCCTCAAACCGATGGCCAAACTGAAGTTGTCAACAGGACACTATCAACTTTTCTCAGGACTACACTAGGGAAGAACCTCAAGACTTGGATGGAGTGCCTGCCATTCATAGAGTTCGCTTACAACCGAGCCTTGCACTCAGCAACCAAGAACACACCATTTGAAGTAGTATACAGCTTCAACCCTCTCACCCCATTGGAGCAAACGCCACTGCCACCAGCAGAGATGACCAACCTCATCGGAGCATCCAAAGCAGAGTTCATAAGAAAGTTACACCAAAAGGTAGCAGAGAACTTGGAGAAGAGGACCGGACAGTACGTGACTCATGCCAACAAGGGAAGAAAGGAGGTGATCTTTCAACCAGGCGATTGGGTGTGGCTACACCTACGGTAGGAGAGGTTCCCCAACCTAAGGAGTTCCAAACTAGCACCAAGAGGAGATGGACCATACAGACTGCTGGAGAGGATCAACAACAACGCCTACCGGATCGAGCTCCCAGGTGAGTTTAATGTGTCCAACACGTTCAACGTAACTGACTTAGCCCCTTTCCATGCAGATGAACCAGTTTTGAGGTCAAAACCTACTGAAGAGGGAGGGGATGATGAGGACATCAGGTCGTATGTCTGGCCAGGAGACCATACTGGCCAACCAGGAAGCTTTCCCGAGACAGCCGGGCCATTTGGCATGTCTACCAGCCCAAGCGGTACCGCCTGACCCTCGACCAATAGGACCGGACTGATCAGCATTGCCGGCGGAGAGGCCCAAGCTTCCAGCACAATTGGTGGCGACGTGGACGACACCGCCGGCCCCCTTGGTGACGCCACCGACTCCGGGATCAACTTGGCCGGTCCAAAAGGCATTCTGGCCAGTACCTCGCACAGTCCAGCCGGTACAGCCAATCCAGCCGAGTACACGGGCATTTCAACTTCTACACAAGGAGACTCGGACCAGATAAGCCACCAGCTTCAGGACATGCATCTAGAGGAAGTCTCTACACCAGTAGTGCCATCAGGAGCAATGACAAAGAGCAGATCAAGAGCACTCTTCCACAAGATCAGCTTATGGGTCGACAAGCTCCTAGAAGAAGATCGACTAAGGAAAATGGGCCAAAAGTGCAAGGAAGAGTCCAAAGGCTCCTCAATAATGCAAGGGACATCAGAGACTTGGGCTTTAGTGGCAAGAGAGGTCAGGGCCCAAAGATTCCTAACCCTACTCCAAGTCGAAGACTAGGAGCAAGGCGCGTGCATGCTACAAGGACGTCCACCTTCCATTTCTTGGCCGTGAGGTAAAGTAAGGTGAGTTTTCAATTCGAATATTTGTCTTTTTCTGTTTTACAAGATAGGATCTAGAATATTTATATTTTTTGAGTCAAAGATATTTTAGGAATAGGTCCTTTTTCGGTTATGCACTTTTGTACATTTTCCATTTGTGCATTTTTGTAATCTTTCCTTTTCTTTCTTTGAGTCGACCCTAGAAGGTCAAGCTGTCGAGCATATTAATAAGGCTCTTTCCAGCATTGTAGTTTGACAACCTTTTTGATATTAATAAAGAAGAACTTTCTTCCAACAAGTTTTCTCTCTAAGAATCTTGTGCGCTTAGAACCTAGTTGAGACCAGCCCTCCTAGCTCTAAGTTTGTGATTTATCACGAGGTTCATCACCCCTCGTGTGGTTCACTTCACCCTTCCATCGAATACTAACCCAAAAACTCCTATCCAAGAAGTCTAAGGTCGAGTTTCTCACCTAACCTTCTCCAAACAGCCCACACGCATATAGGCCTTGAATCGAGGCTTGTATCACATCCCAAATGGATTGAACCCATCAGTACATAAGCCAAGATAAACCTTTCGAGATTAGCAGCAAATCTAGAATGTAGATATTGAAAAATTTTCCACTCTACATCATTAGATGGATGACTCATTTCTCCGTCTTCTGCTTCATGCTCTGCGTGCCACCTCATTGCCTCTGCGGTTTTCTCGCTTTGATACATACGACTGAAAGGTATTCTCGTCCTGTCCTCGCTTGGCTTATACCAGGGGAAATCGCAAAATTTGCATTTTTCCCATTTCTGATCTTCTTTCTAGAAGATCATACAATTTTAAACACACACGTCAATTGTATAAAACGAGAGGCCTAAATTTTGCATCAATTTTTTCGGTTTCATAATATGAACCCGTTGCCTGATTCTCCTCGGGCAAATATTCTGTAAACAGCTCCGCCCAAGAATCCATACATTTTGTGGTAAATTAAAATCAGACTTGATGTTCATGAACCGAGCAGCTAAAGATAATTGTGAGTGTCCTTCATGACAACCATCATACAATGGATTTTTCGCAACTTCTAACATGTTGTAAAAATTTTGTGCTTCTTCATTAGGTCGTTCTTCTTTATTATAATTATAATTTTCTTCGTTCTGATTATAGTACTGATGATCATCAGTCGTTGTCTCACGAAATGCATCCGTCACCATTTCAACATATCTATTACCGGATATACCAATTGTTTCATCACTACTATAACCATGCATACCTCCCTGATTTCTTTGGACATCACCCCGACTAGTACTCGTCCCTAACTGAACATTCAGCTCTTCTCCATGTTTATACCAAATATAATAATTTGGTATAAATCTTCGACTATATAGATGATTCCATATTTTCTGTCCCGGAATAAATTTATCATTTTTGCAATTAATACAAGGACAGAAAAACTTACCTCCGCTACTTTGAGCTATAGGTTGACTACTTGCAAAATTCATGAATTGCTCCATGCCTTGTGCAAATTCCACCGATATATTTTTTATTTCATTATCAATTCTTCTGTACATCCAATCTCTCGAATTGTTATAATTTCCCCATATGTTTTTTTTAAAAAAATTTCTTTCGATTTTACAAATGAGAGAATGAGATGATGCATATATATACAACATTTTGCCACTACTTTACCACTACTTTGCCACTGATTTGCCACTACTTTGCGACTACAGCAGTGTAGTCGCTTAAATGTCGTTATACCTAACCCACACATATTTTTTATTGTGGCACTTTGCCACCACTTTATGACTGAAGAGCCACTACAGCACGTAGTCGCATTTTTAGCGACCAATATGCGACAACCAAGTGATTTTCCATATGTAGTCGCTAATCAGTCGCTATTTTACGACTAATTAGCGACTACCTAGGTCAGTCGCAACGAAGTCGCATTTCCGTCTCTAATTCGTTGCGTATTGCGACCAAAATGCGACTACACGTATTGGTCACATTTTTGCGACCAATTTGCGACTACTTCTCCGTAGTCGCAAATTAGTCGCTAAACCATGGTAAATGTGGTCGCAAAATTTGCGACCACGTATGTAGTCACAAATTGCAGTTGCAAATTGGCAGTTTTCTTGTAGTGTACCATTCTATAAATAATATCGCGGGAAGAGGTATAATCTACCACTCTATAAATAATATCGTGGGTAGAGGTATAACTTACCACTGTATAAATAATTAAATTGACATAATAAAATAAAGTAAATAATATCATGGGAGTAAGTATAACCTACCACTTCATAAATAATATCGCGGAAACAGGTATAACCTACCACTCTATTATATCGCGGGAGGAGGTATAACATACCACTACATAAATAATTAAATTGACATAATAAAATAAATAAATTTTTACCTGAACGGTATAATAACACAGTATTAAACTGGTATTTGGAGAGATGATCATGTTGATAACGTATTATGAAAATAACTAGAAAAATAAAACTAAACTGATAATTTTTAACTCAAGAGAAAAGAGCAAAGAAAATCGTTCTCTTATTGTTATCTTATTATTGTTATACATCTTACAAATGATATATAGTATCATATTTATAGATAAAGTTTATCCAATTAATAAAATTAATAACCATAAAATTTAAATAAAATAACCGACAAAAAAATCAACAAAACACGTAATTGAAAATGCTTTTGTTGACTTTTCAACGTATAGCAATATCATCATCACTTGTCCACTCTTATTAACCATGAACAGAAATTCATCATAATGATATTATATTATTACATTCCCAAATTTCAAAAGCATTAAATTATTATGTTCACAAAAAGTAAGTAAGTTGTTCTTTCTTCCTGGATCCTCCTTCTCCAAACAACTCATTCCACTGCTTCAACTCTCCCATTCCCGCTCCCTCCGCCGCAAAACTTGCCGCTATCTGCGTTTTCAATTTTAAACGTTACCAAACGCAAACGCCATTGCCATATCTACACACAGGCATGTAATAAAAATTTCACCTGATTCTTGGCTTCTTTAAAGTCTTGTCTATTCAGCGGACGAAGTGTAATAAATCTCCCCTCATTTGTCCCTCTCTGTTTCTTCTTCTCCTTTTAACGGATCAAATTCGAATACCAATCAAGTCAAATCACAATTAACGACATTAGTAACCCTAGAAAAAAAAATCTAATTTCTTACTGTATCTTTGATCCTTTCTTGCTGTATAAGCTCTCTCACTGGCCTATACGCAGCGGTTGTACACAAATTCTGTTCAATCGAATCAAAAGGTCAAGTTCTTGACTGCAGATTTTTTTAAAGAAATTAAATGGGTTTATAGAAAAGACAAAAAGACCAAACCTTGAGATCACTTCCTGTGTAACCTTCTGTCATCATCGCTAGTTCCTTGTAATCCAAGTTTTCATCCACTTTCTCTTTCGCCAAAAACGTCTTTAGAATCTTCTCTCTGTTCTCTACACTCGGTAGTCCCACCATAATCCTGAGGAAGAAAAAAGCCCGGTCAACCAACTAAACCGAACCAAAATCCAAAATCCAAAATCCAACAAAAACCGAACAGAAATTACTTAAGATAGTTTTACTTTTTCTCTTTAATTTAAATGTACAAGGATAAAAACAAAGTAGTCGCTTGGGAGATAAGTTACCTTCGTTCAAATCGTCTAATAATGGCCTCGTCTAGATCAAAAGGCCTATTTGTAGCAGCAAGGACTAAAATACGCTCACCAGGTTTAGTCATTAATCCATCCCAATGACTCATAAACTCATTCTTAATCTTCCTCATAGCTTCATGTTCTCCAACTCTTGTTCTCTGTCCCAACATACTATCAACTTCATCCACAAATATAATAGTAGGTGACACTTTCGACGCCAGAGTAAACAAAGCCCTAACATTCTTCTCATCCTCACCAAACCATTTCGAAGTTATGGTGGACATCGAAACGTTTATGAAACTCGCTCCCGCCTCTCTCGCTATGGCCTTAGCCAGCATTGTTTTACCCGTTCCAGGTGGACCGAAGAGTAAGATTCCTTTGCAAGGCTTTAAGAGACCTCCCGTGAAGAGATCTGGTCTACGGAGAGGAAGCATTACAAGCTCTTGTAGCGATTCTTTAATGTCGTCAAGTGCACCAATGTCTTCGAATGTTACGTTGATTTCTTCTGGCGGGATTACTTCAGGTCTTATTCGTTTCTCAAACTCGTTATCCGGTGGAGCTTCCTGTTCCATCGGTTAACACAATTGAAAAGGGTTTCTCTATGAATCATGAAAGTAGATAAACTATACATAGATCACACTTACCGGAGCTTTTGGGGCTTCTTTCTCAGTTTCATTCTTCCCGCGTAAGGTGGAGACATTCTCTGGTTTTGTTGTTGGCTTGACATCAGCCGCTAATTCAGCTTTTACTTCCTAAAAAGTGAAGAAAAGGCATACGTTTCAGCAGTGGTTCTGCACTGATTAAACTAACTGTAACTGCCTTAATTCTCTCTGTTTTCAGCCAAGTACAGAGTGTAAAGAGACCTTAGGTTTTTCTTCCTTAAGTTTTTGCTTCAGCTTCTCGCGACCGCTAGCTTTGCCTTCTCTAAAGAGGTTGAATCCATGCGATAAACTTACCGCGCAAGAAAGAATATCAGTACCAATATCGATGTAAGATTTGTTGTGAGAAAAAAGAAGATAGGGTTTTAAAAAAAAAAACCTTGTACAAGATATCACCAGCTTTCCGTTTCTGTACTCAGGATCTTTGTTGTTCATCAGATGATAGGAAAGAGCAGAGACGACAATCTCTTCAATGTAACTACTTAAAACCTTCGTGTCCTCAAAAGAGATTGATTCGAGGTCGTCGCATATGAGATCATTCTCAGACAAAACCTCCATGATATGGTTCCTGTTGTCCTGAGTTTGGATCATGTTCATGTCGCGTTCAAGTTGCGATTTCCAGCTCACCAAATGGTTCTCGTCTTCAGGCGGTCTTATGTCGATATTATAAGGGAAAACAGCAGAGAGCTTCTCATCAATTTCTTGAGCGTTTTCACTCGACAGGTCTACAATTTTTGAACCGAGAATGAGGACCGGTCCACTGAGTTTCTGGAGAAGCTTTTGGAACAAGTTGTAAATTCTCTGCGACCGGAACAGAAGATTCTCGACGTCTCGAAGATATAGCACAATCGGATTCGCCTTGGAGACATAAGCCAAGACCTGCACTTGGTATTTGCAAAAGAAGATATTACAAACAAGGTTAAAACAACCTAAATGCATAGTTTCATACATTACCTTATATAAAGATTGGATGAGAAGCTTTTCATCGAACGACCAACTGCTAGTACGCTTCAATGGCGCTAAAACTCGGAACAAATATAAGTAAATATTTCGGAATAAATAAAGATTAAAACTTTAGAAAAATTCCACAGATGATGATGAGATGTATATATATATATATATAATAACCTTGATTTGATGAAGATGCAAGGTTGCTAATATTAGCTGCTGCTGAAGAGTTTCGACGAAGCTTCGGAGAATTACTAGACCCTTCCACTGAGCTGCATAAAATGATAAAATTACACGTTAATATATATACTAAATTCATATCCACGCGCTATGCCTGGAAAAATATTAGTAAATTATATTTTATTAGTAAATATAAATTAAATATTTATATAATTTTAAATTTTGTTTAAAATTACTTTTAACATTA
The DNA here is from genome assembly GCA_018901935.1 of Pugionium cornutum. NCBI lineage: Eukaryota > Viridiplantae > Streptophyta > Magnoliopsida > Brassicales > Brassicaceae > Pugionium > Pugionium cornutum. The sequence goes on along the minus strand of JAENJI010000012.1, from coordinate 19,016,072 downwards.
ATTTTTGTATGTACAAATTAAGAAAAGAAAATTAATTATTTTTTATGAATTTAATAGTATTTTTTGTTAGTTTAATAAAATATATTAATTATATAACCAAATTAATTACAATGATATACTTGTAATTATTCTAATAAGTTAAACTCATTTATATATTTATTTGAAATTTACTTTAGTGATGACACGTCAGCATGATATTTCTGTTAATAATACGTTAGAGTAAAGTTATTTTATTAAAATGTTTTTCAAATAATGTATTAGGATTTACAGTAGTAACTTAAATTTATTTATATTTATTTGAAATTATTTATAAATTAATGTATAAAAAATTTAAAGAAATAAAAAGTATTGTTTTTGCAAATGTAACAGTATTTTTTGGTTAATTGAATAAATTATATTTATTTTCTAACCAAATTAATATCAGTGGCATATATTATAATTATTCTAGTAAGTTAAATTACTTTTATATATTTAATCTGAAATTTTTTGTGGGGTTGACACGTCAGTATGATATTTTTGTTATTAACACGTTAGGATAAGATTATTTTGTTAAAAAATTTATCAAATAATATATTAGGGATATATATATATATATAGCACTGCAAAAACATTGAAGGTGCTTAGACAATTTGAAACAAAGAAAATAGAAAGAAAGTAAAAACGACCTTGATTTGATATCCATACCACTGCTTTGCTTCCTCAAGGTGCCACAAGCTAAATAAATTCATCAACGCGCCATGTTAATTTTAATCACAAAACCAATGAAAATCCAAGCGGTTAAGCGCAGAGCCGGTTTAACGTTTTAACACAGGAACAAAGTTTCGATTTACCTTTAGGCTCTTCTCTCTGAGGACGGATGGAGAAGGAACTAAACAGTCCTGATAGTTGCTCTAAAGCAGATTCTGAGGGTGATCTCTTGAATGACTAAAGTAACCAATAACAATCCAGATTTTTATTGTTTAGATCATATTGCAAGAAACCAGAAACTATTTTGCAAACAAAATCAGTATATCTATCACTTACGGATGATTCTGTATTTCTGCTGCCATATTTGCTCTGTATCTGAAATCCAAAACCTTATATATATAAGGTTCAAAATATAAAAACAGAGCTTAAATGTTTGTGAGTAGGGTTTCAGAAACCTTGAGTGCAAAATCGTTTACGTCTAGAAGAAGTAACTTGGCGTCGAAGAAATGAGCTAGGGCTTTGGCTAGCATTTGTTGGTAAAGCTCTACAAAGAATCAAAATAACTTAGAAGAATCAAAACATAAAGGAATCGGTTCAAGACCAAATCATTAGAATCTAACCCGCAGGACCGGACAAGAGAATGGCTCGGCTAGCCGGAGACAAGTTTCTCGTATATTTTGAAGCTTCAAAGTGCTTCAAATGGACATAAGCTGCGCTTGTTAGAAGCACTCGAGTCTGTTCACTGCAACCATATTGATCAACATTATTCTTATATGTAACTTGAATCTGTGTACGTATATGTTCACCACATCGTGGGATTAAAGATCACATGAGCTACATGTTAGCGACACGTGTCAGAATCAGAAGAGAATGAGCTGAGAGAACATTCCAACGAATATCTTATCCGTTTTAAAACATTAATATATATATACACAGAAATAAAATCCAGTCTCCAATTATTTCCTTATCATTTCTATAATATCCTCAGTTCTATTATCGTCTTGAAATTGGGAAAGCAATATATATATATTAAAAGTTTCGTTCAACATCGTGATTAGATAAGAATTATTTTAAATTCTCATATCAAGGAATTTATGAAATCTTTTATTGTTAAAAAATTTAAATTACCTGAGATAATAAGGAAATTCATCGAAAGTAATTTTACTCTCTCTTCCGTCAACAACTTGACGGAGTATCTCCTTCTCCATCTTATCCGCACTGACGGCGTTACTTGACGTCAAGTTCCCGCCGGCCCAATTTCCGACGGCTTGACCAGAAGCCAATCCCAAACCCACACCAACTCCAACTCCGACACCGAGCGCCGACAACAACATCTGTTTGCTATCCATTTGATCTTCCAAAAAACGTAATCGAAAAGCAACACTAAAAACAGAGTATTATACATATATAAACATATATATATATATATAGATGAAGATCTATTCGGAAGATACTAATCCAAACAATAATACAATCATATGATAACAACCAAAAGATATTGTTTTATCTCCTATATTTTCTATTTAACTTGATTTATTCAAGAACCCAACAGAAAAATTCTTTTAATTTCATTTTTTCTACGTTTTTTTCTCTGTTTATCAAAATACAGAAACTTTCTTTAATAAGAGAATTTGAAAACCTTCTTTCGTAACATATATCTCGGATCTTTTCTTCTGTTCTTTCTTTGTTCTATTTTCTCTTAAAAGGAGATTTTCTCTTCTAAATCACGAATTTCCAGGAGTTTCGTCCTAACGATTCCAAGTTCCAACTGTCTGAAAATCACAGAGATGAATAAGAACAGTGAAACTGGATCTTTCGACACGTAATCACCGGCGGTGGAAATGAAGCGGAAACGGCGGCGGATAAAATATTTAGGATTTTCGTGAAGGATATTTTTGATCGCTTTTTTCTTTTTTCATGCGTATATATGAGATGATGAGTAGACATGAAAACTGATGAGTCATTACAGAGATACGTGTCATCAAATCAACGGCTAGTAGGTTCGGTTTTGGCAGTTTTTACTTCGATATTTGCCGCTTCTTACTCTAGTAGGGCCCTTCAACTTTGATATTTCCTTTTTTATGCCTTGATGTTTTGGGACTTATCATTCGAGTCCCGGTTTAGCGATACTATTCCTCTAAATGTAACTTCCTAACTGTCCAGACCAAGAGATATCATCTTAATGATATTGGGAGAATTATTTAAAATAAGTAAAATTTTGACTCTAAATACAATTTAAAATTTTCTGGAAATCATTTTTTTCCATCAAATTATATTAATGAAACGATTCATTGTTTACAAATGTTCTTAGAAAAAAAAAAGACATATATGAAATAAACACCATTGTTCAGAAAACGTAATTGCTTGAGAAGCTAACTTAACCATCGAAATGTTGCATGTCTTCGGTTGGTATTGAAATTTGATATCATCAAAATTCGAAATCCAAGTAAAAATCGTGTCGATGTAATTTTATTGCCGTAGATGAGTACCTCTACGGTTAATGAGATTATTGAAGAGCAAATTGTCACCTTCAAATATTATTTTTCTGTATCCCATTGACGAAGTAGCTTATATAGCCCAAATGAACGTTGTCGCTACACTTTTTCTTCGATTTTTGGGTTATTCTGCGATTCTTTTTTTTTCTCGTTTATTCGGAGAATGTTTTTTTATTTTTTTTGATGATTTTTGTTTGTAGAATTCACCGTCACGTAGTCCACACAACATCCTCTGCTCGAAAAACTACAAATCAAGATGAGTCTACATCTGAAGTGTTTATTTCACCAATTGAGTCACCGAATAACATTCATTAACCATATTACTTGACAAACGGTGACAATCCTAGACTTTTTTTTATATAGATTTTGAAATTTTTGATGGTTCAAACTATGATAATTGACGTATCGCAACGACCAAAAGATCCTGATCATATATTCAAGATTTGGTCTCGTTGCAATAGTTTGATAAAATCTTAGATATTAAATTAAGTTTGTAAAAAGACTTACAAAAGCATTCTTAATCTTAATGATGCTTTTGAGATATGAAAAGATTTTTACCAGTCAGATGTACATTAAATTTTATCCAAGATCATACTAATGATTTCAATAGAATTGGTCTTTTCGACAAAGAGTAATGGATCTTGCAATATACTATACGACTTTGAAGACACTCTAAAATTAGTTAGATGTAGTTGAATGTATGGATTATGGAACTTTACTGAAATTGTAATTGTTGCCAAGTTATGAATAAACGGATAGAGCATACTCGAGTGATTAAATTTTTGGGTGCCTTAAACGAATCATATTTCGTCTTTAGAAGCCAAATAATTATGAAAAAACATGTTCTAAATCTTGCTGAAATATATATCTTGTTGGATCAAATCATAACCAAAGAAACATTATTCCATTTTAAAATGTGACTGCTTTTCATGTTTCTGATCCGGATTCAATACAAAAATCAGTTTGTGTCCATGTGATGCCAACAATGTCAAACATAATAGATCTCTTTGTTCTCACTATAGATATACGGGGCACACTGTTGACAAATGTTACAAAGTGCATAAATATCCACTAAGTTTCAAACATAAGAAGAAGTTTTAATCACACAAGTCGAGTTACTCGATAAACAAATAATAATTTCAAACATTTTATTGCTCAACTTACTCTAAAAGATGAAACATCAGAAATGATATCATGGTTCATTTGACAGTAAGTATTTTTCAGAATACCTTAGATTCTTTAAATTCTTCTATCACTCTAGTTAGTGGTTTAGGGGTGAAAATTGTTAGAATAGGTACAATACAACTAAATAAATACCTTCGGTTGAATAATGTGTTGTATATACCAGATATTATATTGCATCTTTTGAGTATTATAAGATGAACAAAAAGGCTACAAAGTCTTTTTGGCTTAAACGAATCATATTTCGTCTTTAGAAGCCAAATAATTATGAAAAAACATGTTCCAAATCTTGCTGAAATATATATCTTGTTGGATCAAATCATAACCAAAGAAACATTATTCCATTTTAAAATGTGACTGCTTTTTATGTTTCTGATCCGGATTCAATACAAAAATCAGTTTGTGTCCATGTCATGCCAACAATGTCAAACATAATAGATCTCTTTGTTCTCACTATGGATATACGGGGCACACTGTTGACAAATGTTACAAAGTGCATAAATATCCACTAAGTTTCAAACATAAGAAGAAGTTTTAATCAGACAAGTCGAGTTACTCGGATAAACAAATAATAATTTCAAACATTTTGTTGCTCAACTTACTCTAAAAGATGAAACATCAGAAATGATATCATGGTTCATTTGACAGTAAGTATTTTTCAGAATACCTTAGATTCTTTAAATTCTTCTATCACTCTAGTTAGTGGTTTAGGGGTGAAAATTGTTAGAATAGGTACAATACAACTAAATAAATACATTCAGTTGAATAATGTGTTGTATATACCAGATATTATATTACATCTTTTGAGTATTATAAGATGACCAAAAAGGCTACAAAGTCTTTTTGGCTTAAACGAATCATATTTCGTCTTTAGAAGCCAAATAATTATTAAAAAATATGTTCCAAATCTTGCTGAAATATATATCTTGTTGGATCAAATCATAACCAAAGAAACATTATTCCATTTTAAAATGTGACTGCTTTTCATGTTTCTGATCCGGATTCAATACAAAAATCAGTTTGTGTCCATGTGATGCCAACAATGTCAAACATAATAGATCTCTTTGTTCTCACTATGGATATACGGGGCACACTATTGACAAATGTTACAAAGTGCATAAATATCCACTAAGTTTCAAACATAAGCATAAGTTTTAATCAAACAAGTTGAGTTACTCGTATAAACAAATAATAATTTCAAACATTTTGTTGCTCAACTTACTCTAAAAGATGAAACATCAGAAATGATATCATGGTTCATTTGACAGTAAATATTTTTCAGAATACCTTAGATTCTTTAAATTCTTCTATCACTCTACTTAGTGGTTTAGGGGTGAAAATTGTTAGAATAGGTACAATACAACTAAATAAATACCTTCGGTTGAATAATGTGTTGTATATACCAAATATTATATTGCATCTTTTGAGTATTATAAGATTACCAAAAAGGCTACAAAGTCGTGTTTGATCGAAATTATTGTACAAGATCCTATCAAGAAATTGATGATTGGATAGGGTGAAAAAATCTCTAATCCGTATGTTTTAAATACACCTATCAAGTATTTTTAGTTTTCTACAAACATTGTTGTCAATTCTAGTTTGTGGCATAATAGATTTTGTCATCCATCCGTAACAAAAGTAATGTTCTCAAAGGTCTACTTGAAATAAAAGAAATAAACAAATCAAATTTCTATTGTGGCATTTGTCCTCCCGCAAAAAAAACATCTATGTTTTGATTCCAAAAACAACATATGTAAGATGCTTTGATTTGATTTACATTGATACTCTGTTACTTTTCTCAACACTGTAAAGACGAGAATATAGAGAAACACTTAAACACACAATAACTTATGCAATCAATCTTATTGCTTATTAAGAATCGTTTAAACAAAGTTCTTACAACTTGTTTAATCAGAATTACACGACATCACACACTGACTCGTCACTGACCGATTCCTAATCTACCCAAAACTCACTCACGACAACAGTTGTGTTCACTCTTTATTCACTCACCAGAAAACGTGTGCAACAACTTACACACAACCTATTCTACTTCTCAAGAGCGACAACCTTAGCTACCTCACGACACCACTTTTTATATGTGTCTTGCACTAGAGTTTCCTCTTTTCTAAATGAATATTCAGCAATATTCAGTCCCACGAACTTGTCTTTTTTTAATATCCTTTGTTCCTTGCACAACTTGTTATCTCATTCCCAATGAGATTGTGCCACATCATCAATTTTAATCTTCCCATATAAAACTCAAACGCATTGCACAAATCTTGTGCTAACAAACACCTACAATAGAAGATTACATGTATTTTCTCACGATTGTGAATCATACATGAACCACTTGGATATACATGTAAAGGAAAAAAATCAGAAATTGTAAAGGTATTTCAAGATTTCTTAGAGATGGTAGAAATTCAGTATAAAACTATAGTGAAAGGTGTTCGATCAGTGCACCAGACTGAAATTCGAAGGTTCATTGATGGGGTTTAACTTTTATCCATATACGACTATAAGTGCAGAGAAATTGAAATAATTATTAGGTATCGAATCTACATGGAAAATAGAATAATTAACTAACAATGTATGAAACACCTAAATCTAAATAAATTCGTATTGGGAAGTTTGGTTTGATTTTCCTTGTTATCAAATTGCAAAAAAATATATGATAAACTAATTTAATTAATGAAACATATGGATCATGGGTAAAAATTTCGACTCAGAATAATTTTCTATTGACTAACGATGTTACATGTTGATAATTATAGTTTTTGCATTGTTTCACCCAGAATTTCACCATCTTTTTCTTTGTTTTCATTGGAATTCTAGGCATTCTATCTATCATTTCACATTCTTTTGCATTTGACATTGCATTTTATAGGTTAGGGCATGCATTTTGCATATTGCATATCTTCTCGAGTGTTTTCAGGTACAACGTGAAATTAGAGGGATTTACAGCCTTGAAGAATTGGCCAAGGTTCCTAGAAGCCACAAGATTGGCCATCTGGCCAATCTCGAGAGGTCGGTCGCATGATGCCCAAAATTCCCTAGAGTTTTATGGATCGACCATCTGGCCAATCTCGAGAGGTCGGTTGCATGATGCCAAAATTCCCTAGAGTTTTATAGATCGACCATCTAGCTGATCTCGGGAGGCTGGTCACATGATGGCCAAAATCCCTAAAGTTTTTTGTATCGACCATCGGCTGATCCTCGGGAGGCCGGTAACATACCACCCAGTTGCCCAAGGTCGAAAGTCTTACAGCCCATGTGATCGGCCATCCGGCCGATCGCATACTGTCCGATCGCGCAACTCTTGCCAATGCGATCGGCCATCCGACCGATCGTACCTGGCCAATCCCATCAACCCAAACATGCCCAAGTCCTGCCTATTAGGAGATCGGCCATCTGGTCGATCTTGGGCCATCTGGCCGATCTTGGGCCATCTGGCCGATCTTGGGCCATCTGGCCGATCTTGGGCCATCACGTGCTAAATCACCTTTAAACCTAATATTTAGTTAATCGATTTATCTCGGGTTAACCTATTTGTTAGGGATACTATATAAACCCTCTAAAAACACGTTTAACCTAAGTTTTATTCTAGTTGATTGATGTAGCCAATTTTACAGGGAGGAAAACTTGCTCTCAAATTTTGTTCTTGCAACTTTTGATTATAGTGAAGAATTTCTTTCCGCTACCTCTTGCTTTATGTTTAACTACTTCTATTTCATTATGTTTTCTGTTTTATTGAATATGTTTGAGCAATTATCTTTATGGATTGTGGGTAAAGTAGATTAGGAGAACTTGATATTGAATTAGGATTGTTCAGGTAGATTAGATGACAAATCTCTTATGTTTATGATGTGCTTAATGCTAGGGTTAAACCTAGATCTATGATGTTTTGCTCCCGTGAAGTGTACATAGAACGTGTAGGTAAAGCCTGAACATGCTTATCACATATTATCCAATGATGATTGATGTCTAAGGTGATAGGTATACTAGATTAGACTTGAACTTAAAGAGTGCTAGTCGATAGACTACGGTGCAAAACACTTATTAATTAGACTATAGGCTAGTAAATGGCCAACGCCACGAGAGTGGATTAGCCTAGTAAAAAATATTATGTCTTAAGGATTTATCTAATCGAACATGTAGAATCGTTAGTCAATGGAAGATTGCCCTGAGTCGAATGTCTTGCCCACTGTCCATATATCTAATTTATTAAATTTAACTCGTTTTTTACTTTCTCTGCAATTAGACAATTAGACAATCAACTCAAAAATCCAATTAGAATCTACCTAAATTTAATTGTCTCATGTATGTATTCCTAGTGCGTTAATCTTACTTCTCCGAAGATTCGATACCCAACTACTATTTTGATTGCTCTACACTTGGAGTTGTATTAGGGATTAAAACTTACAGTCCACCACATGTTTGATTAAATAAATTCTAAGAAATATAATATTTTCTACTAAGCTAATCCGCTCTCGTGGTAATAGTCCATTTAATATCCTATTAATCAAGTCTTGTGAACCATAATTTTATTGATTAGCAATTCTTAAGCTCTTGCCTATTTTAGTCTACCAATAATATTAAACATCAACTCTCGTTGGCAAAGATACAAGAGGCACAATTCAAACTTACCTTCACATTTTGTCAACACTTCTCAGGAGAAAAATATCATAATTCTAGGGATTGATCCGCTACTTTAATTCTAATATTAAACATATCCTATTCATGAATAATTTGTTATCTAATCAACTTAAACATTATTAATAAATATCCAATTCTCCTAACACACCTTAACCACAATCCATAAACTAAATTACTCACAAATAATCATCGCAATAGCAAATACAATCAAATTAAAATAGCAAGACATAATTAAAGATCGGATAAGAAGTTCTTCACTAGAATTGATGTAAAATTGCAAGAGACAAATCCAAAGTTGCTAAGAGAAGTAAAAAATCGGCCTAGAAAAACTTTCGGTCGTTGCGACCTAGGTAGAGTTTATATAATTTTCCTAAAAGAGCTGAATCCAACCCTGGAAAAACTGGGTTAAACCAAATAAATAAAAAGATTGAAAGTATGGGCAAGACGCGAACGGCCGGTGCGGTCGGTCGTCGGGCCGATCACTGGGCAGCACAGCGTGATCGGTTGGTGCGATCGGCCACCACGCCGATCGCATGCATTCCAGGAAGGTTAAGCAGGTGGTGAGCAATTTGGCTAGGCGATCAACCAACAGACCGATCGCATGAGTCCAGCGGGCAGGTGCCCTGGGTGGCATGCGATTGGGGTGAGCGATCAGCCAATGGGCCGATCAAGTTAGTCTAGGGAGTAGGTGCCCAGGGTGGTAGGGCGATCGGGGTGAGCGATCGGCCAATGAGCTGATCACGTGCAATCCAGCAGGTTCGGCCAGGCTTCACGTGGGATCGGCTTGAGCGATCAGCCAACGGTCGATCGTATGCACTCCAGCAGGCCAAAGGTCTCACTTGGCCTACCTCCCTTGGCTCAATCGAAGATCCACCTATGGGCAAGCTCTAATCTCTCATTTTTGTTCGTTATACCTAAAAACATTCGAGAAAACTTGCAAGAATGAAAAATACATGTCCTAAACTATATAATGCAATGATATATGAGAATGAATGTCAAAAGGTGGATAAATGACCTAAATGACATAAACTGCTTATGAAGACAATGAAAATGGTGTTAAAATTTAAGGTGAAACAATGCAGAAACCTCTTAGACCTATCTGCTAAGACCAAAGACATGCAAGCCTTCTTGAAGTCTACTAACTCCAGTTTTTTAGAAATCATCAGAGGCATTAGATTCATACTAACTCCAAGATCCACCAAGAATTCACCAAAGGATAAAGATCCTAAGTTATAAGGACGAATGAAACTACCTGGATCTTGAAGCTTTTTGGTGTAAAGTTTTGGAGTATTGCACTACACTCGTAATTGACCATTGTCATTCCCTCCTCGAGAACTCTTTAAATATTTTGAGGGATCTTTTCATTCGTTTCATTCAAAATAAGGTCAGCCTTCTTGCCATTCGTTTCATTCAATAGATCACCTTCGATTTCTTGCCTTTTTGTCTTGATTTCCTCTACCTCCTCATTAGATGTGAGTTTCTCATAATTTTTTATCATGATGGTTTGACAATATTCCCGCGGATTAACTTCAAGATTACCTGGTAGTTTTCCTTTGGGTACAGATGAAGTAGAAGCAATTTTAGTTACTTGGGTATCAAATGCCTTTAAGTGAAATTATAAATTTTCATACTTGGCATTGAGTTCTCCAAAAGCATTACCGCGACCTTGTTGTTGATTTCAGTCATCTTCTGGTTCATTTCAGTTGCTCCTTTTCTTTTTACTTCCAAGATTTTCTGCAAAAGGGCCTTCATATAATCATCTTAAGCCGGTTTTGGTGCATGAGGAATTTGGAGTTGAAGGTTTGTTGATGCGAGTTGTATTGCAGTTTTGGTTGAAACCCCTGAGGTTGAAACTTAGGCCGTTCTACATATCCTTGCTAAAAGTTTTGACCTTGAGGTTTGTCAGAAGTGTAGCCTTGATCTGGTGGCTCAGGGAAGGTATGATTGATGTTGTGGGTACTCCATGTTAGTGTTTTGGTAGGAGAAGTTGGGGTGATTGCAAAAATTCTGGTGTATCCTCTTTGGTAACCGGGTTGCCCTCCAATATAGTACATTTCCTCTTGACTCTATCGAACTTCGGTTCCTATTTTATGGTACCCATTATACCCATCAAATTCTCTAACATAGTTTACTGCTCGTTGGAAAACTTGCAGTACTCTATCCAGCTTATCGTTGAGGGCTTTCATTTCTCTCATACTCTCATCTTCATAGCTTATAATTCCTCGCGAAGATCGATTGTATTCCTCTCCATAATTAACATTGCTATGTCCTAAATTCTCTACAAGGATCATCCTTCTCTCTGCCTCTTTCCCAAGAAATTCCCATTGCTTGCGGTATCCAAAAGCATGTGAATTCTTGGAAGTACTCCGTAATATAGTATGATTAAGAGTGACTCATCGAAGAACTCGTCGTGGGGGCATTGTGATGTGTAACCCTTAAACCGTTCCCATATCTCACAGAAACTTTAAGTACCTTGTTGCATGAAGTTTCAGATCTCTTCCCAATCTTTTAGTCCTTGATGTTGAGAAAAATTTAGCCAAAAAATGTCCTCTTGCATTGATCCCATAAGGTGATGCCATCCTGTGACAAGTTCTTCTCCCACTTGTGAGCCTTAAAAACATATTATGAGATCTCATTGATCTTAACAGTTCCACAAAGCCTATCGAATTGATCCAAGTGATCTAGGAGATCTTTCATTGACAGACCATAGAACTTCCTATCTTGCACCATATTCATCAAGCTTTCTTTTTAAATTTTTTGACTACAATTACTCTGGTTGTGCAGGTGCATGAACACAAATAGCCACGGAAAAATTAACTTGGAACCATGTGAAATCGCCGTCCTACAGTTAGAAATAAACTTGCAGCCACGTGAAATTGACGTCCTATAGTTAGAAAGAAATCTACATTTTGTCAACATCTCTCGGGAGCAAAATTATTATAAGTCTACGGACTGATCAGGTACTTCAATCCTAGCATTAAACATATCCTAGTCATAACTGATTTATTATCTAATCAATTTAAACATTATTAATCAATATCCAATTCTCCTAATCCATCATACCCACAATCCATAAACTAAACTACTCACACATAGTCATGAAAATAGCAAATACAGTCAATAAGAATAGCAAGACATAAGTAAAAGATAGGGATAAGAGGTTTTTCACTAGAATTGATGAAATGTTGCAAGAGAGAAATCCAAAGTTGCTAAGAGAAGTAAAAAATTGGCCCAGATAAACCTTTGGTCGTTTGTGACCTAGGGAGGATTTATATTGTTTTTCTAAAACAACTGGATATAACCCGGGGCAAACCGGGTTAAACTGAATAAATAAAAAGGGTTGAAAGGATGGGTAGGATGCAAAAGATGAGTATGATCGGCCATATGCCGATCGCTAGGGAGGACAGCGCGATCGGTTAGTGCGATCGGCCTATTGCATGCATTCCAGGTAGATTTGGCAAGCGGTGAGCGATCAAGTTACGCGATCGGCCAGCGAGCCGATCGCATGACTCTAGTAGGCACGTGCCCAGGGTGGCCAGGCAATCGGACAACAAGCCAATAGCGTGATTCCAACGAGCAGATGCACAACATGGCCGGGCGATCGGTCAATGGAACGATCGGGGTGAGCAATTAGCCAATGGGCCAATCGTGTGCAATCCAACAGGCTCGGCCAGGTTTTACGTGGGATCAGCTTGGGTGATCGGCTAACGGGTTAATTGCATCCATTCCAACAGGCTCAACTGTCTCACTTGGTCTATCTCTCTTGGGTCAACCGAGGATCCACCTATGGCCAAACTCCAATCTATTTTGTTTGCGAGTTGTATTTGGAAATACTCGAGAAGACATGCAAAGATGCACAACGAATGTCATAAACTATAGAATACGATGTTATGTGAGAATGAATGTCGGATAAATGATATAAAATGCTTATGTAGACAATGAAAATGGTGGTAAAATGCAAAGTAAAATAATACAAAACCCATGATTATCATTTATTCAAAGAAAAACAAAAAAAACCATATCATATCATTCTTGTTGTGAGACTCCTAGACAAAACTCTAGTTGTGGAAAAAACATTAGCATATCTTATATATAGCAAGAATACTAATGTTTCAAGCTCGAGTTTTGTTGGAGTATTGGAAAATTGTATTCTTACGGTAGTCTCTTTCATTAATAGACTACCAACTCCTCTTCTCAATGATAAGTCTCCTTACATCTAAAATACATGCTTATAATGGTTCACGTGTTTTTAGATATCTTTGTTACAACTCGACATCCTCAAAACATAGACAAAAATTTCTGTCAAGGTCAAGAGCTGGTATTTTTCTTGGATACCCAGCAGTCTATAAAGGTTATAAACTATTGGATCTTGAGACAAACACCAGTCATATATCTTTCTATTTGCTAGTGTTAATCCTGAATCTTCTCTTGATTTTTTTGATTATGAAAATGATTTTGTAGTTGTGAATAAGTCTTTCTTCTCTAGAAAATATCCATGTAGCTGTAAATGATCTATCTCTTAAATATGGATCTATTATCATTGTGAAAAAAACTCTTAAAAATTTAGATTCGACTCAAATCTCAGCAAACAAAAGTCATTCTTATCTCCAAGATTACTATTGCAATTTGACGACTTCAGATGTCAGATACCCACTTATAGATTATATGAGGTATGACAGATCATCCACTAACTTTAGTGCATTCATCTATTTAGTATCGAAACATACTTAACCAACTTATTTTTCTCAAACAAAGAAATCAACATATTGGGTTATTCCTATGAATACAAACCTGTATGCTTTAGAAGGTACTGATACTAGGGAAATTTGTTTATTACCACCGAGCAAGCATGCTATAGGTTGTAAGTGGAGCTTTAAATCCAAACTGAATGCATATGGAATTTTAGAGAGAGATAAAGCAGACTTGTTGCTAAATATTCCACATAACAAGACGGAGTTGATTTTGTTGATACTTATTCACATGTTGCAAAGATGACCATACTAAAAACATTGATAGCAGGTGATGTAGTCAAGAAATAGAGATTTCATCAGCTGGATATCTCTAATGCATTCCTTAATGGAGATTTAGATTGGAAAATTTTGCATGACACATCCTCTGAGATGTAAACCAAAAGAGGGGGAAACATTACCTCTAAATGCAGTTTGTCGTTTAAAGAAATCTTTTTATGGCCTAAAACAAATTTCAAAGAAATAGTTTTGAAATTAATCACTACCTTATTAGCTTTGGATTTCAAAAATTATATACATATCATACTTTGCTTGTGAGAAATATTAATGGCAAGTATGTGGATGGTCTGGTTTATGTCGATGATATTGTTATAGCTAGTAATATGAGGATGCAATGGTTCAACTAAAAGAAGATCTGAAATTTTTTAAACTTCGAGACTTAGGTGCTTCGAAATACTTCCTTGAACTTGAAGTGGCTTATTCTAATTTAGAAATTGTCAAAGGAAATATGCATTAGAATTGTTGGAAGAAGCTGGAATGTTAGCTTGTAAGGCTTCCAATATATACCAATGGATCCTAGTTTTAAACTGAAGTAGGACAGTGACGAACCAATGTTTCAGAGTTCTGAAACTTATCAAAGATTAGTAGGAAAACTGAGGTATTTGACTATTACCATATCAGATATTGTTTATGCAGTTAACACGTTATGTCAATTCACATAAATTCCAAACAATTTTTATCTTCAATCAGCATATAAGGTGGTTCAATACATCAAGGGGACTGTCGGCTTAGGTCTCCTTTATTCAATAAGTTCTAATTTGGTTTTCAAAGGTTTCATTGATGCAGCTTAGGCTTCATGTGTTGATTCTAGGCGATCTACATATGGATTTTGTATGTTACTGGACCATCTTTAATATCTTGGAAGTCGAAAACCACTCTACAATATCACAGTAATCTGCAGAGTTTAAATATAGAACAAGTGACTAGTACATCTGTTTAGAGAACTGCAAGTGGTACATACACAATTTGTATCATTTTATTGTGACTCATCATGTGCTATACATATACCAAATAACTATGTTTTTTGCGAAAGAACCAAACATATTGAGCTAATTTATTGTCATATGGTTCGAGACAAAATTGTGAATGGTGTGATTAATACTTTACATGTCAAAACATCATCAACTTGTGAATGTTTTCACTAAACCGTTATTTCTTAATCAATTCCAAATTCTCATTGGTAAGATGGCTCTCAAATCAATATACATGCCATCTTAAAAGAGAATATTAAAATAATAGAATGTTCAATTTAGTTAATCAATGTAATTTAGATAGTTTCATATTGTAAACAGGAAAATGGTCACTAAAATACTGAACTCTTATATTTGGGCCATTTAAATACCTATTTTTAATGAGTTATTTAAATAATGATATGTAGTTCACTGTGTCGATTTAGGTACATGATTAGTCAACATTAACAACAAAAGTAACACCGTTAACTATTATTACTTTTAGTTTTTTTGATACTGAAACGATGTTGTTTTTAAGAAAATCGGAGGAGATTCTCCTTAACTCGAGGTTTCCCTTCAACCAGAGGAGATTTCAGACTCAGAAGACAAATTTGGTTTTAATGATGATGCGGCGTCTCGGTGTCTAGTTTTAATTGGTGATAAGTGTGACACTTGCTCTGAAGGTGATGAACAGAACGAACAGCTTCAAAATGATCCCGTTGAAGAACCCAAAGCGACCAAGGGGCCGACCACGAAAAAATCAGGTTTTGCAGAATTTCTTCGTATGCTTTAATTGGATATTGTTAGTGTAATAATAATCTTTCTCATATTGTGATAGGAACAAACATCAAACGGATCACAAATAGCACCATCATAAGGATCACAACTAGCACCCTCACAGGAAATCTCATCACAAGGAGCTGAAGACCAAAACTAGGAACCTTATGGTTTATTACTTGTGTTATCATGTTTTTCCGTAAACTAATGATATTACTCTTTACTTTTTTGGTATTTTTAAGGAATGTTATTTATTGCTGGATCTGAAAATTTCAATTTTATCAATGGTTTTGCATCTTCTTGTCTTTGATTTGATGTTGCCGAAGTCGATCCTTTCCTCTCTAAATGTTTTGAATATTAAGAACAATTAACGGTGTTACTTCTACTGTTAATGTTGACTAATCGCATATTTAAATCGGTGCAGTCAACTATAAGTCATTATTTAAATGGCTCATTAAAAAGTTGGATATTTAAATGGCATAAAAACAAAAGTTTAGCATTTTAGTGACCATTTTACTTGAAACCTCTTCATATATAAGAGACATTATGTTTGTTCGTTACATTCAATGAACAATAACAAAAATATAAAGAACTGTTTAAGAAATACAAATACAAATAATTTCTAATTTACAGAAAGGTCCATAGATAATGTGTGGAGATTTCAACGAAATTTTACATGTAAATGAAAAAATCGGTAGTGTTGTCAGAGAACCATGGAGTTTGATTGATTTTCAGCAAATGGTATCAACATACATGATGTCAGATCTACAATTCATCAGGAATTATATGACTTGGATTGGAAAGAGAAACAAGTATCTCATGCAGGGTTGGATAGAGCCATGGGTAACGATGAATGGAATGCCCTTTATCATGCCTCTATCATTGAATATTTAGATATGATAGATTCGGATCATAGAGCAGGGATAATAAAAATCAGACAAAATTCAGAATATGGGAAATGGATGTTCCGATATGATCCCCGTTGGATAAAATATGAAGATTTCCCAAGCATAGTGAGAAACAATTGAAATCATGTCTATTCTACATCCAGTTCAACTTTATTGTCTAGAATGCTTGCTTGCCGGAAAAACATATCCTATTGGAAGAATAACTCATTGATAGATTATAGAAAGATATTACATGAGCTTAATGCTGAGATAGATTTAGCCCAAAAAGATCCACAGTCTGATCTTGATTCAATTTATTCTTTGAAGAGAGAATTAGTTGAAGCTTATATGGATGAGGAAAAATGTTGGAAACTTAAGAGTAGGAATCAGTGGCTAAAAGAAGGAGATTCCTACACATTACTTCCACGTAGTTACTAAAAGCAGAAGATCAAGGACTAATATTATTTCAATTAAAAATGATGTTCATAATGATGTGTATGGTAATGAAGCCATTGCTCAAAAAGCACAGTCATATTTTTCAAATTTATTTCAGTCATCTTCGCAAGGAAATATGAAGTCAGTACTTCTAAACGTACGAAATGTTGCTTCTACTAATACGACTAAGGAGTTGATGAAATCAGTTACGAAAGCTGAAGTTTTTGAGGCCATTTCATCAATTGAGGCTAATAAAGCATCTGGGACTAGATGGTTTTTCTGCATCTTTCTTCCACCAACATTAGAATATTGTTGGAAATGCAGTTTTTGAAGAATCAAAAGGAAAAAAGCCTTCAAATATGTGGAAAATTTTCAATAATTTGAGAGATTAGATATACAAAAGGATCAATAATAAAAAAATCGGTGGAATTTGCACAAGACATGTAGCAGTTCATGAATTTTGCAAGTAGTCAACTAATAGTTCAAAGTAGCGGAGGTAAGTTTTTCTGTCTTTATATTAATTGCAAAATGATAAATTTCTTCTGGGACGCAAAATTTGGAATCATATATATAGTCGAGGATTTATGCCAAATTATTATATTTGGTATAAATATGGAGAATAGCTGAATGCTCAGTTAGGCACGAGTAGTCGGTGTGATGATGTCCATAGAAATCAGGGAAGTACATGTGGTACTAGTGAAGAAATAGTAGGTACATCTGATAATAGATATGTTGAAATGGTGATGGATACATTTCGTGAGACTATGATTGATGAGTATTATAATCAGCATGAGAAAGACTTTAATAATGTAGAAAAACCAAATTCAGAAACACAAAAATTTTACAACATGTTAGAAGCTGCAAAAAAATCAATTGTGTGATGGTTGTCATGAAGGACACTCACAGTTATCTTTAGCTGCTCGAGTTCATGAACATGAAGTCTGATTTTAATCCTCCTGAAAATGCATGGACTCCTCGATGGAGCTGTTTACTGAATATTTGCCCGAGGAGAATCAAACAACGGGTTTATATTATGAAACCAAAACACTGATGCAAAATTCAAGGCTCCCATTTTATAAAATTGACGTGTGTGTTCACAATTGTATGCGATGCATATAGAGATTTGTAAAGTTTTGCTCTCGAAAAGAGCTGCACGTGGATGGTCGAGGTAATGCTCCATTCCCTATATTTAGATTGACACAAAAATCCAAAGAACGCTTATTGGAATGTATCAGAAATGAGGTCAAATTTCCCGACAGTTACGCGGAAAATTTAGCAAGTTGTGTAGATATGTATGGACTGAAATTCTCGGGCATAAAAAGCCATGACTGCCATGTTTTTATGGAGGAGCTTCTCTCTTTTATATTTGCAGAACTTTTACCATGAACGTCATCTAGCATTATCAGGTATATACTATTAAACATATTTTACTTTTTTAGATATGTATAATAATAATAATTGCATATACTAATTAGTCGATTGAAATATAGGGATCAGAGGATTTTTTCTGAGATCTATGCTCCAGATAAAGTCATGTCCGAATTTTGAAGAAAAACATAGTCATAATTTTGTGCAATTTGGGGAACATCTTTCCAATTGTATTTTTTGACGTCATGGAGCACCTACCTATACATCTGCCATACAAAGCTGAATTGGGTGGACCTGTGCAATATAGGTGGATGTATCCATTTGAAAGGTTTTTTAAAAAAACTTAAAGGCAAGGCAAAGAACAAAGGATATGTTGCATGGTCGATTGTTGAATCATATGTCAATGATGAGATATCTTACTTCTCGGAGTGTTACTTTGCTGCCCATATATGCACCAAAAACAGATAGCTACCATAAATTATTAATTATTTTATTCGTATATAAGGTTAAGTAATTAACTTGTCTTGCTGAATCGTGTATAATATATATACAGGTCTACTAGATTCGATGAATATGACGTCTCTGTGTATCCGGATCCTGTAGTGCCGGATATATTTACTCACATGGATCTCGTCCAAGTGGTAAAAGTAAAGAAATATGACTCTCTGAAAAGGAATACAAATATGCACATGCATATCTTTGAGAAATTATGAATATTTTCGTCCACTAAAGAGGTAATAAGTTACTATATATGCAAACAATTTCATTTATTACACTACAATTTCATTCTTTTTAACCAATATATATATATATATATATATATATATTACATTTACATATTTAATTTTGTACGTAGCATGTTTGAAGATCAAATTCGTTGTACGTATCATATCTCTCGAAAGATGACATTTCATCGAAAAGAGAGAAAGAGATTCATATATGGTTTCAAGATTATGTATGTATAATTAATATGTATATGTTATTTATATTTTTATAATTTTGAAATACTAATTACTAAGTATATATATATATATGATCATATGTCAATGCAATCACTTCAAAAAATCCATACGCTTTTCCGATATGGGCTCAAGAATTAGTGCAAGGCCCGATGAACAAAGCGACAACTTGGCCGATCTATTTTACAAGAGGTTATATGTTCCACACGAAGAAACATGGACACAAAAGAAAGACATGTAACTATGACATTTGTGTCAAAAGAGACAATTACTCAGATGCATTTGATAAATCTGATTTTTACGGGATTTTAACAGATATCATCAATTTGAGTATGTTGTACTCCTAAATTTGAAGATCATGCTTTTTAAATGTGAGTGGTACGGTCATATGCTTTCGAAAGGAACTCGAAAGTCGGAAAATGGTGTCGTTGATGTCTTATCGTAAGGAAAATACTATAAATATGAACCATTTATTCTAGGTACGTAAATAATTAACTATAAATATATGTTAATATATATATATATATATATATATATATATATATTATGTAGAATTCTATAAATTTGTTTATATAATTAACTAATTTATGTTTCATTAATTATGATGTACTGCAGCCTCTTAATCAGATCAAGTTTGTTTTATTCCTTATCTTTACACCAAATCATCATCAAAACAAAAATGGCTCAGTGTTCTTAAAGTTAATCTGAGATCTAATATTTTGGGGAACTACAAAAACAAAGACGAGATTGGTGTTTTTCAACAAGAAAATGATGAAGAGGTACCGGTGGTTGACGAGATAAATGTGGATCGTTTGGTTGAGATAGTTAATCAAAACGAAAAAATTGATTTCCATGTTAGAGATGCCGAACTAAAAGATGAATTTCAGTGTAATATTTCATATTCAAATGATGATGAGTACGAAGAGATGTAATATATTTTACTTATAAAACTAATATTACAAATTCTATATGCATTTATGTACATAAACTCTAAAACAATTATTCTTATTATCAATTTTTATTACCAATTTTTGTAATTATGCATTTATGAGGACAAAGAGTGTTTTTTTCTAATTTTAAACAATGTAGTCGCAAATTGGTCATTTTTTGCTATCAATTTGCGACTACATGTGGTTTTTGGAATGTAGTCACAAATTTGTCACAAAAGTAGCGACCAATTTGTGACTACAAGTGCTTTTTAAGAACGTAATTACAAATTAATCGCAAAAATAACGACTAATTTGAGACTACTCGAAATTTTTACAATGTGGTCGCAAATTGTGACCAATTTGCGTACATCTTATTTTTGTGACCAAATAACCACCACATTCCTAGTGTAGTGGTAATGTGCTGGCAAAGTAGTCACAATTAATATCCTAAGCTCTAAATTAATACAATTACAAAAATAATTTACGACTATGGTTTTAAAATTTTCATAGAGACCAATTTGCGACTACATGTGTAATTTTACATGTTTTTTTATTTATTTTTCACATTTAAAACTTATATTTTTCATAATTTTTGTGACCAATTTGGGAGTACATCAATAATTTACAGTCGTGGTCACAAATTGATCGCAAAAAAGTTTTAACTCCCACGAAATTAATTGGTGGTCGCAAATAAGTCTCAAATTTGCGATCATAGTTAATTTGGAGGGAGTTGAAAAATTTTCAAAAAATTTCAACTCCCTCCTATTAATTGGTGGTCGCAAATTAGTCACAAATTTGCGACTGAATTGTGACCACCAATTAATTTGGTGAGAGTTTGAAAGTTTTTCGAAAAATTAACCTCCCACCAAATTAATTAGTGGTCGCAAATTGCTCGCAAATTTGTGACCAATTTGCGACCACATATTTAATTTTGTATTTTTCCACTGATTTGTAACCACATACGTACTTTACAAACCCCGGGGCAGGACCAGTACTGTCCCTTGTGCCAGCACTGTACTGTCCCTTGTGCCAGCATCGAATACTACATGGTAAGTTTACTTTTAATTTTTTTTATTTCATAAAATTAAATAATAAATATAAAAAGATATATTAGAAATATTTAATTATAAATAAAGAATTTTAATTTAAAATTAAATATTTGTAAATGTTTATTTAAAATATTTATATTTTATATATTTAATTACTTAGGTTTGACCAAGACAAATGGGTTATAACCCATCAAATTTTGAAAATTTTGAAAACCAAATTTGATGGTCCATACTATAGTTGGACGGTCTTGCCAACTAAACGACAAGAGAAATACTTCATCGAATTTGCGGTAAGTATTTTTTTAATTATTTTTTTTGTTTAATAAAAATTAATAATTACTAAAATTAATAAAATTTAAATTGCAAGCAATCATACACGTGGGATCTTGTGATCACCTCAGTCATAAGAAAATAATATGAATCCATTTGTGTAAGATGGATGAAAAGGATGGTGAGCACCGTTCATACAACTGACAAACGTGCAAGGTGGATTTCATCGAGTTTGTACAAAACAATGACAAACTAATGGGAAATAGAAACGACGAATGAGAGGAGTAGCAAATCCTCCAACAAACGCAACTCCTCTTGGGATGACCTTGGTCCGCACAAGCATTTGTCGGGCCAAAAATCGTAGATCGAGATCCAACAGAAAATGGTAAGTTATTTACAATATTTAAATTTAAATTTAATTGTTAATTTATTAATAATTTAATTTGAAATTTAGAAAAATAATTTGGGATGACCGGTCTCAATTGGTGAAGTTTTTATAAAGACTCATACTCGGGAGGATGGTTCGCATGTCGATTTGAAAACAAAACAAATCGGTGAAGCATACGAACGCAACATCAAGAAAAGATGGCGATCGTTGAGGTCGATCTGTGTGAAACGTCGGACGGTACTCCCGCCGAATTGAGCTGACCGAAGAGGAGAAGAATGAGATCTTCATTCAGATATAAATATTTTTTTTTTGTTTACACTAAATTTATTTTTACTAATTTTATATTTATTATTTTGTAGTCCTCTGTTGCGGATGACTGAGAACTTCTTTACGGACTCGGTATTCTGAACCGCATTCAGGGGTCGGGCAGGCGTAGTAGTTTCTCATCCACTACCTCCAATTTTTTTGCACTTCAAGACCAACTATTTGCCGCGCAGCGACAGATTGAACAACAAGTCACAAGAAATGCGTGGGTTGAAGAACAAAATGCGCAAATGCTTGAAACAAATCGGCGAATAGAGGAACGGGTTTCTCAGTTCAATAAAGAACATAGAAAACGGGAATTACGGGATAAAAAAACCAAAACCGCATTCGTCGGTTATTTTCAACGGACAGATCCCGCCTTCGCGTCGTTTATGCGGGATAACATTGCGCCACCCAGACCATCGAACGCTTATTTTTTTGCAATTTGAATTTTAATAATTAATAAAATTTATTATTTTTCTTTTAATAATTTATTTATATTTTAATTTAAATTTTAGTTACTAATTTAATTTAAACTTATTATTAATTATTAAAATTTATGTAATTTAATAATTAATATTTATTAAATATTACAAATAATTCATATATTAATAATTATAAATTAATTTTTAATAATAACAAATAATGAATACAAATATTTATTATTTTATTAAAATTCTATTAAATATTTAATAGTTTTAAAACAATTTTTAATTCTAATTTTAACATTTTTAATAAATTATTTCTTTTTTTTTAATAATTTGTTTGTGATCGCAAATTGGTCACAAATATTTCTGACCAATTTGCGATCATGGGTAATGTTTTTTTTTTTAAAAGAATTGTGATCGCAAATTGGTCAGAAATATTTGTGACCAATTTGCGACCACTGTTGATATCGACAAAACTGTGGTCGCAAATCAGTCACAAAATCTTGTGAACAATTTACGACCATGGTTAAATGTAGTCGCAAATTGGTCACAAATTTTTTTGGCTGATTTACGACCATACTTGTTTTTTATGCAGTCGCAAATCAGTCACAAGATTTGTGACTGATTTGCGACTATGGTGTACTAGTAGTCGCAAATTGGTTACAAAAACTTATGACCAATTTGTTACCACGGTGGAAAACGTGTGGCAAATTGATCACAAACTTTTGTGACCATTTTGCGACCATGGCTTTTGTGACGACAGATGTAGTGATAAAGTGGTAGCAAATTTTGTTACTACATTGGAGTCACAAATTTGTAGCAAATTCCGTGACCAAAAAATTGGTCGCTAATTGGTCGTGAAATATACAACTATTACCATAGTCGCAAATTGGTCGCAAATTAGCGACTGATTTACGACCACAAAAATTTGCGACGAATGATTTGCGACCACGGGCTGTGATCGCAAAATAGTCGCAAATTAGCGATTTGAGACCATATTGTGACCATATGCGTGGGTGCAAATCGCTTGTTTTCTTGTCGTGACTAAAGAGTTCAACCCCACAAATATTTGTCTTATTCCAAAGATGGATGGTCCAATAACTATATTCACTTTGTAATGTCATATACAAAATTATTTCAAAAATTCTAGTCTTTCGTTTAAAAAAGCTCCTTAATGCTATAATTTCGGAAAATCAAGCTGCATTTATCCTTTGGCAGCTAATAACTGATAATGTCTTCATTGTTCATGAAACTTTACACTCCTTACTAGCTCAAAAGATATGTGCTACATCTTTTATGGCTGTCAAAACAGACATCAACAAAGCTTATGATTGTATAGAATGGAATTTTCTAGAGGTTGTTCTTCTAAAGAAAGGTTTTTCATTACAATGGATCCATTGGATTATGCAGTGTGTAATCATGTTTTTTTCTCAGTCCTAGTTAATGGAAGTCCTTATGGTTATTTTCAGCCTAATCGTGGATTACGACAAGGAGATCCTTTATCTTTTTAATATGTGTGTGAATGTCCTCAGTTCGATGCTTCATAATCCAGAGAAAAATGACCAAATTCAACCCCTTAAAATCAATCGAGATGGACCTACTCTTTATCACCTTCTCTTTGCTGATGATTCCATGTTCTTCATCCGTGCTGACAAGAAAAATGTTATGAAACTGTAAAAAAAATTTCAGGACTACGGTAGAGTCTCAGGATATATTATCAGTCTTTAAAAATTTTCAATTATTTTTGGAAGTAAAGTATATGAACATAATAGGTCATCTATTCATCAAATATTGGGTATCTCAAACATTGGAAGAGGTAGTAAGCATTTGGGATTACCGGAACAATTTGGGTGCAATTGAAGACATATGCTTAAATATGTTACTGATAAAGTCTATTCTCGAATCTCTAGATGGCAATCAAATTTTTATCACCAGCTGGAAAAGAATTCTTAATCAAAGTAGTTGCTTTTGCTATGCCAATCTACTCGATGAATGTATTAAGCTACCAAAAGGCAACTGTAATTCGATTAACAAATTATTATCCAAATTTTAGTGGGGATCTTCTAGGTTTGGTTTTCTTGGTAGAATATGGCTACTCCCAAATTGATAGGTGGTTTGGTTTTCATGAAATTCAGAAAAATAATCAAACTTTTTTAGCTAATCTGTGCTAGAAAATAATAGACAGACCGAATTGCCTTCTTTCAAAGATTTTAAAAAGTCGTTACTACAAGAATGGACTTATTATTTGCTAAAAAGGTTGTCGTCCGTCTTTTGGATGACAATCAATATTATATGGACGCGACTTATTAAGCTCAGGGCTTCACCGTATCATTGGTAATGGTGCATCTACACCCATTGGGGATAAACATTGGCTTTCTACTTCTCCATCTCGTA
The DNA here is from genome assembly GCA_018901935.1 of Pugionium cornutum. NCBI lineage: Eukaryota > Viridiplantae > Streptophyta > Magnoliopsida > Brassicales > Brassicaceae > Pugionium > Pugionium cornutum. The sequence goes on along the minus strand of JAENJI010000012.1, from coordinate 18,990,885 downwards.
TATCAAAGCTATTACCTTATACAAATCCACTTCTTAAAGTTGATATTCTTATACAAATGATTGCTGACTTGATTGAGAAAGACGATCATCATTTTTTCTATAAAATCTTCCTTCCTGCAAAAGAAACAAGAGATGGATGGTATTGGAAATATACTTCAAATGGAGTATATACAATTAAATCTAGTTTCCGCCATGCGGTTGATGCAAGTTATTATGGATCAGACGTGTCTCAACCATTTGTTGCACATCATCAGGATTTAGCTAAAGTCATATGGACTTTAAAGATCCCTCCAAAGATTAAACATTTTTTGTGGTATTTGTTATCAAAAACACTACCTTTAAATTCACACTTATTACATCAAATATTACTTCGGACAACAAATGATGCCGATGTGATCTCGATGAAGCAGAAGTTCATAATTTTTTCCTCTGCGATTTTGCTCAAATGACTTGGAGAAGAGTGGGTATCTTAACTTCTTCTATTTGTTATAAAGCTCTAATATCCATGACAATATCAGATTCTTAATATCGAGCTATGATAAGTTTGATTCCGCTTCTACACAACCTTTTTGTGCTCTGGAGAATATGGAAAATTAGGAATGATATTACTTTCAACAAAACGGATATTTCTGTCGATACATTGCTCCTCAAAAGTGAAGAAGATGCTCTCGAGTGGTTGAATCAAATGGAGAAGGAGAAAGAAAATCAACCTTATAGGAATGTCCACACTCCTATTAAACATTGGAAAGCCCCACCGCAAAAATGAGTCAAATGTAACTACGATGCTACCCATAGGACCGACTCACTTCATTAAAGTTTAGGTTGGATTATTCGTAATGAGCATGGATAGTTTCTCAATGCTGGTATGGGTAAATATCAAGGTCGATACACAGTTATTGAAACAGAATTTACTGCATTTATCTGGACTATCCAAGCAACCTAGTCGTTGGGATCACAACATATTTTTGAAGGAGATAGTTTGTCATTAAATAATCTCCTCAATCAAAAAAGGAATTAATTTATGATTTCATCACTATATACAAACAATTCATCAATGGATTCCCCAGTTCGACGCAATCCAATTTCATCATCAACCACAATTGTGTAATCAAGTAGTTGATGCATTGGTGGTTTCTTCTATTTCGTCCAATGTTGAGTGAAATTTATTTATTGTTTGTCCTAACTTCTTACGTTCTCCTGTAAACAACGATATTTCCAATTAATATAAATTTATGGTGATGGCAAAAAAAATGCAAATAAATGTTTAAAAGAAATGCAAAAACTGTTTACTGTAACTAATTTTTCTAACATATCAATATTTTAACTAAATTTAAACAAGTTCGTACTTCTACTATTTTTATAAAATGATATTTTTTTTGTAAGGATATATTGCAAATATAAACCTATGATATGAATGAATCATCCTCTTAAACCAACACACGTAGCTATATCATTGTACGAATTCCCGATAGATTAATTTTATAATTTACACAACTTTGAATAAATTTGATAATTTTTAGTAAATCTTACTTTTGCGTGAAATTTTCTTAGGTTGGAGATAGGAAACCTCTGTTTCTTCGAAAAAATTTGTAGCCTCCATCTTCGCTTTTTTAGCTCTTTGAAATTGGGTTGGTGCTTTCGGCGATAAGAAGGGTGTAAGCATAGTCTCCAGCGAAATTTAACTTTTTGTTCTTTGGTGGCGAGAGTCGGTTCGTTGTTGTGGTCTTGTTCAGCATTCTTCGTGGTCGAGTGTTAGGATTTTAGCTGAACAATACTTTTATTAAATGAAAGATCATAACATCCGTAAATCTACAAACGAACAAAATGAACTTTCTTTCACTCTCACTGTATTTTTCTCTCTCCTCAAGCTCATAGGCTTGCCAACAGACTCACAAAAGACATGTCAAAAATAGAAAACGATCCTCTCTTATTTAATAGAAATTATTCACGTTTCAGCAAACGGCAAACCCTCTAGATAAATCTAAAGGTTTGCCTTCACTTAGTCCTCCCACATACATCACCTGTGACCCCACTTGCTGACTCATCTTCTTCTTCGAGTGTCCTTCCCGGGAAATTGACTGGTTCTTCTCTGATTTTCCCTTCCGGTCGCATCTTTCTCCGGTAATAAGCTCGAATAGGTCTATCCCCTTTGAGAAGCTTGTCTTCAAGCTTGAATTTGGGAAAAACTTTTGCAATTTCTGTCGCCCGATGCCACCATTTTTCATGAACTTCCCGATCCTTCCAACCAATCAATACCTCCAAGTGCCCTGTTCCATCATAACGTGTGTCTATGACCATGTTTGGGGTAGGTTTCGACACCGCCATGTCCGCCCATTCTAGTGGTAGGGGCTGAGTTAGTGCCTCGTTCCCAACTGCCCCATCAACTGCTAAACATGGAAGATTAGGTGTATCCTTGAAGTTTCTGGGAGTTGCAATCGATAAGCCACTTTTCTAATTCTTTCCAAAATCTTGAATGGTCCGAAAAACGTGCAGCCAGTTTCTGGCAATCTCTCTTTGTCACTGAACTTTTCCTATACGGTTTGAGTTTTAACCAATACCCAATCTCTCACATTGAAGCTGACATCGCACCGATATTTGTCGGACTGTTTTTTTGTGAGCTCTTGTGCTCGCTGAAGTTGTGTTTTGATAACTCCCAATATCTCACCTCTATCGCGAAGCAAATCATCCAAATTGAAATTATTTGTGCTCCATGTTTCATACCGAATTAAGGCTGGTGGATCTCTCCTTGAAAGCTGTTCTTTTGAGGGTTGAATGGAAGCTAGAGTTATACCAAAATTCTATCCAGGGAAGAAACTTGTGCCACGATCGCGGTTTTACAGATGCAAAACAACGAAGGTAAGTTTTGAAATGTTGGTTTAAAACCTCCGATTGACTGTCGGTTTGGGGATGAAATGTAGTGCTATATTTCAGTTGTGTCTCACACCAAAAACCGCTCAAAAAAAATTCTATCCCGATCGGAAATAATTGTGCTGGAAATCCATGGAGGCAGACAATTTCGAAGATGAATTTTGCTACGACATCCACTGTAGTGAAAAGGTGGCGGATACTGAGGAAGTGAGCGTATTTTCTGAACCGATCTATACCACCAAAATCACATTGAAACCTTGTGATAACGGCAATCCCTCGATGAAATCCATTGCAATATCATCCCAAATTCTTATTGGAATGGGCATCCGCTAAAGCAATCATGTTGGTGACAGTGTGGAGTATTTGTGGGCTTGATATACACCACAAGAAGACAAAAATTCTTGTATATGATCCTACATACCTCTCCATTGAAACACTTGTTGAACCCGTTTCAAAGTTTTAAGAACACTGCAATGTCCGTCCATCTTGCTGTTGTTGAACTCATTCAAAATCAAAGGAATGTACAGTGATGTTTGTGGAATGACTAACTTGCGCTTAAACCAGAGGCGGTTGTACACAACCGTGTAACCCTTTTTTATATGTCCAACCGCAATTTCAACTATAACCCGTTGGATATCGCTATCCTTCTCGATCTCCTTGTATATATCCTGCAATTGCAGTACCGTTGGTACGGTAAGAGCAAATAAGGCCAATGTGGGAGATGTAGCAGCAGGTTGTAGCATTCGTGACAGTCCATATGCGGCTTTGTTTTCTACTCCTGGCTTGTAGACAATATCAAAATCGTAGCCCATGATGCAATGCGGGCATTTATGGTATTCAAAGTTCACCTCCCTTTGCTTCAATAGAAACTTCAAGATTTTCTGATCGGTGTGAACTATGAATTTTTGGCCCAAAAGCTAGTGGCGCCATATTTGGATTGTGAGAACGATTGCCATGAACTCCATTTCGTAAACCGATTTAAGTTATTCCCGCGGTGTTAGCCCATGACTGAAAAACGCTATGGGGTATTTGTTTTGCATTAAAACCGCGCCAATGCCATAAACCAAAGCATCGCTCTCCAAGATGAATTGTTCATTGAAATCCAGAAGTGCAAGGACCGGTGTAGAGACCATAGCTTTCTTCAACAAATCAAATGCATTTTGGGCAGTCTCATCCCAAAGAAAATTGTCCTTCTTCAGCAACCGTTGTGAGTGGCTTAGAAAGCAAACCATAATTATGGACAAATTGTCTGTAATAACCGGTTAACCCAAGGAATCCCTGAAGTTCCTTAACGATCTTTGGTTTAGGCCAATTTTCCATTGCTATTGTTTTTCCTAGATCCGTACATACCCTATTGCCTGAAATTATATGGCCCAAATATTCCACCGTAGGTTGACCAAATAAACACTTCTTTCGGTTGGCAAAAACTCATGTTCGGCAAATAGATTGAGAGCTAACTCCAAATGTGCCAAGTGTTCCATGTCTGATTTGCTATAGATGAGGATGTCGTCAAAAAATACCAAGACAAAACGTCGTAAAAAAGGCTTGAAAACATCATTCATCAATCCAAATGGCATTACCATAAATTCGTAGTGACCATCAGTAGTACGAAATGTTTTTTATGTATATCATCCTCGTGCATTTTGATTTTGTGATAATCCGCTCTGAGGTCCAACTTTGAAAAGATCACAACCCCTTACAATTCATCCAACAACTCATTTATGACCGGAATCAAAAATTTATCAGGTACGATTGCATGGTTTAGAGCTCTATAATCTACGCAAAAACGCGAAGTCAAGTTTTTCTTTTTGACCAATAATATCAGGCTGGAGAAAGGACTTATACTCAGCCTAATCACTCCCTGTTGTAGCATATCAGTCACTAGGTGTGCAATTGCTTCCTTTTGGACATATGGATAGCGATAAGGTCACACACTAACGGTTGTGCTTCCGGGCAGCAATGTAATCCGGTGTTCTCGCCCTCGCAATGGTGGTAATCCTGTAGGTTCTGCAAAGACATGTTGGTAACAATCAAGAAGTAGTAAAATTGAGGCAAGATCGTTACCTGATCATGCTGGACCGATTGCAATTGTGGGATGTCAAAAGTTGAGCCTTTGCAAAAGATTGGTGTTGGGGTTATCATTGTTCTGAAAGAGAGTTTGGTTTGGTGTAAGTCCTTTTCACCTCCCAACTTAGAAAATTTCCTTTGTACATGAACTCCCTATTGATTGTACAACGCCCCAAAGTACGCAGCCAGTTCACTCCGAGAACCACATCCGCGCCTCCTAATTCAAGAGAGATGAAATATGTTCGGAATGGTAAGCCCTAGCGTGTGAAGTCAACATTGCTGCAAACTCCTAAACCGGCAACTGAGATTCCCGTGCCTAAAAGCACTTGGAGGTTAGGCGATTGGTGTAGGGTCAGTTTCGTTTTCCACATGGCTGCCGGTGTGATAAAATTATGAGTCGTTCCGCTATCCAACATGAAAACCAATGGAGTTTTTCCAATAATACCTGTTAGTTTTGTTGTGGTTCGCTGAGAGGCTCCAATAAACGATTGGAAAGAAAGCTCCATGAGTGCGGGCTGTTTGGTATTATCCTCCTCCGCTAGTTCCACCATGTTATCATCTAATACCTCTAGTTCATAGCCGTTGACGACGGTGAGCAGCTGCAACTCCTTGTTTGGGAAAATCACATTATGCCCGTGAAACCATTTTGCATTACATTTGAAACATAAACCCCGACGTTGCTTCGCATCTAGCTCCGCGTCAGAGCAGTTCAACTTTGTCCATTGTTGTTGCTTTGCCGACAATGCAACAGTGGGTCTATCGGAGTCGGTTACTATCGTTTTCATCTTCCTACTATTGTGATGATAGTCATTCACCAGGGTCTGCCAGGAAAGACGTTGTTCCGTGAGTAGCTCTTTGCTTACAACCTATCTAAGCACATCGGCTTCCATTGAAATCACAACCGATACCTTCTCCGAATGGTTTTTCGGTTTTATCAGCTACAATATAGCTCTAATCTCTGGTTTGAGACCATTAAGGAAGATTCCTTTTAGCTGATGACTAGCTAGATTCGTTACTTGAGCCGTTAGCTCCTCAAACTCATGAACCTAATCGGTAACTAGTCCTTTTTGCTCTTGGTCCCTTACTGTGTATGCTCCTAAACCGCATCATGAGGCGATGATTAAAAGAATCCCAACTATCAAATGGTTCTCTGATGACCTCGGAGTTAAACCAGCCAAGGGCATTGCCCTCTAGGCTTAACGAGATTATCTCAATTTTATCCAGATCCGTGTAGCCTTCAAGCCGAAAGAACCTTTCAACCTTAGACAACCACCCAAACGTGTTTATGCCCTCGAAAATGGGAAGCTCAATACACTTGACCAATGATTACGGTTGCCCAGAAACATCGTTCAAGGTTTAGGTGAAAAAGCGGTTTTGGCATGGGGTACTTTGTTGCAGGTGCTTTGGTCGGCGCGCTGGACTCCCCTCGCATGTGCTGCGTTTATATTCGTGGAAGGGCATGAAGAAGACGATCAAGCTGTGAATGTATGGTTTTATCCATCGAAACTTGAAGCGCTTCTAGCTTAGAATCGATCTTCGACTCCCATTTTGTTTCTAGTCGACGAATGGATTCTTCGAGGTGAAGTTGTCCACTGATGGCTCCCCTCTAACCACTGTCCAAAAAATCTAATCGGCAAAAATTTCATCAAAGTTACCAATGATTTGTGGGTTTGCAGAAAACCCAGACGGTGGTGGTAGGTGCTCATCACGGTGAGGCTCCATGGTCGGCGATTTGTTCGGTGACGCACCAAATGTTAGGATTTTAGCTGAATAATACTATTATTAAATGAAAGATCCTAACATCTGCAAATCCACAAACGAACAAGATGAACTTTCTCTAACTCTCACTGTTTTCTCTCCCCTCAAACTCGCAGGCTTGCCAACAAACTCACAAAAGACATGCCAAAAATAGAAAACAATCCTCTCTTATTTAATAGACATTATTTCCGTTGTAGCAAACGGCAAACCCTCTAGATAAATGTAATGGTTTGCCTTCACTTAGTCCTCCCATGTGCATCACATGTGACCCCACTTGCTGACTTATTTTCTTCTTCTTCGAGTGCCCTTCCCGCAGAATCGATTGGTTCTTCTCTGATTTTTCCTTCTGGTCGCATCCTTCTCCGATAATAAGCTCAAGGCTCTCCAATTGTCGGTATGTTTCTCTCTTCTTCTCTCTTTCGTACAAAGCTTGTTTATGTCTTTTGTTTTTTCTTCAGATATATTTTTAATGCAAGTTTCTAAAAATTTAAGTAGCTCTCGAGTACTGGTTCTAAAGTTTAGTTTAGGTTCCTAAGGGTCAATTTCTAACCTGAATAATTTCAGTCATGCTGTTTTATACAATTATGAAGATAATGTGTGGATTTCAACATTTTAACATTGAATAATTCAAATTTTAGACACAATCTAACCAAATAGTGCCATTTTCTACATTTTCGTTAATGGAGTAAGGTTTCCGTTAATACGGGATGATGTGGCGCAAAACATGGATGGTTTGGCTGATGTGGTAATGCCGGTAAGTCAACTTAACCAATAGGACTCCGGTTGGTAGTTCTAATGCAGGTAAGACGTGCCAGCTTCTGAAGTAACAATAGGACTCCGGTTGGTAGTTCTAATGCAGTTCAAGCAAGTGACTCACTGCTGCACTTACTGATGTGTTGAGGGGGTATTTGCTCAAACCGTGAGGGATCTGTTGATGCTTTGAATCCGGTGGTGCCTACTATGGAAGTTGGAAGGACCCATGTTGTCGAACTCATGGGTCTGCAAATTCGAATGGACAAAGTGAACGGGAACCTACTCGTTCTACTACTAAACGAGCTCAGTCGGAGTTGGAGAGAGGAGCAAGGGACGAATGCGATAGGTGATCCCAAGTAGAGACTGTAAGCAAGATGTGCAAGGTTGATACCATTGGAGGTTTGAGCATTCGAGGGATTAGCCCATCACGAATGATGCGATGAGACTTTCAACGCTGATGAGGCACATGAAAAGCCTTGGATGCTTACTTACGGCTGTTCGGAATATGTGTGAGAAAGATTGCTATGTAGACTTCTCATGTGCTGCTGGCCAGGTGAAAGTCTTTTCGTTTAATTTTGTTTTTAAGATTTTTGCTTGATATTTAACGAGGATACTTAAATTTTGCAGATGATTGCTTCTGTTAACCAGATGGTTAGGCCTGTCATTATGACTCTTTCCTATGGATCTTGTCCCATTTGACCCGCTGCGGGGTGGGTACGGGTTGAATGAAATTTTTTTTTCATACACGGGATGGATGCGGGTCGAGCATTAGTTAGAGCGGGGTGGATGCGGATTGTAACTTTTTAATTTACGGGTTAGCGGGTATCCACAAATTTTGGGATCAAATTAGTTAATCAAATTGATGCCCAAACTAATTTAGGCCCAAACTAATTTAGGCCCAAATTAATTTAAACTCAAACCAAATAAATTTATTAAATATTTTAATTAAATTATTTAAATATTTTTAAAAATTCTAATTAAATTTATTAAATATTTTAATTTAAATAAATTTATTAAATATTTTAGTTTAATTAAATATTTTAATTTAAATAAATTTATTAAATATTTTAGTTTAATTAAATTTATTAAATATTTTTAAAAAATTTAACTAAATTTATTAAATATTTAGTTTAATTAAATTTATTAAATTTATTAAATATTTTTGTTTAGTTAATTTATTAAATATTTTTAAAAGTTTTTGGAAAAACGAAGCGGGTCACCCGTTCAACCCGCCAGACCCATTTGATTAATGCGGGGGGCGGGTGCGGATTTAAAAAAATTAACTCACAGATTTCGCGGATAAAAACAATTATGGAAAAAAATCCAAAACCCGCCACTGGGCGAGTCAGGCGGGACGGGTCTGATCCGCTTGATAGACCTACAGATGGTTGCTGCTTACTAGCTCCATTTAAGGAATGTCCCTCGAATTGTTGAGCTCGAGAGTATTCATAAGATGGTAAGCGAACTTGCCACCAAGCTTAAATCGTTACAACTGAATGGAGAACTTGTTGAGTTCAATTAGAATTATATGGAGAAGATTATCAGTCTAGAGGTCGACGGAGTTTAGATGAAGGAGAAGCTCAACATCGCCTTGGATGATATTTCTAGTTTGAAAGACCAAAAATCTCAAGCGGATGAAAGATTTCTCAGCTCAAGGATAAGCTAGCTCGCATGACCACAAATCGCTCTACAAATATTCGTAGGATGGTCAGGGCTGCAAAGAATGAGCTCGAAGAAAAATATCTCTAGGGTCTCTAAAAGCGAAAGAGAATTTCGTCCAGAAAAGAGCACGAGTTCGACTGTTTGATCAAGGTGCAAGAAGTGGGAGTCAATCTCTAGAAAGGAGATTACCGATCTGGTTGAAGAGTTCGAGAGTCTTAATGCTCAAGAAGTCCAGTTCAGGGCTGAGCTATCTGTTACTGAGGTTTCTGGCTTTTCGCTTAGTAAGCTCAATCTTTCTCAAATCTCAGAAGATTTGGTGGCTCTTTCAACAAGCGTGGGTTCGATCCAGAATCGAAATAAAGTCGAGGCAGCTGTGCAGCTAGTGGAAGTTCAAGCTCCTCCCGAGGTCAATAGGGAGTGATTGATCACTTTATGTTTTCTTTTGTTTTCCTTTTGTTTTGCAACAGTCGAACTCATTTACGTTTTTTGGAGAATTTGGTGACTGGAAAGGCTTTATCCTTATTTGAATGCTTCTTATTTTTATTCTTCTTTATCTTTAATTATAATTCTACCTCGTCACTATCGAGGTTAATAAACTTAAACAATTTTTGTTTCTCGATGCTCGTTTGTTAAATCAAACTATATTAAACGACTTTCATTTGACTTAAAACGGACTGTTACTTTTTGAGTTTGAAAAGGGAACTGTCATGCATTTATTGCTATTGATTGACAGTTAGGTGAGATATTCTCGAATCCCAAATATATTCAGATGTATGCCACATGTGATCGACGGTGAGACGACAATACATGCATTTTTAAGGGCTTTTCAAATTTTCAGTCAAGATTCTTGTAATCTATATCGGAGTCATCAATGCGGTTGTAAATGCATTTGTGTTTTCGTTGAGTTTTACGCCTATATAAAGTGTGACTGGTCGGGTAGATTTCTTCATCTACTTTTTTAATCAAAAACTTCCATTGGAAAGAATCAAAAGAAATTTTTACGAAGAATTTGATTTGGTGGAGGGAGGGAAAGGTGATGCCTCGGACAAACGTGCTCCGTCTCCTCCTCGTGAGGGTATGGGGTGGTTTGCAACTCGTTTTCAGGCTGAAGGCATTCTGTTTTCTTCTTTGGAGTGGGATTTGGCGGAGGCGATAACGGAGGAACGCCATCTCCGCCGTAATGTGGCTAGGGCGAGTTTGCCAGTGCTCCTTTGTTCTCACCAGAGCTCTACTCTGATGGTGTCAACTCGAAGGGGATCCGAAGCCTTCTTTTGATCCAAAAAATATGTTGGAAGACATGGCGAAAGAGGGAAGGAGGGTTACTGCGGAGCGACAACGCGAGGTGGAGTGTCCGGCGGAGCGACAACGCGAGGTGGAGTGTCCGGCGGAGCAGCATCGAGCTGGAAAGAAGGAGTAATGGGTCATTACCCTTCTTTCTAACCCTTTTCTCTATCTCTCTTTTTTTTTTTTTGTATTGCCTTGAAGGGCATAGTGGCCTGTCACTACCACTTTTTTCCCTTTTTTATAAATTAAATCCTCAATTTGAAGATATTGTGCAATTAAATACGAGTTTAAATTGCACTAAGATATTTTCGCATGAGAATATGAACTGACATACTTTGCAAATAGATATGACTCAAATCAGGTTTTTGTACATAAAGATATGTACTGGAATTTCTCATAAATGGATACGATAAAGATTCTAATTGACCCCAAACGGAGGTGCATAATTGAATATGATGAATTGGGTTTGAGGTTACCGTATTTGCAGCGTTTCGGAATGTGAAGTTATTTTGATTTGCTTCGAATGTTGCTCGTCTTGATGTGAGCTCAGATTGATACTGATTCAAACTTCGGAATAAGTGCTTTGTTCGGCAATTCGAAGTTATATCGAACTGCTTAAAGTGGAATAAATCAAATCTTGAGATCGCACTTAGACCAGAAATGATGTCGTAAAAATTATATGCGAGATGAACTCGGCTTTAAGATCTTTTTAAGATCGTATAAAATTTGTGTGAGGTGAACTCAACTTTGAGATCTTTCTTATATCTTTTAAAATTTATGTGAAGTAAACTTGGTTTTGAGATCTTCTTTAGATCGTTTAAAATTTATGAGAGGTAAGCTCAAAATTTTTTAGCAAGATTAAAATCAGATTTAATATTCATGAACCGAGCTGCTAAAGATAGCTGTGAATGCTCTTCATGACAACCATCATACAGTAGATTTTTGGTAGCTTCTAACATATTGTAAAAATTTTGTGCTTCTAAATTAGATTCTTCTATATTATTAAAGTTTTTCTCGTGATGATTATAATACTCATCAAACGTAGTCTCACGAAATGCATCTGTTACTATTTTAACATATCTATTACCGGATATACCTACTGTTTCTTCATTAGTACCACATGTACCTATCTGATTTTTATGGACATCATCACAACGACGTGCCTAACTCAACATTTAGTTCTTCTCCATGTTTATACCAAACATAATAATTTGGCATAAATTCTCGATTATACAGATGATTTTGCATTCCGGAAGAAATTTATCAATTTTTACAATTAATACAAGGACATAAAACTTACCTCCACTACTTTGAGCTATTGGCTGACTCCTTGCAAAATTCATGAATTGCTCCATGTCTTGTACAAATTTCACTGATATATTTCTTGTTTGATTATCAATTCTTTTATACATCCAATCTTTCGAATTATTGTAATTCCTCATATGTTTGAAGTTTTTTTCACTTTTAATTCTACAAATGAAAGAAAATATATGGGATATATATATATATATATATATATATATAAGATTTTTGCCACTATTTTATGATTATTTTGCGATCACAGTAGTGTGGTCGCTTATTTGTAGGTATACCTACCACGTACATGTTTTCCATATTGTCGTTTAGCCACCACTTTGTGACTAAAGTGCCACTCCAAATTTGGTTGCATATTGGTCGCAAATTTTGTGACCAAATTGCGACCACAATATGGGTCTAGCACATGCAATCGTTATTTGGTTGCAAAACTGTGACTGAATAGCGACTACACACCCTGGTCCCATTTTGGTCGCATATTGGTCGCAGTTTGGTTCCATATTATGACCATTATGCGACTACGGATTTTAGTACCAAAAGTACGACCAATTTTTGACTACATGCGTTTAGTCATAATTGGTCGCAAAAACATGGCACTAGAGTCGCAAAATTTGAGACCACAAATGTGGTCGCAAATTGGAGTGGCAAAATGATTGTTTTCATGTAGTGTTCCATTCGAAGGTTTGGTTTGCTTTCAACAGTTGATAGAAGGGAAGGCATTTGTCGGTGGAGCGGGATATAAACTTGTTGAGAGCTTCGATTCTTCCGGTTAACCTTTGCAATTCGTGTCGAATTTTTGGAGATGGCATTTCGAGGAAAGTAGCAATTTGCTTCTGGTTTTTCTATGAGCATGGAAAGCACACAAACGGGAAAGCTCATGGCTAAGAATGAACTAGTGAAACATGAGAAGCTATTGCACTACCACTTGGACCATTAACCCAAGCCAATGCTAAGAAACTAAAAAAGGTAATCAGCAGCCTACTCAACAAGGAGAATGGACAATAAATTCACTTGGACTTGAATGGAGAAGTGCCTAAAAGTACTCTGAATTTAGTACAAGCGCAAGACATCATACAAATGGGTATGTGATCCATTTGTACTCCTTTTCTCTTATCCAAGTTTTCTCCCATTGAGTTTTCTTGGTAAAGTTTTTAATGAGACAAATGAATCACATTACAACCAGTCCAATTTGTTGCTTAAAATCAAAAAGAGTCCACTTCAATTGGCGTCATCAAAGAGGGGAAAAAGTTTCTATATTCATAGTAAAAAATAAGAGTTAATGAAATCAAGGTCTTTGGTCAAATCTCACTTGTAAATTCAACTATTTTAATGTTATAGGCTCCTCCTACTTACATCTCCTAACAGTATAAATAGGGGCTTTGTTTTATAAACTTGATCATTCAAATTTTCAAATAAAAACAACTTCTTTTTTTAAGTTTGAGAGTGATTCTCTTTTAAATCTGATTGTTGGTGTGTAATATCGTTCAATCAATATTTAGTAGCCTTAGTGTATAATATCTAAGCTACTATCTTAGGTAAATCAGTACTCTTTTCGCAGCTACTGTGTGACCCTTCAATCCATAACTTTTGAATAGATTGAATTTCGATTCATTATATTGCAAAGTCTATCTCAACCGCATTCAGAAGTGCATTCCATGGGAGGTTTTGAATTTTGATTCATTCTATTTGGTATTAGAGCACACTTCTGATCGGTTATCCTTATCCCTCATCTCTATATCTCTCCATTTCCATCTTCTTAGATTGCATCAGCTTGTGCATCAATTTGCATCAGTTGATTAATCAAAAAAAACCTATTCATATAATTGCATTGTTGTTTTTATCCAATATTCACTACAAGAAAACTGCCAAATATTTACCACGGTTTTGCGACCAATTTTCCATGGGTTTGCGACCAATTTGCGATAACAGAGCAGTAGTCGTAGATTGGTCGTAATTGTGGGACTAAAAATTGTAGTCGCAAATCAGTTGTAATACACAACCATTTTGTGACTAATATGCGACCAGGTTAAAAAGTCGCTAAGCAGTCGCCAGTTTGTGACTAATTAGCGAGTGCATGTGGAAGAACCACTTGTTGGTTGCATATTGGTCACAAAATATGCGACCAATTTGAGATCAATTTGCTACCACGGTGGGAGTAGCTCTTCAGTCATAAACTGGTGGCAAATCCACAATATAAAAACATGTACAAGCTAGGTATACCAACATATAAGCGACCACACTGTTGTGGTCGCAAAATAGTGGCAAAATCTTATATATATATATATATATAATGCCCTCATGTCTCATTCTCTCATTTGTAGGATCAAAAGGAAAATAACTTCAAACATGTGGGGAAATTACAATAATTTGAAAGATTGGATGTATAAAAGGATTTATAATCAAACAAGAAATATATCGGCAGACTTTACACAAGGCATGAAGCAGTTCATGAATTTCGCAAGTAGTCAACCAATAACTCAAATGATAAATTTCTTCTGGGAGACAAAATTTGGAATCATCTATTAATCGAGGATTTATGCCAAATTATTATATTTGGTATAAACATGGAGAACAACTGATTCTTCAGTTAGGTACGAGTAGTCGTGGTGATGATGTCTAAAGAAATCAAGGAGGTACATGTGGTACTAGTGAAGAAGCAGTAGGTACATCCGGTAATAGATATGTTGAAATAGTGACAGAAGTATTTTGTGAGACTACGACTGATGAGTACTATAATCAACACGAGGAAGAATTTAATACTTTAGAAGAACCAAATTCAAAAGCACAAAAATTTTACAACATGTTCGAAGCTACGAAAAATCCATTGTATGATGGTTGTCATGAAGGATACTCAAAGTTATCTTTAGCTGCTCGGTTCATGAACATTAAGTCTGGTTTTAGTCTACCTGAAAAATGCATGAACTTTTAGGCGGAGCTATTTACTGAATATTTGCTTGAGGAGAATCACACAACAGGTTCATATTATGAAACCAAAAAACTGATGCAAAATTTAGGGCTTCCGTTTAATACAATTGACGTGTGTGTTCACAATTGTATGATTTTTTGGAAAGAAAATGAGAAATGGTAAAAAGGTAAATTTTGTGATTCCCCCTGATATAAGCCAAGCGAGTGTAGGATGAGAATATTTTTCAGTCGTATGTGGTATTTACCTATAGGCAACAAACTTAAGAGAATATATCAAAGCGAGAAAACTGAAGAGGCAATGAGGTGGCACGCAAAACATGGAGCAGAAGATGGAGAAATGAGTCATCCATCTCAAGCTGCGGAGTGGAAAAATTTTCAATATCTACATCCAAGAGTTGTTGCTGAATCTCGAAATGTTTATCTTGCCTTATGTACTGATGGGTTCAATCCATTTGGGATGTATTAAAATCATTCATTATGGCCGGTGATTATCACTACATATAACTTGCCACCTACTATGTGTATGAAGAAAGAGTACTTGTTTCTAACAATTCTGAATTCGGGGCCAAATCATCCACGCGCTAATCTGGACCTTTGATTGATGAGCTGAAAGAATTGTGGTATACGGGAGTTGAAGCATACGATGTGTCGTTGAATCAAAATTTCAATCTAAAAGTCGTGTTACTATGAACGATAAGCGATTTTTTAGCATACGGAATGTTGTCAGGATGGACCGGCATACTCTTTCGTCCAATTTGTAAGGATGATACGAAGGCATTTCAATTATCAAATGGTAGAAAGACGTGTTGGTTTGATTGTCATAGAAAGTTTCTTCCTAAGGGTCATCCGTTACGAAAAAATAAAACAATTTTTTAAAAGGGCAAGCACGCTTTGAATGAGTATCTTCCACAATCATTGATAGGCAAAAAAATTTTATACGAGCAAATAAAAATTGTCAATACTCTAAGAACATCTGACTGTGGTGGAAACAATCATGAAACTAAAGAAGAAGGTTATGGAAGCTGGCATAATTGGTACAAAGAAAGCATATTTTGGAAGTTGCCATACTAGACGGATCTTAACCTATGACATAATCTTGATGTGATGCATATATAGAAGAATTTCTTCGATAACATCATTAATGCTGTTATGAATGTCAAGGATAAATCAAAAGATGCAGTTAAGTCAAGGTTGGATATTGCAAAATTTTGCTCTCGAAAAGAGTTGCACGTGGATGGTCGGGATAATGCTTCATTCCCTATATTTAGATTGACACAAAAAGCCAAATAACGCTTATTGGAATGTATCAAAAATGATGTCAAATTTCTGGATGGATGGACTAAAGTTCTCGGTCATAAAAAGCCATGACTACCATATATGTTTTATGGAGAGGCTTCTCCCTTTTATATTTGTAGAACTTTTACCACGGAACGTTCATCTAGCATTATCAAATATATACTATTAAATATATTTTAGTTTTTAGGTACGTGAAATAATAATAATTTCATGTACTAATTACTAGATTCAAATGTAGTGATTGGAGGATTTTTTTGAGATCTATGCTCCAGATCATTGCAACAAAGCCGTGTCCACATTCTGAAAGAAAACATAGTCATAATTTTGTGCAATTTGGAGAACATCTTTCCACCTGCAGTTTTCGATGTCATGGAACACCTACCTATACATCTGCCATAAGAAGCTGAATTGGATAGACATGTGCAATATATGTGAATGTATCCATTTGAAAGGTTTTTAAAAAACTTAAAAGCAAGGCAAAGAACAAACGATATGTTGCAGGGTCGATTGTTGAATCATATATCAATGATGAGATATCTTACTTCTTGGAGCATTACTTTGCTTCTCATATACGCAACAAAAACAAGTAGTTACCATAAATTATTGTGTTTATTAATTTTTTTATTTGTAAGGTTAAGTAATTAACTTTTTATGTTGAATCCTGTATAATATATATACAAGTTTACTAGATTTGATAAAGGTGACGTCCATGTGTATCCGAATCCCGGAGTGTCGGATATATTTACTCACATGGGTTGTGCAAGTGGTAAAAGTAAAGAAATATGGCTCTCCGGAAAAAATACAAATATGCACATGCATATATTTTGTGAAATTGTGAATATTTTCGTCTACTAGAGAGGTAAATAAGTTATTATGAAAACAATTTCATTTATTACATTAAAATTTCATTGTAATTAACCAATATATATATTAATTTTTCATATTTAATTTTGTAGCATGTTTAAAGATCAAATTCGTTGTACGTATCCACATCTTTCAGAAGATAACATTTCATCGAAAAAGAGGAAGAATTCCATATATGGGTTCAAGATTATGTATATATAATTAATTAATATGGATATGTTTTTTATAGTTTTTATAATTTTGAAATACTAATTATTGAGTATATATATATAATCATAGGTCAATGCAAGGACTTCAACAGATCCACGCGTCTTTCCGATATGGACTCAAGAATTAGTGCAATACCCGATGAATAAAGCGACATCTTGGTTGATCTATTTTACAAGAGGTTATATGTTCCACACGAAAAAACATGGACATAGAAGAAATGTATGTAACTACGACATTTATGTCAAGGAAGATAATTATTCAGATGCATCTGATGAAACTGATTTCTATGGGATTTTAACACATTTAACTTGAGTATGTTGACTCCTAAATTTGAAGATCACGCTTTAAACACATTCAATTTGAAAATTCTCAAAAATTCAACTCCCACCAAATTAATTGGTGGTCGCAAATCAATCGCAAATTTGCGATTGATTTGCAGTCACATTGACGATTTTAAAGATTGCGGCTGATTTGCGACCACTAATTTTCTATATATACGTGGCCTTTCCTCCCCTCATTTTCACACTTCAAACATTTTCCTAACTTTCAAATCCTCTAAAAAACATTCAAACTCTCTCGCACAAAAAACCCAAAACCAAAATGATAAGTAGTGGTAGATCGTTGAGAGGCCATGAAAGACGACAAATAATGTCGTCTTCCGGCCGTGATAACTCATCAACCTCCTCGAACCCCTCATCCGCTACTTATAGAGCGGCATCCCGCTGCTTATAGAGCGGCATCCCGCTGCTTATAGACCGGCATCCCGCGCTCATAGAGCGGCATCACGCCTCTTATAAAGCGGCATCCTGCCTCCCTCCATAATACATCTTAACCCCTCACTCGGTTCTTGAAACCGATCCGTCTCCTCGGATTTAAGAAGCTAAGGAGCATGAGGAGGAACAGGTTCTGCCTTTCGAAACAGAGAGGGGGAATAAACTATCACACTTGATAGTTTATTACAAACCCCAGGGCGGGACCAATACTTGATTGTGGTGTTCTTAGTCTCGACGCCAAACAGGACCCAGTAAAGTTTTTTAAATTATTTTTTCAATTAATATAATTAAAATTAATAAAATTATTATTAATTATTTATAAAAAATTAATATAATTACTAAAATTACAAAAATTATTAATTATTAGGTTTGACCGCTACAAATGGGTTATAACCCTTCAAATTTCAAAAAATTTGAAAAACAAATTTGACGGTCCCTACTATAGTTGGACGGTCGTGCCAACTGAACGACATGAAAAATATTTAATCGAATTTTTGGTAAGTATTTTTTATTATTATTTTTAATTAATTTTCAATTTAATACAATTTAATAATCAATAAAATTATTAATTTTAAAATTGCAAACAATCGTACACCTATGATCCTATGGTCACCTTGGTCGTACGAAAGAATTCGAATCCGTTTGCATAAGACGGATAAAAGGGATGGTGAGCACGGTTCATACAACCGGAAAACGTCCAAGGTAGATTTCCCCGAGTTTGTATAAGACAATGACATACTATTGGGAAACAGAAACGTCCAATGAGAGGAGTAGCAAATTTTCATCCACTACCTCCGACTTCGTTGCACTTCAGGATCAACTACTCGCCGTGCAGCGAGAGATCGAAAAACAAGTTGCACGGAATACGCGGATTGAATAACATAATGTGGAGATGATCGAAGTAAATCGGAGAATGGAGGAACGGTTCGCTGAGGAACGTTGAGAGTAGCAAGCATTGCTAAAAGAAAACCATAACCAAATTAACAGTTTTGAGATTAACGTCGGGTATTTCTAATGGACAGATCCCACTTTCGCGTTGTTCATGCGGGATAACAATACGGCAGTCGGACCGTCGAACACTTCACCAACATTTTCGCCATCTGATTTCTAATTTCCGCCTCTGGAAAATTAGTTTTTTTTTTCATTTTTAGTAATTTGAATTTTTGTAATTTAAATTTTTTTATTAATAAAATTTTTATTATTTTTTTTTTAATTTCTTTATATTTTAAAAAATAATTAATAGAATTATTTTTTATTTTTTATTATAATACAAATATTTATAATAAAAATAAATTGGTTGTGGTCGCAAAATGGTCGCAAAAGAGTCACAAATATTTGTGACCAATTTGCGACTACTGCTAATTTTTTCCAAAATAGAATTGTGGTCGCAAATGGGTCGCACCAAATTGCGACCATAGTTTGATGTAGTCGCAAATCAGTCCAAATATTTTGTGACTAATTTGCGACCACACTTGGTACACAGTCGCAAATCAGTCATAAAATTTTGTGACTGATTTGCGTTTACGATGTACTCGTAGTTGCAAAATAGTCACAAAATTTTGTGACTGATTTACGACCAGTTTTCAACTATGGTCGCAAATCGGTCATAAATTTTTGTGAGCATTTTGTGACCACGGTTTTTGCAACCATGAATGTAGTGGCAAAATGGTCCCAAACTTTGTTACTACAATGCAGTCACAAAGTAGCCACAAAATCTAGGACCAATATTTGGTCGCTAATTAGTCGCAAAATGTACAACTATTACCGTTATCACAAATTAGTCGCAAATTTGCAGGTAATTTGCAACTACATAAATTTGCGACGAAAACTTTGCGACTACATGGGTGGTCGCAAAACCCATGTTTTCTTATAGTGATTACATCAGTTTATCACAAAAAATCGACCCCAACCCATTACATTTTCACATTAGAAAATAATAAACTCGCAACTCTACATCTTCCATCAAATTTTTTTAGAACATGTACTTTTAACACATTTGTTAAGTTTAGCTAAGTCAGGAGGAAATCAAACTTCAGAAGCACCAAACTTGTTAATTGAGGCTCTAGTACTAGAAATGAAGAAAGCATTACAAATAGAGATGGAAGTCATTCACTTGCGGCTTCATGATATTCAGAAGAATAGTAACCCAGAGGGAGGACCAAGGAGAACTAAGAATCCCTTTAGACATGGCCAAAATGAAGAAACAGAAGCCTATTATAGCCATGGCAGTGAAGGGAGTAGGAGAACCCAAAGGAGGCCTAGACGTGTAAGAGAAGAAAGGGGTCAGCCTAATGACACCTTAGGAGGTCTTAAACTTAAGATACCATCATTTTATAGCAAAAATGATCCAGAAACTTACCTGGAATGGGAGAAGAAGATCGAGCTGGTGTTTGATTGTGAACACTATTCCAAGCTTAACAAGGTCCGCGGTAACTGCTACTGAGTTTTATGAGTATGCACTCAACTGATAGGATCAATTGGTAACTTCCAAAAGACGTAATGGTAGTATCCAGTAGAAACATGGGCTGAGATGAAATCAATAATGAGGAAAAGGTTTGTGCCCAGCCATTACCACCATGAACTTCACCAAAAGTTAAGGAGACTCAATCAAGGAAGCCGAAGTGTTAAGGACTATTAACAGGAGTTGGAAACCCTCATGATCAGGGCAGACATTTCAGAAGATAGAGAAGCTACTATGGCAATATTTTTAGGAGGACTTAACCATGACATTCAAGATAGAATGGAGCTGGAACATTATGTAGAGCTAGAGGAAATGTTGCACAAAGCTATACTGGTGGAACAACAACTAAAAAGGAAAAGTTATACCTAGGCCAAGCTATGGAGCAGCTAACAATAAACCTAGCTACCAAAGGGAAGGAAAGTATATTGCTAAAGTTGATTCCAAACCTTCAACAACCACTCAAGATGTCAAGGGCAAATCTAAAGCTACTACATCTACTAGAACAAGAGATGTGAAGTGTTTCAAATGTCAAGGAAGAGGGCATTATGCGAATGAATGCACCAATAATAAGATCATGATTTTCTTGGATAATGGTGAAATAGAATCCAAGGAAGAAGAAGCCTTTTCTAATTCTTCAGAAGAGCATCTTGAACCTCCTATGGTAGGAGAATTATTGGTAACAAGAAGAACGCTAAGCGTACAAAACAAAACCAAAGAACATGAGCAAAGAGAGAACATGTTTCACTCAAGATGCCACGTCCAAGTAAAAAATTTCAGCATCATTATTGATGGAGGCAGCTGCACTAATGTGGCTAGTGAAACTATGGTAAACAAGTTAGATATAGAAATGTTCAAGCACCCAAAGCTGTATAAGCTGCAATGGCTAACGAATGTGGCGAAATGAAGGTAAGCAGCCAAGTCAAAGTACCTATAACCATTGGAAAGTACCAAGATGAGATCGTTTGTGATGTACTAATGGAGGCTAGCCACATTCTGCTTGGAATACTATGGCAGTTTGATCAGAAGGTCATTCATGATGGTTACACCAACCAGCACTCGTTTGAACACAAATTTAAGAAAATGACACTTTTTCCTATGACATGAGGTGTACCAAGATCAGCTTGTGTTGGAGCAAAGGAAAACAGTTGGAACTTCAAAGGAAACTATAAGCACCAAAAGTGATAGATGCTGTGAGAACAAAAACAAGAAGCATTCAAGTTTTTTTGTGAGAACTGGTGGAGTTAAGAAGGCTCTCTTCTTACAACAACCTGTTCTTTTGTTTATCTATAAGGAAGCTCTTACGATCTTAACTAACATTGCATTGGTATTACCGAGTGAAATGACTTGTATTTTGCAGGATTATGAAAATGTCTTTCCATAAGACAATCCAAAGGGGCTACCACCCATCAAAGGTATTGAACATCATATTGATTTTGTACCTGAAGCCTAACTACCAAATAGACCAGCTTATAGAACCAATCCAGTTGAGACTAAGGAGCTGCAAAGACAAGTTAATGAGCTCATGGAGAAGAGCTACATCAGGGAGAGCATGAGTCCTTGTGCTGTGCCAGTTTTACTTGTACCAAAGAAAAATGGCAGCTGGTGCATGTGTGTTGATTGTAGAGCAATCAACAACATTACGGTAAAGTATCGCCATCCAATCTCTAGGTTAGATGACATGCTTGATGAATTGCACGGTTCCAGAATCTTTTCTAAGATAGATCTTAAAAGCGGGTACCATCAAATACACATGAAGAAAGGGGATGAATGGAAAACTACATTTAAAACTAAGTATGGATTATATGAATGGTTAGTCATGCCATTCGGGTTAACAAACACACCTAGTATTTTCATGAGGTTGATGAATCATGTTCTTAGAGCATTCATAGGAGTCTTTGTTGTAGTATACTTCGATGAAATCTTAATCTACAACAAGAATCTAGAAGAGTAGCTAGTCATTTGACATCGGTTCTAAGTGTTCTTAGAAAATAAAAACTATATGCCAATCTTAAGAAATGCACTTTTTGTACAGATAACATTGTGTTCCTAGGCTTTGTTATAAGTGAAGATGGTATTAAGGTTGATGAAGAGAAGGTCAAAGCTATTAAGGAATGGCCAAGTCTAAAAAACAGTAGGAGAAGTGAGAAGTTTCCATGGGCTAGTTGGCTTCTATAGACGATTTGTCAAGGATTTTAGCACTATTGCTATCCCACTTACTGAAGTAATAAAGAAAGACAAAGGATTCAAATGGGGAGAAGCTCAAGAAAGCTCATTCCAAACTTTGAAAGAAAAGCTTACACATGCACCTCTTCTATCTTTACCTGATTTTCTTAAAACCTTTGAGATAGAATGTGATGTTTCTGGTATAGGTATTGGAGTTATTTTGATGTAGAATAAGCTCATGGAGGAGGACTGATGGGGCATTTTGGAGTTGTCAAAAAAAAACTCTTAAGGTAATGCAAGATCATCTCCATTGACCACATATGAAGAGAGATGTAGAAAGAATCTGTGCAAGGTGTGCCACATGCAAACATGCTAAGTTAAGGTTCAACCCTATGGTTTGTAACTCGTTTACCCATTCCTACTCATACATGGATTGACATATCAATGGACTTTGTGGTTGTTTTGCCTAGAATTAAGATAGGAAAGATTCTATCTTTGTGTTGGTTGATAGATTCTCTAAGATGACTCATTTAATAGCATGTCACAAGACTGATGATCCATTACATATAGCCAATCTTTTCTTTAAAGAGGTACTTCACTTGCATGGAATGTCTAGGACCACAGTTTCTGATAGACACACTAAGTTCTTAAGTTACTTTTGGAAAACTCTTTAGTCTATGTTAGGAATTAAGTTGGTATTCTCTACAACATGTCACCTACAAACGGATTGTCAAACTGAAGTAGTTAATAGAACCTTGTCTACTTTTATTGTGTCCATTAATCAAACAAAATCTTAGAACATTGGAAGAATGTTTACCACATGCTGAATTTTCATATAACCATTTTGTACATTCTGCTTCTAAGTATTCTCCTTTTCAAATTGTATACGGTTTCAATCATTTATCTCCTTTGGATCTAACCCCTTTTCCTTTAAGTGAAAGAGCTAGTATTGATGGAAAAAAAAGCTAAGATTGTTAAACAGATCCTTGAGAATGCAAGGAAGAATATTGAGGTGAAATGCAAGAAAGGCAAGAGAGGCCAACAAAGGAAGACGTGAACTATTTGAGGTGGGAGACCTCGTGTGGGTTCACTTGAGGAAAGAAAGATTTCCAGCTAAAAAGAAATCCAAACTTATACCCAGAATTGATGGAGCTTTCAAGATAGTTCAGAAGATCAGTAACAACGACTACAAAATTGATATTCAAGGTAAGTATAATATGAGTTCAAGCTTCAATGATTCTGATCTTGTGCCTTTCATTGCAGATGAACTAGATTTGAGATCAAATCCTTTTCAAGAGGAGTGAGATGATACGAGCATGGAAAACACACAAATGGGAAAGCTCATAGCTAGGAATGAAACAGTGAAATATGAAGAACCTCTTGCACTACCAGCTGGACCATTAACCCAAGCCAATGCTGAGAAACTAAAAGAGGCAATCAGCAGCCTACTCAACAAGGAGAATGAACAACATATTCACTTGAGGTTGAACGGAGAAGTGCCTAAAAGCACTATGAATTTAGTACAAGCCCAAGACAGCATACAAATGGGTATGTGATCCATTTGTACTCTTTTTCTATTATCCAAGTTTTCTCTCATTGGGTTTTCTTGGTAACATTTTTAATGAGGCAAATGAATCGCATTACAACCAGCCTAATTTTTTGCTTAAAATCAAAAGGAGTCCACTTCAATTGGCGACATCAAAGGGGAAAAGTGTCTACATTCATAGTCAAAATAAGAATTAATGAAGTCAAGGTCTTTGGTCAAGTTTTTCCTTGTAAATTCAACCATTTTAGTGCTATTGGATCCTCCTATTTATGCCTCCTAAGAGTATAAATAGAGGCTTTCTCTTGTAAACTTGATCATTCAACTTTTCAAATAAAACAACTTCTTTTCTTAAGTTTGAGAGTGATTCTCTTCTTAATCTAATTGTTGGTGTGTAATATCGTTCAGTCAATATTTTAGTAGCCTTAGAGTTTAATATCTAAGATACTATCTTAGGTAAATCACTAGTCTTTCTGCAACTATTGTGGGATCCTTCAATCCACAACTTTTGAACAGATTGAATTTCGATTCATTTTGTTGTAAAGCCTATTCAACCGCATTCAGAAATGCATTTCTTGGGAGGTTCACATCAGGTTTGCTTATATTCCTCTTTTTGTTACCAAATATCCCAAAAACTCTCCTGAGGCTACTCCGAAGGAACATTTCGTGGGATTTAATTTCATCCCGTACTTTTTAAAGATTGCGAAGCATTCTCTTAACTATGGTACGTGGTTGCGTTCTCTGGCTGATTTTGCCAACATATCGTCAATGTAGACTTCCATAGTTTTGCCTAATTGGTTGGCAAACATTTTGTTGACTAATCTTTGGTATGTAACGCCAGCGTTTTTCAAGCCGAAGGGCATTACTTTATAGCAATAGGTCCCTCGGTCAGTGATGAATATGGTTTTTCTTGATCTTCTGGATTCATTAGAATTTTATTATATCTAGAAAAAGCGTTCATGAAAGATAGGAGTTGATGTCCCGCAATTGCTTCCACTAATCGATCTATATGTAGGAGTGGAAAATTGTCTTCCAGGCAAGCTTTGTTTAGATCTAAAAACGCGCTATTTTCATTCTTTTTCTTTACTATTACGGGGTTAGCTAACCAATCGAGGTACCAACATATCGTCAATGTAGACTTCCATTGTTTTGCCTAATTGGTTGGCAAACATTTTGTTGACTAATCTTTGGTATGTAACGCCACCGTTTTTCACGCCGAAGGGCATTACTTTATAGCAATAGATCCCTCAGTCAGTGATGAATATGATTTTTCTTGATCTTCTGGATTCATTAGAATTCGATTATATCTAGAAAAAGCATTCATGAAAGATAGGAGTTGATGTTCCGTAGTTGCTTCCACTAATCGATCTATATGTAGGAGTGGAAAATTTTCTTCCGGGCAAGCTTTGTTTAGATCTAAAAATGCGCCATTTTTCATTCTTTTTCTTTATTATTACGGGGTTAGCTAACCAATCGGGGTATTTACTTCATGGATCGATCCAATCTTCAAGAGTCTATCGAGCTCCTCGTTGACCGCTTTGGCCCTTTTGGGTCCTAGTTTTCTTCTTTTTTGGGTTACGGGTTTGAATGTAGGATCTACGTTGAACTCGTGAGATGTGACATCTATATTGATTCATTGCATGTCTTCTGATGACCATGCGAACATATTTTTATCCTCTTTGAGGAAAGAGATTAACTCGTTTTTAATGTTATTATTCAGCTCCATACCGATACCTACACATCGATCTAGATGTTTCTCATCGATACAGACTTGGAATGTAAGACCTTGCTGCGGGTTGAGGACACTAGGGTCTTTATTTATTTTTATTTCTTGCATTGCTACTTCCTTGCATTTCATTAATTGCTATTTGTATCCATCCAAGTAGCATTTGCCAAATGCTTTTTAAATACCGCGAATTGTTTTCATACCGTTTTTGGTAGGGAATTTTAAACATTGATGGTAAGTTGAAGGAACTACTTTCATTGCATGCAATCATGGTCTTACTAATATTGCATTGAATGGAGCAGGGCGATCCACTACCACAACTTCGACCATCATAGGCTCTGCACAAGCGTTCACGGGGAGTTTGATAGTTCCGAGGGATAAAGTGGTATCGCCGGAAAATCCGGCGAGTGATGTTTTTCCCCGATTATGTCATCATCGTTTATCCCCATTCTTTTGACCGCATCATAGAAGATGAAGTCGACTGAACTACCAGTATCGATCATAACTCTCGACAGTTCAAATTCTCCAACATCGAGCCTAACGACTAGAGCGTCATCGTGGGGTTTATCGAGGAAGTGTATCTTGTTTTTCCAAAAGGTGATTGATCCTTGTGGTACTGACTGGAGTACATTCTCAACGGTGTCATCCCTTGCTCATCGTTTATACGATTTGATTGAATAGATTGGATCTCGACAAAATTTAGATCCATTGGGATAAAATTTATTCGGGTAGATGGGGAGTCACCCTCTGAGCCTGTTAATTGTATTTCTTTATAAGAAATCCAATCTTCGAGTAGAGTGTCAGTTATATCTGTTAGGCTAGATTCTCTAGGACTATATACGTAGTTGTTCTTGAAATTCAGTTCATCGGTTGACGATCTCAAAGGAGGTGATATTACACTTGGTGGTACTCCACATTGAGCTAATTGCTTCAAGATGAGATCCGAAGTTGTGGATCGCGGGCTCACTATTGAGTCCGCATCTCCACTAATACGAGACCATTTAGATTTTTTGGGAAGGAAAATCAGTGTGATTACTAATTTCGTAAACCCTCCACGGATACTTAGTTTGGCAAAAACTAAGTCAATTCGTTTCTTATGAGCTCGAGGTGGTGAACCTTCACCTTGATCTGGGGTTCTTTCTCTTTTTTCCGAAGATTTTTTTTTTTCAAGCTTTGAACTTGTGGATATTTCTTTTATCTAGGGGTTTTTCTGGGTCTCGCATCTTCAATATCCAGATCCACATTTTCCAGCTCGCCGGCTTGCAATTTAGAGGCTAAAAGGTGGCCTACTCTTCGACATTCTTCTGTCGAATGCCATGTTTTTTATGGTGCATGCAGTATTTCTTTGCATCGTGGTCGTTTGCTTTAGGCGACTATGATTTGTTTACTGCGTATGCATGTTGCCATGAATTTGCTTTGAATCCTTCCTTTTTGTAGGTTTAGTCTCCATTAAACGTTTTGGTTAGGGGTTTCTTCAAAGAGGCTTTTCCTTCGTCATGATGCTTAGCTAGAGTTTCGAGCTCTTCTTCCGCGGCTGCCCATCGTGATGCACGATGCAATGCATCATTTAAGGTAGTGGGCTGATGCACGGTGAGCTCCTGCTTGAAGCTCGATTTATACCATAACCCATTTCTGAGGGCCGCTAAGGCCACTTCATCGTTTAAACTCGATATTCTAGCTTTAACATCTTTGAATATGGAAATATAGGCTCGGAGGGGTTCGTATAGTCCTTGGGAGAGAGTCCAAAGGTCTTCTTCTGGAGCTTGCATTTTGATGAATACTGAATATTTCTTTAAGAACGCAAAAATGAGCTGAGTGAAGTTATCGATAGAATTTTCTTCTAGCCTGGGAAACCATTCCAAGGCTGCGCCACTTAAATTTTCGGCGAAGAATCTGCAACAGCCAATTTTTTTTTCTTCCTCTGTGAGGTGAGCTCTTGCTATTGCGAGGTGAAAAGGTCAAATGTGAGCTTTTGGGTCGGTATTTCCTTCATAAGTTGGGAATTGGATTTTGCCTATGTTGCGGATACGCGCATTAGCTATTTGATCAGTGAAAGGAGTTCTGCGTGTTTCCTCGATTACTCGATCAATATCTAGAATTGAGCTCATAGCTTTGTGTACTTTTGAACTTACAAGCATAAGATCTTCTTCGGTTTGGTTTACATACCTTTTCAATGCATCGAGATCTGAATCAAATCGAGGACCTCCTTCCTGAGTTTGGTTAGCTGAGCTTGGGAGCAGAGGAGAATGTTGTTGAATTACTGGAGCGGTGCTGAGAGATCTTAAGTTTGATGCAAAGGCAGATGGGCCAAACCATTGTTGCTCGATTGGTCCGCATCTTGGTGGAAATGGGAGCGGTGATGGCAATCTTGGCAACTTGTGCTGCTCTGGAATAGTTTATGGTGCTAGAAACGGCATGGATGTGCAGATCGTAGGAGCTATTTGCGAAACTACTAGTTGCCAAGAATTATTTGGCACTTGGATTCCAGAGAAATCTAATCGATTTTTTATCGAGAATCTGAGGTATGGTCTGTATGGGGAAAGGGGTGCGTTTTGCGAACTCGTTGTCCCTCTGATCGAAGGAGGAGTTCGCTCCATCAATCGAGTGAACTCTTGCTCTTGCTATCGATGCGCGTCATTAGGGTTCATGTCCATGCGCGTCATTAGGGATCGTGTCGTTGCATCTAGGTTGACATGAGGTTAATTAATGAGTTGATCATTTTTTTAATTTCGACGATCTCGTCTGTCCGATTTGATTGAATAATCGGTTCTACTGGGGTACGAGTCACGGGGGAGGTTAATCCTCATGTAGGGTCATTTTGGATCTAGGTGGTTTCGGATCTATCAACGGCACTGACATCAGTTTCTTCATTTGAGATCGCCGATGAGCATCTTAGAAGTGCTTGGGGTGTCGTGACGGTGGTTGCTATAACTTGGATTGGAGTGACCTGTCCTGATTCGGGGACGGCAGCTTGATCGGTCGAACTCGATACAATCGGGATTGGAGATGATCGATGCAACTGTCGATGAGGTGGATGGAGGTTGAGATTCCATTTTGATGATTGCAGTGATCGAAGGTTTTTTGAGTTAGAGAGTTAATAGTAATATATGTTACTAGTGATTTAGTAAGTGGACCGACTAGCTGGTCGACAAAGATAACATATGTTATTTGAACATTTATGGACCGAAGATGATTTTGTATAAAATAGTAATATAATGCTAGGTGCTTTATTCGAGAGTGGAACACCGGATTAACTAATGGTTCCAATATTGTCATAGTATATCACTATTGTGGTTGTTGTAGCAAGGCCTGGTTCCGAGAATAGATATCGTAACCAATAAATTTCATATGCGGTCGATGCGATAGTTCGATACTCATCTTCTGTTGATGATCACATACTACTACAATTTATTTCTTCGAATACCAAACAATGGGATCTCGTCCGTGCTATGCGATATAGGCTCTCGTTGATGTATAGTCATCTTTATTGATTGCCCATTCGGCATCTATAAAGACATGAAGAGCTGAAATATTTGATGTTGGATAGAAGACTATATGATGTCGTGTCTGATAAGTAATGTAGTATACGTTTCGCGGCTAGATAATGTTCGTCTGTTAGTCTGTGCATGAATTAGAAAGCTTGTTACCAATATATGAAATGTTTGGTCTTCTAAGAGAAATATATTGAAGAATGCTAACCAACATTCTGTATTGGGTTGGGTATCGCATTGGTTCTTCAAAGTTGAGTGTAAGAGTTGTGTTTGAAGTTCGAACACATCGGAGTTATTCATTGGTTTCTAGTTACCATCTTTTTTGTGCAATAAATATACGATATAATGTGTTTTGTGTTAGTAATTGACCATTGAAAGCATGACAAGTTTCGATACTCTGAAGTTTAAGTGAAAACTTTGTAAAAAAGAGTCGATAAACTGGTTTAGTTGTTGGGTATAATTTCCTGGGAGAACGATATCATCACCGTAAACAACAATGTATACGAGAACACCATTGTTGTTGTAAATGAAAAAACTTGTGTATGTCATATAGTTTGAATCATGATTATAGCTAGAAAGATTGATCGTAGTTCATTATACCGAACCCCAAATTTAAAATTTAGTATATGTATAACATGTTTAACTTTCATAAAAATAGAATATTTTAATCAGATGAAACTATTTATCATATTCAATACTTAAAAATTTGGATACTCACAAACTTAAATTTCTACTTAGAATTCAACATTCTTAACACGTTTAGTTATATATAAAATTGACCAATGATCTTTCATTCTAAGTTTTCGATATGAGGTATTTTTTAAAAAAGTTTTTGAAATAATATTTGTGTCTTTTAATTAATTAATGAAAGGATTTTCAAAAATAAATATATATTAATTAATTTCTAGAATAATTGTTTGGTATATATTTCCATGTGTGAGTCAAATTAAGAACCGCATTTAATAGCATTTAATCAATTAAATACTTTCCAAAATTTAATAAAAATGTGGTAAATAAGTTCTGTTTAATATTTCAGGTCAAATATTATTAAAAAAACAACCAAATACACCACGAACAAAATTATAGATACACGAGTTTGGATAAAATATCGATATTTAAATGAAATAACTATTAATTTAAATGAACTATGAAACTATAGTCAATACCAATAATTTTGTTGATCATAATGCCGATATGTTTCACTTTAGTCAACTTTGAATTTTGTTTCTATATAAGTGGCACGTAGTCAATATATTACATCAAATGTGATATATTTCAGTAAGCAAAATTATTTATTTTTAAAAACAATTATCTACAATAACATATATTTATTGGAAAAATAGTCATTAAAATATTGAAATTTTGTGTTTGGCTTATTTAAATACTAAATTTTTTAATGAGACATTTAAATAAAAATTTATAATTAAATGCGCCGATTTAGATATACAATTAGTCAATATTAACATTAGAAATAACATTGTTAACTTTGTTATTTATTTTTTATTTATTGGTATCTTCTTTTATTTGATTAAAATAAGTAATAAAGTTAAAAATCTTACTTGGTGTTAATGTTGAATAATCGCATGATTAAATTGGTCCAATTAACTATAGATTGTTATTTAAATGGTTCAATAAAAAATTCGGTATTTAAATGACTCAAATGTTAAAATTTAATATTTTAATAACTATTTTCCTTATATTTATTTTATAATGACCAGAATAAAGACAGTTATTATAATAACTCATATTTTTTGAAAAGTCATATAACCTAATCAAAATTATCATGTTATTTACAAATATTTCATTTTTAATACAAAATTATTTAAAAAATTTACAATTTTTTTCCCTCGAACGTCTTTTCACTATCCTAAATTTATATTTTCATTTCAACAATCAAAATTATTTTTCAGATAGAACAAACCCTTAAGTGGCAATTTTCTAGCAATTTTTTTTTATCGCGGTTCTTCTTTTTCTCCGTATCATCTTCATTTCCGTTACATCTTCCTCTTTTCCGTTTCACCGTCCTTGCCTTTTTTTTCCCGTTCATCTTTCCCGTTTTGTTCTTTGTTCTATTCCCCGTGTTTCGAACTCTATTTTCGTCTTCTTCCCCATGTTCACTATTTCGTATGTTCAACGCCGTTTCATTCGCTTTGTCAGTTTGTTTTTCGTTTCGTTCACCGTTTCTTTTTCCATGTTTTGTCTTCTTCTGTGTTCGATCCTCGACAGTTCCTCTCCGTTTTTGTCGTTTCAGACTCACTCCGTTATCATTGTCTCTTTCAAAGGTTAGATTCTTTGGATGAGGATTTACTTTTTTATCATGCAAATTTATTTGTATATGTTGACAGAAACATTTGTATGTAATAGCATATTTATTCAATATCATAACAATAGTTATGACAAATTTTCTAATTCCTAATGATATATTTATTTGATTATGATGACAATATTCTGCACCAGGATAGCAGATTTATTTGTCTACGATTGCATTTTTATGTTACTATGGTGAGAACTTTATTTTAAAATGATGGATTTCTGAATTTTGATTGTAGTTTTAATTGACTATTATGACAAATTTATTGAATCGTAATATCTTATTTATTTGATTATGATGGTAGATTTATTGATTATTATGACAAACTTTTTTGAATATAATGACGATTTATTTAATGTTGTAACAATAATTATGACAATTTTTTACTAGATGATAGATTTATTTGATTATGATGTCAAATGGTAATGAATTTATTTGTCTACTATGACAGTTTTATTTTACTATGTGAAAGACTTATTTTACAATGATGGATTTTCTGAATCTTAGCAGAATTAAATGACTCTGATGACATATTTATTAAGCCATGATGACATATTTATTAAGCCATGATGACAAATTTATTTGATTATTATGACATATTTATTTAAATATTATGATAATTTATTTGAATATGATAAAAAAATTTTTTGAATATGATAAAAAGATTTATTTGTATAATATAGATTTATTTGATGTTGTAAAAATATTTATGCCAGATTTATTTGATTATTATGATAATTTTTATAAATACGTGATATCAGAATTATTTGTCTACATTGACAATTTATGTTACTATGGTAACATACTTATTTTATAATAATGGATTTTCGAATTCTTAAGCACATTTAATTGACTATGATAACAGATTTATCAAACTATGATGAAAAATTTAATTATTTGATTATGATGTTAGTTTTATTTGAATATTATGGTAAATTTGTGACTGATTTGAAATTATAAAATTTACGACGAAAAATTTGCGACCACAGGCTATGCTCGTAAAATAATTACAAATTTTCGATTTACGACCATTTTGCGTCTATATGCGTGGTAGATGCGTGTTTTATTGTAGTGATATTTATTTTAATAGGATGATATATTTATTTACCTATGATAGCATATTTATTTAAATATAACAACAAATTTATTTGCCGGAACTCTTGGTTGATGTAGGTCATGTTTCAAAAAATGTCACACAAATGAAGTTCGTTGGTGTGGTCGATGTGTTTGTTATTGTCTTAAATTTGTTATTTTTTTTATTAAATAGGTGTACTTTAAAATCTCTATATACCAATTGGAAAGTTTATAAGACTTATGAATTTTATTTTGTATGTAATTTAGTATGAAATATGTGTATTTGTGCATCTTGTTTTGATTAGCTGTAATATTAAAAATTTGTCATAAAACTAACATTGAAATCATATGTATACGATTCTTACAAATTATGTTTAAAACATAACTAAACATTTTATATAGTTGGTTTGACAAAACATATCACAACACAATTATGTGAAATCATACGCGTATAGCAAACATAACATAAAATAATTACGGTTAATAAGTGTCATATTTATTTATTACTAGCAGATTTATTTTCTAAAACTTGTAGACTTATTTTTATAAGTGTTGTATAGCTAGCAAATTTATTTATTCCTATACCATATACCTTAAACAATAAACAATATATTCATCAACATACATTTTATTATTTATGAAATCATAAGCACAATATAAACATATTATATTAGATTACTAGTAACAAAACTATGGTCAACATAAAACTTGTTATTAAAAAGTATAAATTGTTAAGCATAACCTCATCTCGTACAACCTTTTTCCAAACCACATTCTATAGTCTATACACCCTAAAACTTAAAACTTAAGTCGTTGATATTTTTTGTATTTTTTCGCTTGCATTCAATACCATTTTCTTTGACTTCATTAGTATTTTACACCATTTATCAACCTTTTGAAATTCATTCTCATATATCTTTGCATTCTACAGTTTAATACATGCATTTGCATATTTACATATTTTCTCGAGTATTTTTCCGATACAACACGCAAAAAGGATAATTGGAGCTTGACTATAGGTAACCCTCGGTTGGAGAAGGAGATAGGCCAAGTGAGACATCCCTCTGCGTACCGCTTGCTGGAGTTCACGCGATCAGCCAGTTGATTTATCGCTGATAACCATGATTTTTTCATTGTTTCACCATATATTTCACCATTTTTTTGTGTCTTCACACTACAAAAAAACAGCCGATTTGTGACCACACAAATGATCACAAAGTGGTCGTAAATTGCCTATTTACGACCATTTTGCGACCACAGGTAGTGGTCGCAAATCTTTCGTCGCAAATTATTTTGGTCGCATATTAGTCGCAAATTATTTTGGTCGCATATTAGTCGCAAATTATTGTGGTCGCATATTGGTCGCAAATTTGCGACTATTTTGTAATCATAGTAATAGTTGTATATTTTGTGACCAATTACCGACCACAGCGTGGTAACAAATTTTGCGGCCACGTGCGTATAGTCGCAAATTAGTCACAAAAATGTGGCATTGGAGTCACAAAATTTGCGATCAAAAATGTGGTCGCAAATTGCAGTGACAAAATGACTATTTTCTTGTAGTGGCATTAGCATTCCATGCATGCTATGGACCCATTCACATTCATTTACATTTGACATTTTATTATATAGGTTAGACCATGCATTTTTGCATCTTGTATAGCTTCTCAATATTTTTAGGTACAAAGATGACAAGAACTTGCCAAAGAGTCTCTTGGAAGTCACGAGATCGGCCATCAGGCCGATCTCAGCCTAGCTGATCTTAAACCAACATCTTGTCCATCACGAGATCGATCATCAAGCTGATGTCAGCCTAGCCGATCTCCAACCAACATCCTGCTATCACGAGATCGCCCATCAAGCCATTCTTTACATGGCCAATCTCAAGCCAAAATCCCTTTCCAGCTTCTCATTCAGCCATCAGGCCGATCTTACCATGGCTGATCTCAAACCAACACCACTGCCCATCACGAGATTGGTCTTGAGGTCGATCTTAGCCTGGCTGATCACAAACCAACACATTACCCATCACGAGATCGGCCATGAAAGCCGATCTCAGACTTGCCACCAACTCAAGCCAAATCCACTGTCCATCAGAAGATTGGCCATCAGACCGATCTCGGGCCATCCTGAGTCCAAAGTGTCTTAAACTTTTTAGTTAACCGGTTTGTCCCGAGATTAAACCTATTTGTTAGGGATACTATATAAATCCTTTTTAAATACTTTTAACCTAATTTTTATTCAAGTTTTCTTTTAGTTTTTGTTCTCACCTTTGTTTAGAGAGAGAAGAGATTGCTTTCAACCTTTGTTCTTGCACTCTTGGTTTCTAGTGAAGAATTTATTTACCCTGTCTCTTCTATTATGTTTCATTGCTTTTACTTCATTATGATGGGTTTATTTAAATATTTTTTTAGTAGTTTTTGTATTGATCATGAGTAATGTAGATTAGAAGAATCTGATATTGAACTTAGGATTGTTTAAGTAGATTAGATGACAAATCTCTGATATTTAGGGTGTCTTTAATGTTAGGGACTGAAGTAGCTATACTTGATGGTAAGTTTTGGCAACTCCAACTTGATGAATGGTGCATTGATCTGGCTTGGTTTGGGATGAGTTCCATGTCACCGTGTGTTCTCTATGAGTCAAGATTATAGGCCAGGTTTGGTCTTGGATGACCGCTTCTTGTTTAGGCCTAAATTCATGAAGATACATCCATGTATCATTTTGTGCGTATTCTGCCGCGTTTGTGTTCCTTGGGATGGATGTTCGGGCCGGCGAGTTGGCTGGGAGTTGGGCCGATGATCACATCATACACTCCCCCTTTATAAGGTTTTGCCCTCAAAACATTTTGGCATCGGTTTATGGTTTTCATATGGTTTGGGTGTGGCCATTGTGCATTAGGTGGTTTTTCCTTGATAAGCAAGGAAGCAATTACTCCTTTCCTTGGAAGGTGGTTTCTTTGCTTGGTGTTCAAGGTGTTGGATTCTCCATGGTCTCCTCTTTGTTCTGAACATCGGTTTAGTGTAGGAAGTATTTCTTCTTGGTCTTTGTTGGATCTTTGTGTACCTAGACCCGTTTCAACAATCTTTAACAAACACAAGTGCATTTTGCTAGTACTGGAATTTTCAAATTCAAACTCCATTATTTCCTTAACACTTTTAGACTTAACATTTTTGGGTTCTACTAGCAAAGTTTTTTATTAGTTGGACATGTCTTAGCAAAGTGTCTTCTTTCTTGACATTTGTAACATATAATTTCATCTGGTTTTAACTGGTGAGAGGACTTACCTTTTTTTTTTCCGTGTAGTTCAGACAATGGTTTTGATGGTTGCTTGTGTGCTACTGCTTGAGGTTTTGGAATTTCCTGGTCATCTTTGGGTTGAACCATTAGTTTAGCTCCTGCGTTTCCTCCTAAAGTGTTTGAAAATACTTTATTTTCTTCTGGACAGTAGACTCTTGTTTGCCTAGGTTTTGTGTTCGACAATGATGCTAAAAGTCATCTTCTTGTTCAGAGTTTGCATGGATCTTCACAAATATTGTTGGTGAGCTGTTATGTTCCTCAAAAATTCATCATACATCAACTACTTCATTTCATCCGATGTTGCCTCTGTTTCATCATATTCTAATCGTATGTAGGCATCCTTCTCCCAAAATCCTAATGGCATCTTCGGTTAGGGTGTCTTCGGCATAGGTTATCTTTTCTTCCTCTTGAATTTGGTTATTTTGGAACCAATCTTCCATGTCTTTTTCTCACTTTAGATAGGCGTTTTGTCCTTTTTCATGGCCTGAAAATGAGATGTTTCCGGTTTATGATTCTCTTCACCATCCGATTGTTGCTCCCATGGTCCGGCCGTGTGGTGCTCGGGCCATTCTTCTTCATATTCTGGCTCATCACCATAGATTACCTCTTTTTCCTCGTGGTCTACTTCTTCTAGACTACTTTGGGAGTTAGTCTCTTCATGCCATGATTCTCTTTCATGGTTTTCTTCTTCATCACCTCCTTGGTAACTTTATGCTTTTTCGGACCAACTTTCATGGCTCATGTTGTCTTGGTCATAGTCCGCTGGTTCTAGTTTAAGGTTTTCTCCAGCCGATTTTTCTTCAAAATTAGTATCCAAATAGTCTTGATGCCATGACTCTTCTCATAGTCATACTCGCTAGTGCTTATGCATGGATCATAGTCATTGTCTTGACTACAATCAGTTTGTAGTATGCTCATGGTGTCTACTTCTTCATCATAATGCTCCATCATTAAAGTATATACCTTGCACGACAAGAAGAGCAAGTATAAAGTCCAAATCATCAAATAAGGAAACTAAAATCTAGTGAATATATGATATTAACACAAAAGTAGTAGCAAAAGAGAAATCGATAGAAAGAAATATTTTGAGGTTTTTGTTTTTATTTTTTTTGGTAACTAACTTTAAAACAAACTAAAAGACAATATATAACAATATATGTTTTGGTTTTTGATATTTGATTTTAATTAGGAAGAAAATAATAAGGATATTCTATAAATCTTTTTTTTAACTTAACTTGCAACTAAATTTGAAAACAATAAACTAAATGATGTTTATATTTTTGGGTTTTTTATTTTAATTTAAAGAAATTAAGAAGACATGAAATGCAAATTTTTTGTTTTGTTTTTAGATTTATATGAGAAGAAAAAACAAGAAAAAACGAGAAACAATGCAAATAAAAATAAGAACAACTATTTTTATTTGTTTATTCGATAAGATGTAAAGAAGAAAATGCAAAACAAAACCATAAAAGATAAGGTTGGATGAACACAACCCCGGATAGACGCTTTTAGATCTGATACCAAATGATGTAAGATTGAGTATCAATCTCACAAGTAGTAGGGTCGTGACTCGTAAGGCTGAGAATCTCTCTTGGCTTAAGCGGGCAAGGAAACTAAAAAGAGCGGGTTTTGATCGAATCACACGATTAAAGGTGAACCAAAAGAGTTTGAATTTCTCAAATTGACCTGGTCCTGGTTTCAATAGAAAGGAAGTGCATCACACACTTAGTTTTTAAAGAAAAATAACAAAATTCAAAGACAAGGCTTTGAAAAAAATACTTTGTATTCAACCTTTAATTTCAATTGGGGGGGGGGGGTCTGAGTTTACAATGAAGTCGTGCTGAGCTTATATAGTCCTCATAGCAGTGGTCCTAAATTCTAAAAAGAGAAAAAGAATTTGTACATTTAAAGTATATGGCCGTTGGCCATTAATGCGTAGTTTAGCCAATATAGAAAGTATAGATCCTTGTATTTTGAAATCTTAGGGGCGAATGTAAAGTGTCTAGGTACATCCTGGATGCTTTGAAAATTCTTCAATACGTGTACAAGTGACAAGGAATGGAGATGTTGTAATCTAAGTACATTAAGTGCAGTTTAGTTCATATATGGCAAGTCTTGGAGAAAAGAGATACACCTGATCCTCTAGTGGTTGGTGCATTGTAGGTTGATTTTGGGATTCCTTAGGGCCTTAGTAATCTCTCATGGATGCCATGTTTTGATTTGCAACTGATTAAACAATTGGTCATCTCAATTGTCATAAACGGCTCTAATTGGTTCATTTGAAAACACATATGGACCCGTCTGGTCCAAAGCATGTTTGGGCTTCTAAAAGTGATTAAGGTAGCTTATAGAAATACCAAAAATTCTCTTGATCACCAAAAAATATTTGGAAACTTTCATATAAGGAAAGTTCCGAATATGGTAAGTTTCGGAAACTATAATTTGATGAATGATGCATGATTTGATCTGGCCTGGTTTGGGGTGAGGTCCATGTCGCCGCGTTTTCTTTGTGAGTCAGGATTATAGGCCAGGTTTGTTCTTGGTTGGCCGCTTTTTGCTTAGACTTGAATTCATGAAAATACATCCATATATCTTTTTATGCGTATTTGGCCGCCTTTGTGTTTCTTGGGCCGGCCGGGCCGGCGAGTTGGCCGAGGGTTGGTCCAGCCGGGCCGGGGAGTTGGCCAGGGGTTGGGCCGATGATTACATCACATCCTAACTGATACAAGCCTCGATTCAAGGCTTGGATGCGCATGGGCTGTTTGGAGAAGGTTAGGTGAGAAACTCGACCTTAGACTTTTGGATAGGGGGTTTTTGGTTTGGTATTGGGTGAAGGGTGAGGTGAACCACATGAGGGGTGATGAACCTCGTGATAAATCACAAACTTAGAGCTAGGAGGGCTGGTCTCAACTAGATTCTAAGCGCACAAGATTCTTAGAGAGAAAACTTGTAAGAAAAAAATTCGCACTTTATTAATTATCAAAAAAGTTGTTGAACTACAATGCTGGAAGGAGCCATATTAATATGCTCGACAGCTTGACCTTCTAGGGTCGACTCAAAGAAAGAAAAGGAAAGTTTACGAAAGTGCACATATGGAAAATGTACAAAAGTGCATAACCAAAAAAGGACCTATTCCTAAAATGTCTTTGACTCAAAAATGTAAAAAATCTAGATCCTACCCTGCAAAACAGAAAGAGGCATATATTCGAATTGAAAACTTACCTTTCTTACCTCACGGCCAAGAAATGGAAGGTGGCCGTCCTTGTGGCATGCACGCGCTTTGCTCCTAGTCTTCGACTTGGAGTAGGGTTAGGAATCTTTGGGCCCTGACCTCTCTTACCACTAAAGCCCAAGTCTCTGAAGTCCCTTGCATTGTTGAGAAGCCTTTGGACTCTTCTTTGCACTTCTGGCCCACTGTCCTTAGTCGATCTTCCTCTAGGAGTTTGTCGACCCATAAGCTGAACTTGTGGAAGAATGCATTGCTCCTGGTGGCACCACTAGTGTAGAGACTTCTTCTAGATCCATATCCTGAAGCTGATAGCTTATCTGGTCCGATTCTCCTTGTGTAGATGCTAAAATATTCGTGTACTCGGATGGGTCGGTTGTACCGGCTGGACTGTGCGAGGTACTAGCCAGAATGCATTCTGGACCGGCCAAGTTAATCCCGGGGTCGGCGGCGTCACCAATGGGACCGGCGGTGTCATTCACGTTGCCACCAGTAGGGCCAGAGGATTGGGCCTCTCCGCCGGCAATGCTGATCGGTCTGGTCCTGTTGGTCGAGGGTCCGACGGTACCGCTTGGGCCAGCAGATGTGCCAAATGGCCCAACTATCTCGGGCAAACTTCCTGGTCGGCCAGTCTGGTCTCCTGGCCAGCCATACGACCTGATGTCCCCATCATCCCCTCCCTCTTCAGTAGGTTTTGACCTCAAAACTGGTTCATCTGCATGGAAAGGGGCTAAGTCAGTTATGTTGAACGTGTTGGACACATTAAACTCATCTGGGAGCTCGATCCGGTAGGCGTTGTTGTTGATCCTCTCCAGCACTCTGAATGGTCCATCTCCTCTTGGTGCTAGCTTGGAACTCCTTAGGTTGGGGAACCTCTCCTGCCGTAGGTGTAGCCACACCCAATCGCCTGGTTGAAAGATCACCTTCTTTCTTCCCTTGTTAGCATGAGTCACGTACTGCCCGGTCCTCTTCTCCAAGTTCTCTGCTACTTTATGGTGTAGCTTCCTTATGAACTCTGCTTTGGATGCTCCGTTGAGGTTGGTCATTTCTGCTGGTGGCAGTGGCGTTTGCTCCAATGGGATGGGAGGGTTGAAGCCGTATACTACTTCAAAGGGTATCTTCTTGGTTGCTGAGTGCATGGCTCGGTTTTAAGCAAACTCTATGAATGGGAGACACTCCACCCAAGTCTTGAGGTTCTTCCCTGGTGTAGTCCTGAGAAGAGTTGGTAGTGTCCGGTTGACAACTTCAGTTTGGCCATCGGTTTGAGGATGGTAGGTGGTAGAGAAGAGTAGCTTCGTGCCTAGCTTCCTCCAAAGGGTCCTCCAGAAATGGCTGAGGAACTTGGTGTCCCTGTCTGACACAATAGTCCTTGGCACTCCATGAAGCCGTACTATCTCCCTGAAAAACAGCTCAACTGTTTGCGTGGCATCATTGACATCACTACAAAGATTGCATCATTGTGGTTTATCTTGGGCAGACCTAGAACAAAGTCCATTGAGATGTCCACCCATGGATGTGTAGGTATGGGCAGTGGGAGATACAACCCGTGAGGTTGTACTCGGGACTTTGCCTTCTTGCAAGTGATGCACCTTGCACAATGGGCTTCTACTATCCTCTTGATGTGTGGCCAGTAGAAGTGCTCCTTGACCACTGCTAGAGTCTTGTCAACACCAAAGTGGCCCATGAGTCCTCCTCCATGAGCTTCTCGGATGATAAGCTCCCTTAATGATCCTTGTGGTATGCACAGCCTCCTTTCTCGGAACAAGAATCCCTCATGGATGTAAAACTTGTCATGACTCCCTGTGCCACACTCCTTGTAGCTCTCAGCAAAGTCAGGATCATCCTTGTATAGGTCTTTGATGTGCTCGAATCCTTGGATCTTTGCCTCCCTGGTGGATATCAAGGCAAACCTCCTTGATAGTGCATCGGCTACCACATTTTCTTTGTCCTTCTTGTACTTGATGACGTACGGGAAGGTCTCTATGAACTCCATCCACCAGGCATGTCTCCTCTTGTGATTGGTTTGCCCTCTAAGGTGTTTGAGAGTCTCGTGATCAGTGTGGATCACAAACTCCTTGGACAACAAGTAATGCTGCCAAGTCTCTAATGCTCGGACAAGGGCATAAAGCTCCTTGTCATAAGTGGGGTAGTTCAGTGAAGCACCACCTAGCTTCTCACTGAAGTATGCCACTGGCCTCCCTCCTTGGGTTAGCACTGCTCCTATGCCTATTCCAGAGGCATCACACTCCACTTCAAAC
Source organism: Pugionium cornutum (assembly GCA_018901935.1). Lineage (NCBI taxonomy): Eukaryota > Viridiplantae > Streptophyta > Magnoliopsida > Brassicales > Brassicaceae > Pugionium > Pugionium cornutum. The sequence continues at coordinate 18,949,558 of JAENJI010000012.1, read as the reverse complement.
GTCTTGTTGAAGTCGGGCAGGACTAGCACTAGTGCATGTGTAAGGCTGTCCTTCAAGGCCTGGAATGCCTTCTCTTGAGCTTCTCCCCAGCTGAATCCCACGTTCTTCTTCACTACTGCCGTCAAGAGTGAGGCAATATTGCTGAAGTTGGGCGCGAATCTCCTGTAGAAGCTAGCCAGTCCGTGGAAGCTCCTCACTTGGCTGATGTTGCTTGGTGTTGGCCATTCTTGTATGGCTCGAATCTTCTCTTCATCAACCTGTAGGTCTTGTGAACTTACAACAAAACCTAAAAATATAAGTTTATCAGTACAAAAGATGCACTTCTTGAGATTGGCATAAAGCTCTTCTTGTCGAAGGGTTTTAAGCACCAACTCAAGATGTGTGAGGTGATCCCTTAAGCATTTATTATAAACTAATATGTCATCGACATAAACTACAACGAACTTACTAATGTACGCCCTAAGAACTTGGTTCATAAGGCGCATGAAGGTGATTGGGGCATTAGCCAAGCCGAATGGCATGACTGTCCACTCGTAGAGCCCTTGCTTTGTCTTGAAAGCAGTCTAACACTCATCACCTTCCTTCATCCTGACCTGGTGGTATCCACTCTTGAGGTCTATCTTGGAGAAGACCGTGGCTCCACTCAGGTCATCTAGCATGTCATCCAACCGTGGTATCGGATGCCGGTACTTGACTGTGATGTTGTTGATTGCTCGGCAGTCCACGCACATTCGCCAAGTCCCATCCTTCTTGGGCAATAGTAGCACTGGTACGACACATAGACTGAGGCTCTCTCGAACATAGCCTTTCTCCAGTAGCTCCTTGACTTGCTTCTCAAGCTCCTTGGACTCCTCTGGACTCATCCGGTAGACTGGCCGGTTGGACAGGGCTGCTCCGGGTACTAGGTCAATCTGGTGTTCTATGCCACGTAAAGGAGACAAGCCTGCTGGTATCACTTCTGGGAACACATCCTGGAACTTGTTGAGGAGAGTTGCTACTTCAAGAGGTAGCTCTACCTGTTCTTGTTCTATACTCAAAGTTTCTTTGAAGACCATTAGTAACATTAAATCTTTTGAGGCTAAAGCTCTCCGGACATGGCTTAGTTGAATAAAAAAATTAGACTTGATAAGTTTCTTTTCCTTACTCATTTGAAGTTGTAGCTCGTGTACCTGGGCAAGGTGTAAGGGGAGCTAGGCTAACCTTTCTTTTGTCATGCACAAAAGTGTAGAGATTGGTTCGGCCATCATGCCTGGTCTCTTTGTCAAACTACCATGGTCTTCATAGCAGAAGATGGCCAGCTTGCATGGGCACCACGTCGCACACGACTTGGTCTTGGTACTTGCCCACACTGAATGGCATAGTGACTTGCTCATGGATCTTGAGCTCCACTTTGTCATCGAGCCATTTCAGTCTATATGGTCGAGGATGCCTTGTCTTCTCTAGACCTAGCTTATCAACCATATATGCACTAGCAACGTTAGTGCAAGAACCACCATCTATGATGAGGTTACATACCTTGCCCTTGATGGTGCAACAGCTATGGAAGATGTTCTCCCTTTGGATGGTCTCTGAGGGATCCACCATTGCACTGAGGATGCGTCTAGTGACCAGCATTTCCCCCACATCAGGGTACTTAATGTCACCGTATTTCTCTTCTGGTTCATAGTTCTCTTCATCTTGGGACTCATATTCTCCAGCCTCCGTAATCAGCATGACCCGGTTGTTTGGGCACTCCCTTGAGATATGTCCACGACCCCTACACTTGAAACAAGTGATGTCACATGATCTCTGAGGGTTAGAAGACTTACTAGGCTCTCTCTGGTCACGGATGGGTTCAGGAGGCTTGCTCTTGAACCTTGACTCGATCTCTATGCTCTTGCCTTTGTCAACGGGCTTGAGAATGTTTCTTGGTGCCCAAGGTGTCTTAGGCTTGCTGCGGATATCTTGGCTCTTACGTTTGATGTGCTGCTCAGCCTGGACAGATAGGTGGAACAAGTCTTTGAAGTCATTGTAATTTTGCCTTTCCACCTTGTGGCTGATTCTTTCTTGGAGTCCATCCAAGAATTGTGCCATCAATGCTTCTTCATCATCATTGAGCTCTAGTCTGTTTCTTAGCTTCTCGAACTCTTCATAGTACTCCTCTACTGATCTGGTACCCTGCTTAAGAGTACGAAAACAACGTTGCAAGTCCCTAGGAAAGTAAGGTGGAACAAACCTTTTTCGCATGACATCCTTCATGTCGACCCATGAGTCTAAGGGCCTCATTCTTTTCCTCCTTCTGTCAGATACCTCACGATCCCACCAGATGAGGGCATTGTCCGTGAGTTGTGCTACTGCCATTGAGACTCTCCTAGGCCCTGGTTGGTTGTAATGATCAAAGATATGATCCATTCTTCTCTCCCAATCTAGGTAAGCCTCGGGGTCTACTTTTCCTGCAAAACTTGGAGGAGTTAGCTTAACATCAGGATGAGTTACCCGGTTGTAGGCGTGCTCATCTCCATCCTCATGATGTCTAGGAGGCATCCTTGGTTTCTGGTGAAGACCATATGGCTCGAAGCCATCATCTTCTGCCTCTGGTTGCCGTGGAGGTCTTCTCGGCCTATGGTGATAGTTATGAGGTTGTGTGTCCTATCTCCATCTGGTTGGGGCTCCTCCTGTTCGTGATGTGTCCTAAGGTGCTCAGGACCCTCAGGACGGTCTTGCTCAACTTTGAGACTTGCTGCCTTTGTGAATATGTCAGCTAGTTGGTCTTCACTCCTTGTATAACATGGCAGAATGGTTCCATCTTGAACTTTCTCCCTAACCTTATGGCAGTCGATCTCTATGTGCTTGGTCCTCTCGTGAAACACTGAGTTTGAAGCTATGTGAATGGCTGCCTGATTATCACAATGGAAGGTAATTGGCCCTGGTTGTGCAATACCGAAATCTTTCAAGAGTGCTTTGAGCCAAGTTACTTCATTTGTCAGCTTCCTCATAGCCCTATATTCTGCTTCAGCACTAGAACATGATACCACCTTCTGCTTCTTAGTCTTCCAAGTGACTAAGTTCCCACCAACGAAGGTGCAATACCCAGTGGTTGATTTCCTATCCACCCTATCACCAGCCCAATCCGCATCACAATACCCGACAATCTCAGTGTTCCCATTCTTGCCCATCCATATACCTTGACCAGGAGATCCTTTGATGTATCTAAGGATCCTTTCTACCATGCTCCAATGATATACAGTAGGCTTTTGCATATGTTGACTCACTTGATTCACAGCAAAACACAAGTCTGGTCGTGTGAGGGTGAGGTAGATCAGCTTCCCAACTAGTCTCCTATACTGAGAAACATCCTTAAATAACTCATCAGCTTTCTCCCCCTTTCCATTGACCTTGTAGCCATCTTCAAGAGGAGTTTTGGCCGGTTTAGCCCCAAGCTTTCCCGTGTCTGTCAACAGATCAAGAGCATACTTTCTTTGGGATAGAAAGAGCCCTTCTTGAGACCGACACACTTCAATACCCAAGAAGTACTTCAACTCTCCAAGATCCTTGATGTCAAATGATCTGTTTAAGAAGGCCTTTGTGGACTGAATTCCTTCCTTATCATCTCCTGTGATGATAAGGTCATCCACATAAACCAAGACCGCCACGATTCCTTTGGAGTTTTGACGAGTGAACAAAGTATGATCTGAATGGGATTTCCTAAACCCATTATCAGTAAGTGTGGAGCTTAATTTGTGATACCAGGCCCTTGGTGACTGCTTCAACCCATATATTGCCTTCCTAAGTCTTAGAACCTGTCCCTCTTTGCAAAGATCTTCAAGGCCTGGTGGTGGAGTCATATACACTTCCTCTTCAAGTTCTCCTTGTAGGAATGCGTTCTTGACATCCATTTGCCATAAGTCCCAAGTCAGATTCGTAGCTAGTGAAAGAACAACCCTTACAGTGTGTAGCTTAGCCACCGGTGCAAATGTATCAGTATAGTCCTCTCCATATGTCTGAGTGAAACCTCTTGCAACTAGACGTGCCTTGTACCTTTCTATGTCCCCATTGCTCTTATACTTGATGGTGAACACCCACTTGGAACTCACAGCCTTCTTGCCTTTGGGAAGTTCTTGTATATCCCATGTATGATTCCTTTCCATAGCTCCCTTCTCATCTCTTACTGCATCTAACCATTCTTTCTTGCTCTCAGCTTCTTCATAAGTCCTTGGAATCTGACTTTGTTCAATCTTTCCAAGGAATGCTTGATGACTAGATGGCAAGAGGTCAAGGGAACAAACAGCTTGTATGGGATGAGCCACGGCCTGGTTGTTGTAGAATACCCTAGTGTTCCTAAGTCTAGTACTCCTCCTTAAATGCTGAACAGGTGGTGCAGCCTCCTCTACAACCGTTTCCTCTTCCATTTGGTGAATAGGTTCCTCTATACCCACTTCCAAGTCGTCTTGTTCTTGATTTTGGGCCATAGCTTCTTCTTGGATTGGAGTTGGTTCTTGAGTTACCACCCCTTGTTCATTCTCTTGGGTATCTTGATCTCCTAAGAGTGTATTATACATTGAGTCTTTACAGCCCTTTTATAGAGGATTTACAATGTGAACACAAAAGAAAACGAATTCAAACTTGTGGATGAGTTTGAATAGAGGAGGAGCCTGTCAACAACCAATGAGAAGAGAGGAGACAGCAGGCATGACTGTTTGGTGTGGTTACCAAGACTGTGTGCAGCAGGCATGACTGTTTGGTGTGGTTGCCAAGACTGTGTGCAGCATGGGCATGTCCTTTTCACCTTGATTCTTCTCCCAAGGTAGCTATTTAACCATTTTAACCATGTGGTTAATAATAACCCATCCTTTTTCATTTCCCTTGTTATTCAAACTGAATTTTCGTGCTCACACTTGCCTTGTAGGTCAAGATAGGTCTTATTTGATTTTCCTATGTCAATAAGGAATCATTGGGCTCTGACCTCTCTTTCCACTAAAGCCCAAGTATCTGATGTCCTTTGTGTTGTTGAGAAGCCTTTGGACTCTTCTTTGCACTTCTGGCCCATTGCCCTTAGTTGATCTTCCTCTAGGAGCTTGTCGACCCATAAGCTGAACTTATGGAAGAGTGCTCTCGATCTGCTCCTTGTCATTGCTCCTGGTCGCACTACTGGTGTGGAGACTTCCTCTAGATGTATGTCCTGAAGCTGGTAGCTTATCTGGTCTGAGTTTCCTTGTGTAGAAGTAGAAATACTCGTGCACTCGGCTGGATTGGCTGTACCGGCTGGACTGTGCGAGGTACTGACCGGGATGCCTTTAGGACCGGCCAAGTTGATTCCGGAGTTTGTGGAATCACCAAGGGGACCGGCGGTGTCATCCACGTCACCACCAAGTGTGCCGGAAGCTTGGGTCTCTCCACCGGCAATAATGGTTGGTCTGGTCCTATTGGTCGAGGGTCCGGCGATACCGCTTGGGCCGGTAGACGTGCCTGATGGCCCGGCTGTCTCGGGCAAGCTTCCTGGTCGGCCAGTCTGGTCTTCTGGCTGGATGTACGACCTGATGTCCTCATCAAGAAGATAGGCAAGGAAAGCCTCAAAAGGGTAGATCACTTTGGATGGGGCTGACTTGAGTTTGAGATACAGAATTTAATGCTAGAACATGGGTAGATGAAAATTTTGTCTTGTATGTATCATTGTTTTTTACTCTTAGTGTTTTGCAAAAGGTCCATTCCTTTTCGAGAGAACCCTTGTCATTTTTTGAACCACCTTATCTCACTTTAGAAACTATTTATCTCTAGCCAAATTAAATTTTCTTGATAGATGCGTTGAATGTTTCAGTTATGCTTTTAATTGAATGTTAAGAAGTTAGGAGATTTGATTACGCATAGCATGACTTGGGATTGACAACGTGACACTGCAAAAAGTACCAGGTAGTAGGCTTGATTCAAGCATTATAATATCCTTATATAAGGATTTTGGGATTTCAATCATTTTGCATGCTTTCGGTTAGTGGGTCTAGTCTTCACTACTCTTCTTTGGTTTGTTTTTGCTTGTTTTTCCTCGAGAACGAGTAAAAAGCAAGTCTGGGAGAGTTGATAACCATGGTTTTTGCATTGTTTCACCATGCATTTCATCACCTTTTTCGTGTTTTCATTAGCATTCTAGGCATCCTATCGACCCATTCATATTCATTTGCATTTGACATTTCATTATATAGATTAGAACATGCATTTTTGCATCTTCCATACCTTTTTGATGTTTTCAGGTACATCGAGAAGTTAGACAGGATCAAACGACAAGAACTAGCCAAGGAGTCTCCTGAAAGCCACGAGATCGGCCATCAGGCCGATCTCAGCCTGACTGATCTCAAACCAACATCCTGCCCATCACGAGATCGTCCATAAGGCTGATCTCAAACCAATATCCTACTCATCACGAGATCGGCCATCAGGCCAATCTCAGCTTGGCCGATCTCAAGCCAACATCCCTATCCAGCTTCTCATTCAACCATCAGGCCGATCTCACCATGGCCGATCTCAAACCAATACACTGCCCATCAGGAGATTGGCCATGAGGCCGATCTTAACCTGGCCGATCTCAGGCCAACTCAAGTCAAATCCAGTACCCACATGAGATAGGTCATCAATCTCGGGCTATCCCAAGCCCAAAGTATCTTAAACCTATTTCTAGTTAACCGGTTTGTCTCGAAATTAAACCTATTTATTACGGATACTATATAAACCCTTCTTAAACACTTTTAAGATAAGTTTTATTGAAGTTTTCTTTTAGTTTTTGCTCTGGCCGTTTTTAGAGAGAGGAGAGATTGCTTTCAACCTTTGTTCTTGTATTCTTGGTTTCTAGTGAAGAATTTGCTTACCCCATATCTTCTCTTATGTTTCATTGCTTCTACTTCATTATGCTTGTTGTTTATTTGAATATCTTTGAGTATTTTTCTGTATATATTATTGGTAAGGTAGATTAAGGGAATATGATATTGATTTAGGGTTGTTTAGGTAGATTGAATGACAAATCCCTAATGTTTAGGTTATGCTTAATGCTAGGGATTTAAATAGGTAAGCCCTAGTGATAAGTGTAGACAGAACGTGTAGGTAGACCTAAACATCCTTATTGCATCTTGGCCAACGAGAGTTGATGTCTAAGGCGATAGGTGGACTAGATTAGACTCGAACTCAATGGTCACCAGTCAATAGATTTTTGTGAAAAAGACTTGTAGTCTATAGGCTCGTAAATGGACTGTTACCACGAGAGTAGATCAGTCTACTAGATAGTGTTTTAAGTCTTAGAGATTTATTTAATAGAACATGTAGAATCGTAAGTCAAAGGAAGATTGCCCGGAATCGAATGCCTTGCTCACTATCCATATATCTTCTTTATCGACTTAACTCATCTTTTATTTTATTTGCAATTAGATTATTAGACAACCAATCAAAAATCCAATTAGTATTTACCAAGATTTAAGTGTTTTATGTATTTGTAGTATGTTATTCTTACTTTCCTGAGAAATCGGTATCAAACTGCTACTCGATTCGCTACTTTTGGAGTTTATTAGGGATTAAAACTTAAAACCCATCAATCGTCCATGTAGATCGCCCAGATCCCTGCCCAGTTCTGCATGCTTGCTTAGAAATCAGCCAGTTGGCTGATCGCCAAAGCCGATCGTCCAGGTCCTTTCCCAGTCTTGCCTACTCGCCTAGTGATCGGCCTAACAGCCGATCGCACCGGCCATTCGAGGATAGTCCATATTTTTGCATATATTAGTATTTTGGTTTAATCTGGTTTGTCCCGGGTTGGATCCAACTTTTTAGGGAAACTACATAAACCTTCATAGGCCACAAATGACCTAAGTTTTCTTTATCTTCTTTTCTCTTGGCCAATTCTTTTACTTCTAACTTGGAAGATTTTTGTGTTTGAAAATTTTCTCCAATTCTAGTGAAAAATTTCAGATCCTTATATTTTATTTTATGTTTTGCTATCCTTATTCTATTTTCTTAAACCTATGATTATTTGTGAGTAACTTTACTTTATGGATTGTGAGTAAGGTATAATAGGGGAATTTTGATGTTGATTTATGATTGCTTAAGTAGATTAGATAACAATTTTTTCATGTTTAGGATGTGCTTAATGTTAGGATTGAAGTAGCTAATCAATCTCTATATTTATGATATTTTTCTCCCAAGAGGTGTAGACAGAATGTGTAGATAAAGTCTAATCATGCTTATCACATATTAGCCAACGAGAGTTGATATTTAAGATGATAGGTATATTAAGATAGACATGAACTTAAGAAATGCTAGCCATAAATTACGGTTCACAAGACTTAATTAATATATAGACTAATAAATGGGATATTATCACGAGGGTGGATTACCCTAGTAGAACTCTATGTCTTAGAAATTTATCTAATTGAACATGTGGCATCGTTAGTCAATAGAAAATTACCTCGAATCGAATGTCTTACCTATGGTCAATATATTTCATTCATTGAGTTAATCTTGTTGTTTTATTTTCTCTGCATCTTGATAACTAGAAACCAACCAAAACCGTAGTGGGTTGTTCTATCTTTTATGTGGATTTGATACCCAACTACTAATTTGATTATTCTACGCTTGGAGTTATATAGGGATTAAAAAGTCTGCTAACACATGTAAGATTATAAAAATTATTGTAATCATAGATAAATCTATATACCGCAAAACATATTTGTCGTAACGAATAAATTTAATATACATTTATTATGTCGTTACTAAAAACATGCTAAATCTTATATATTTATCTAATAATTATTTTTAAATATATTTTGATGCTAGATTTGTTGTAGTTATGTCATAATGGATCAATTGCTAAAATAACTTTGAGGGTTATTCCAAATTCTCAAATAATTTTTCTTATTCTCAATAACCTCCTTCCCTTTATAATAATATTACTTTACTGTTTTATTCTTTACTTAAATTGTTATTTTTCAATTAAAATTAGAAAAACAAAATTGCATCCAACTTGTTTCTCCTCTCCACCTGCAACAAAAAAACGTGATTGACAAAACAATTACGGTTCACCAGAATCCTATCTCCGTCAAGCTTTAGGTATTGTTTCTACTTATCGTTTCTCTTTTTCATTTGTTATCCGTGTTATAAAATCTGATGTTTTGTTATTAATTTAGAGATTTCAATTTGGAAATTCAAATTAGAAATTTCAGTTTAGAGTTTTTTTTAAGATTTGAATAAAATTTTTGAATAACCCAAAGTATACATACAAATTAAATTTGTTTTTCGAAGTATAAGAAGAAATTACCTTCATATTTCATGTATTACTACAAAATTTATCTATTTAACTCAGAGATAGTAATTCCTCGTGTACAACTAGTATAACTGGTACAATCTATTGATTTGGATACAACTAGTACAATTGGTACAACTTATTGATTTCGGTACAACTAGTATAATTGGTACAATTTATTTGTAATACTAATGTTTTTTTATTTTATTTTTTAAAAGGCAATGAATAATAATCAATACACAATTATTGATTTTAGTTATGGTGGTTATTGTTATTATTCAATGAATGGAGCTGAGTTACAATGGAATTTAAGAGAAGTTCACAATTACACAATAGTGGTAAAAGAATCGTTACAAGAGTTATTACCTTGTTGTCTTGCTGAAGTTCCTCCCCTTTCAGCACCTTGTTTTTCCGAATGCATTTCCAAACTGATAATCCTATCATCTTTTCTTTTCTCTTAGACATATGCTTTGACCGACTTAAGTCTTCCATCTATGTGATCAATCTTGTCATGGAGCTTCTCATTTTCTTCTTACATAGATTTAATCAATTTGTCACACTCTTCTTTGATAAAATTAGGTAGTCTCTCTTTTAATGTACGTAGAGGTCCATGATTTGGATCTATCCCATGTTTTAGGTACAAAGGAAATAAAGTTTTATTGGAAAAAAACTCAGTACAACTATGTATATTAATACCATTGTGTTTAAATATGGACAAGTATAAATCGACCATAACCCAACGTGACCGATCATATTCAAGGAGATCGATCAATCCCATATTCGATATATATTCAGTACAACTCGGTACAACTTAAATGAAGTTGTAGTAAAAAATACTTAATCTAAAATATTGTAACATATAAAATCTGAATTTCCATTGTAAATACTTAAATATAAATCATATTGTTATAAAATACATCTATATTATTCAAATAAAAATAATTGTTAAATGTTGATTACATCAAACTATTATTATGTCATCAGCTACCTTATAATTTTGTTGTTACTTTAAAAATTTTAACCATAATATTATGTAAAATCAACAAACTACATAATATAAAATATTTTACTATACCAAAGTATAGCAAATCTCTTTAAATTAAATAATATTGTAAGTACAACCATTGAAATTTAATTTAAAGTACGGTATAACTAACTACAAGTTTTAGCTTTCAAAGTACAACTATGTTAACGTTAGTACAACCAAAAGATCGAGTACAACTACTTGCAAAAAGTTATAACACATGTTCTTATTATTACACATGTTTTTATTACTCTTTTTTATTTATAACATACTTTTTCTTCAATTTTCTTGAAAAATATATTTTATAAATTTTTAAATTACAAGTTTTTAAAATATTCTTAAATTAATTAACATATTTTAAAATTATTTTTAAGATATACTAGTTGTACAAAAATATAACAGTTGTACAAAAATATACTAGTTGTATCGAAGTATATGAGTTGAAACAAATATTCTAATTATATGAAAATCATCATCATCTTACTTTTACATTATTTATTTTAGGACAATTGATTAGTATAATATTATTTTAATTTTTTGTTCTAAATATACCACCACTATTTTAAATTTCTAAAAATAGTACAAATCTAATACTAAAATATATTAAAACTTCTTCTTAATAATAAAAATTTAAACTCTAAACTGTAAAAAAGAACCCAAACATAGTACTTTATTTTTATTTATAATATATTTATTTGAAATAAATATTTTTTACAAAATAATTATGCTATTTTTATAATTATAAGTTTAGGGTGCTAGTTTTAGAACAAATTTTTTTTAAAGATGTTTTTAGGGTATTAGTCTTTATATTTATATTTTGATGGTCAATTTATAAATCTAATATTTTTTTATTTATTTTATTTTACAAAATGTATTAAAATATATCAGTTGAAAAAATACTTTTGAAAATTACCTACATCATCATCTTACTTTTATATCATTTATTTTATCTTTTGATGGTTAATTTATAATTCTAATATTTATTTTAATTTTAATTTATAAAGTTATAAAAATTATAATATAAATATCAAATTTGGATGTAGTTTTATGAAGCTTTAACCAGTTAAACAAATCTGCATCCACATTCAAATCATATCGTATAAGAATAAGTTGTACCGAAGAGTACTATTCATTCATATAAATATGAACATTCTTTTTTGGTATAATAATCTATAATGATGTTTTTCTGTATTTTTAATTTATTTTGACAAAAAATAATTTAATTTTCAAGAAAAATCTCCAAAAGCTATCGATCAAAATAGTTAACATAATATATAAACATATGTAATTTTTTTTATATATTTATACAAAAAATTTTAATATTCTTTTATATTTTAGTTGACAAATTCATTTTGTTCCAAATCCGTTAAAATACTTAGTTTATATCTTCTTCTAAATTTTTGTTTATGAGTCGATTCTTTCTTAGCTCTAAAGCAATTTTTTAATAGTGAGAAAATATTTGTGATCGTTAATTCAAACTTTAATTCTAAAATATATGATTATTTATTTTGGCATCTATTTGTTTTCTTATAAATACTCAGTTTCAAAAATATTAATAAATGGTATATATATATATATAATGAGATCGGAAAAATAACAGAATTCATACTATAAAATTAATTTTGTTTTATGCTTTCATAAAATATCTATTTTAGTTTAATTTAAAAAATCTAGAAGAAAAATTTGAATATGTGTATTTAATAACTGTTATATGTATCAGTATTATGAATTAACTTTTGTAAATATCAAAATTTAATAAGTTAAATATGTTTTGTGAAATATTGTCAACTTTTGGTTGAATTTTTGTTTTTTCTTATGTAATAAATTATAAAACAAAAAAATTAAAAAATATTTTTTTCATTCGAAAAAAATCACTGGTAGTTGTGAAATTTAATTCATAGGCACACTTTCATATTCTAAAGGTATAATTGAGTAGAATTGTAAAAATTATAAATTATTAAGGGTGAAAGAGTAACTGGTTAACTTTTCCATTTAAAGAAAATTAAAAAATAATATTTTTATTTTAACATGGTTATTTGGGAATAAGTGTGTGCCGAGAAGTTTATCTTCGCTATTGATCCTAACTAAGACTGGAAAAATAAATCTAACAAGTCTTACTTCATTACTTTATAAATTTGTTGAACTTTCTACAAAAGTTTGCGAGATCCAAATATTATGTTGTAAACTAAATAAATTTATCATACCTGCAAAATAAATCTATAGAATATATTTGCCATAAACATCAAACTTATGTACATGGTAATAACTATGCTGCTTCGTACAACAGATTTGCAAATAAATTTGTCGGAGTCGACTAACAAATCAGTTGCACACTTAAACTTATAAATTTAAATTTGCCTTAAACTTATAAATCTATCACATACTAATAAATCTACCACAGACCAAATAAATCTACTGTATATATCATATTGTAAAATAGCATTTACAAACTTTATATCCTAAAATCGAAACTCTATTATGGCATACTTATTTATCAGTAGTATACTTATCGAACAATATTTTATATACCCTAAACTCTATTACGATAGAGATATAAATATTATTTATCTTACAATAAAATTGTATTATGTCTAACAAATACAATCAAAATGTTGCAAAATATCAATTTGGCTATAGAGTCTTACATATGTTATAACTTTGTCTAACTTTTTTGGACAATTGCTAAAAATGACCTCAAACTTGCCTACAAATGCAAGTTTATCCCCCATGAAAATATTTTTACAAAACTAACACATGAGTGTAGAGAAATTATAAAACAATCTTTTTGACTAAAAAATAATATAGATATATCAATAAGTCTGCTTCGGTAATCAGAAACAAAGCAGATTTTTCAACAAGTCTGTTTTGTAAACAAAAAACCTTATAAACGTCTTGAGAATTATGCTTTATTTCTTCTTACCAAAGCAGATTTTTTGAAAAGTCTGCTTTGTCGGCCAAATACAAAGCAGACTTCTCGGGAAATCTGCTTTGTTTCTACTTATTGAAGCAGACTTGTTGAGAAGTCTACTTTGTTTTTGCTTACCAAAACACACTTCTTGAGAAGTCTGATTCGAAAATAAATTACCTAAATCAAATAAAAATCATGAAATATGTACAAAAAAATTTACAATTTTATTAACATAATTTATATACATATCAAAAGCAAATAAAAGTTATAATGAATTCAAAAATAAGGAGATTGGATTCGATCTAACGGTATCAAATATTTGCTAGTTTTCGTTTTTATGTGTTGTGGGTTAATAGTTGATGTTTATGTGGGGAATTTATGTTAGAATTTAAAATATCATGTGCTAAACTTGAAAATTTAGATTTACAAATTTTTAAGGGACAATTGTTTGAATTTTGCATTACTTACATATATTTAACATATTTATTCATTTTTAACAAAATTTTTGTACATTTAGTGAAAATTATTATTTAGGATTTAGGATTACGCAGACTTCTCGAGATGTTTGTGTAGATTTAGCAAATCATAGTTTCCGAGAAGTCTGTACAAACCGGAAATTAAATTCAATTAAACCGGTGTCTTTCAATTTAGAGTTTAGGGTTATGTAAATGAAATAAAAATCAGACTTCTCGGAAAATTTGCTTTGTATTTTATTTACAAATCAGACTTCTCGAGAAATCTATAAAAACTAGAAATTAAATTCAACTAAACCAGTTTCCATCAATTTAGAGTTTAGCGTTGTGTAAATGAAATACAAATGAAACTTCTCAAGAAGTCTGTTTTCCAAATAAAATACAAATCAGACTTCTCAGGAAGTCTTCTTTGTAAATAAAATACAAAATAAACTTTTTGATAAGTTTTCTTTGTAAATAAAATACAAAGGAGACTTTCTGAAAAGTCTGCACAAACCGGGAATTTTAGCAAACCGTGATTTGATAATAATTTGACAGTTTCACAAAACCGTAAATAAAATACAAAGCAGACTTTCCGAGAAATCTATTTTGTCGGAAAAAACCACTTTTATGACAAAAAAAAGAAAAATTTGCAATTGACCAAGTGTTTTCCAAAGCATACTTTTCAAAAAATCTGTTTTGTCGAGAAAAAACTGCTTTGATGACAAAAAAAAGAAAAAATTTTAATTGACCAAGTGTTTTTCCAAAGCAAACTTCTTGAGAAATCTGCTTCGTCGAAAAAAACCGCTTTGAAAACATAAAAAGAAAAATTTGTAATTGACCAAGTGTTTTTTTCAAAGAAAACTTCTCGAGAAGTTTGCTTTGTTAGGAAAGAAACCGCTTTGCTGACAAAAAATGTAAGTTTTCTGCAATTGACCATGAATTTTTTCCAAAACAGACTTCTCAATAGGTCTACTTCGAGAAGTATACTTTGTATTTTATTTACAAAGCAGAATTTTCGAGAAGTCTGCTTTGGCCAGAATAAACCTTTTTGTCATTAAAGCAAACTTCTCGAGAAGTTTAATTTGATCGGAATAAATCTCGCAAACTTCTCAAAAATTCTACTTTGGTGACAAAAAAGTTAGTTCTCTACAATTGACCATGGAGTTTTTCCAAAGCTGACTTTTCGAGAAATCTGCTTTGATCGGAATAAATCTCGCAGACTTTTCGAAAAGTCTACTTTGGTGACAAAAAGGTTAGTTTTCTGTAATTGACCATGAATTTTTTCCAAAGCAGAATTTTCGATAAGTCTTCTTTGATTAGAATAAATCTTGCAGACTTCTCAAAAAGTTTGCTTTGATGAGAAAAAGGTTAGTTTTCTACAATTGACCATGAATTTTTTTCAAAGGAGACTTCTCGAGAAATCTGGTTTGGACGAAATAAATCTTGTGGACTTCTTGAGAAGTCTGCTTTGGCCAGAATAAACATTTTTGTCACTGAAGCAGACTTCTCCAGAAGTCTGCGAGATTTATTCCGATTAAATTAGACTCCTGGAGAAGTCTGCTTTGGAAAAAATTCATGGTCAATTGCAGAAAATTAACCTTTTTGTCACCAAAGCATATTTCTCGAGAAGTCTGCAAAATTTATTTCGATTAAAGCAGAGTTCTCGAGAAGTCTGCTTTGGAAACAATTCATGGTCAATTGTAGAAAACTAACCTTTTTGTCATCAAAACAGACTTCTTGAGAAGTCTGCGAGATTTATTCCGATTAAAATAGACTTCCTAAAAAGTCTGCTTTGGAAAAAAATCATGTTCAATTTCAAAAAACTAACCTTTTTTCATCAAAACGGTTTTTTATTTATTGACAAAATAGACTTCTCGAGAAGTCTACTTTGATAATGAAATACAAAGTAGACTTCTCGAAAAGTCTGCTTTGATAATGAAATACAAATCAGACTTCTCGAGAAGTCTATAATATGGAACAAGAAAATCATAGCCAAAACACGAAATCTAACCTTAGATCTTGATTTTTAAGATGAGCGACTTCAAGGATGATTGATATATATTTCCAAAAGTTTGTTTTAATGGAAAGTGATGATATTTTGAAAAGTTGGAAGCTTTTGAAGATAGTGTGAAGAAAGAAATTAGAAAAAATGTGAGAGAAAATTAAAAAGATTGATATTAATGAGATTTGATGAAGGAATACAGGTAAATGGTGGGTGTGTCGATGACATTAAGAGTTTTTAACAACCACGACAATGGTGGTTGTGTGCAATAAAAAAAAATGATATTTTCGTAATATTTTTGAAAAAAATTTTTCATAATGGTCTTTTTATATTTAAAAAAAAATAATTAGAAGGTAATGGTAAAAGTTTTAAATAATATTGTTAAAAGATAAAAAAGAGATAAATGTTAGTTTTGCAAAAATAAGTTTAAAAGGATTAAACTTGCAATTGGACAAATGTTTTATGTTATTTTTGCAAATGGTCCACTTTTTTAAAAGAAATTATTTATAAGATATGAAAAATAGATTCTTTATAAAATATGAAAAATATTATTTAAGATATATGAGAACATATTGTTTATGAGAAATGAAGAAAAAGAAAACAAGTGAAAATAGATATTTTTGAGTTTAAGTGAATGATTTAATACTGTCGAAGAAGACAAGCGATGCGGAGGCTAATCCTAGAGAGTAATCATACCTGATTTTCAATAAAGGATAAAATCGACAATGATTTAGTAATTTCACAATCAAACTGGTAAAGAAGTTTGTTATGTCGTGGTATGAAAGAGTCTGCTAGCACATGTAAGATTATAAAAAAATTATTATAATCATACATAAATTTATTTACTGGAAAACATATTTGTCTTAACGAAAAAATTTAATATACAACTATTATGTCATTACTAAAAACATGTTAAATCACATATATTAATCTCATAATTATTTTTTAAATATATTTTGATGTTAGATTTGTTGTAATTATGTAATAACTAAGTCTCAAAAAATAAATCTTAGAAGTCTTACTTCATTATTTCATAAATTTGTTGAACTCTCTACAAAAGTTTAGGAGATCCAAATATTATGTTGTAAACTAAATAAATTTATCATATCTGCAAAATAAATCTATAGAATAAGTTTGCCATAACCAACAAACTTATGTGCATGGTAATAACTATGCTGATTCGTACGACAGATTTGCAAATAAATTTGTCAGAGTCGACTAACAAATCTGTTGCATACTTAAACTTATAAATTTAAATCTGCCTTAAACTTATAAATCTATCGCATACTAAATAAATCTAACACAAACCAAACAAATCTACCGCATATCAAACAAATTGTTATCATTATATAAAAGTCTATGATATATTTTTATGCCATATACTTATGCATATATTTTCAAAGTTTGATGATATTTTCGTAATAAATATGTGTTTTTATTAATGTGTTAAAAAGCTTTAATAGTATTTTATAATAATATTTTTGTAATCAAAGTTTTACAAGATAATTTCGGTATATAAAATATTTTCATAACTAAAAATATAAACAAATTTAATAATTAAGAGTGATTTGAGTCTTATTCTAGTCATTTTTCTTTATTTTATCATAATTTCGTATTTCGAAATACCTTAAAAAAGTTACAAATGTCTGTTTGCTAAAAATTATATTAATGTGGTAAAAGGGGGAGTCTTTTATGTGGTTAGCTAAACAATTTCGAGTTTTTTTCTTAGATGCCCTTAAAATTTTAAAAATCATCTCACAAATCCCATTATTTTTTAGATTTAATTTATTAGAAGAAAAATACTTCAGAACATAAAAACGTTTAAAATTTTCAATATTTACATACCTAACCTGACACTATCTAACCCAAACCAATAATTTTCGGGTCAACCCGGAAAAAGAAAAGAAAAAATAAAAACAGTAAAATTAAAATTATTAAAATCATTATTAAAACTCACTCGCCCCACTTTTCTCTCCTCATTTCTTACTTAGCGATTTCAAAAATGTTCTTCTCCACAACTCCTCTCTCTCTCTCTCTCTCTCAAAGACCATAGTTGCTCGCACTCCATTTTCTAAGAAATCGATCCCCACAAAATCGATCCCCACAAAATCGATCCTCACTACTTAGTGTGTCTTTCTAGTTAAAATCGTTCATGTTCGTTACCCTCACTTCCTTCCTTGTCGAAATAGATCCTTCTTCTCTTTTTCGCTTCGAAATTTCTCCCCGCGAACTCAAAAACAAGTAAAACTCAATAATACTAAGGTATCCCACAAAATAATTTATAAGATAAAACTCATTTTGGTCGATTTCATGTAAGATACCGGGTAAGTGGTTGGATTTGGAAGTTGATTTCATCTTATTTATTTGTGGTTTCACACGATGGCACGAAATAAATGCGAACTATGGGTTGGGAGAAAGCCCGGTTCAAGGACAAGATTGGTGTTAAGACCTCGATTTGTTTACGAAGATGCAACGCCAACTAAGGATGAAGCAAACAGTTCTCGAACTGTAACCGAGACAATCCGCCCAATTCAATGCTATATTTTAATTTGTTTTAGTAGAACTAAGTAATATTGGATAACACAATTATTCTAGGTTGTAACACAATTATTCTAGGTTGTAAGACTAGTAGAACTCGGTAAAACTACTTTTAACTTGTTTTGATAAAACTAAGTAATATTGGGTAACATAATTATTATGGGTTGTAGCACTAGTAGAACTCATTTAAACTATTTTGTAAAGCTTATGAATAAATATATAAAACTTAATAACACTTAGCATAACTAATTATGTGTTCATTTTGAATTTGATTTTCTGGGTTAGAACACTAAGTATAACTAGGTAATACTATTGAGTAAACTTATAAATTTAAAATGTAACACTTGGTACAACTGAACATATTTTGCATGAATCCGAAGAGAAAACCGAGGCATTGTAGCCTGTGCAGATGTACTTCCAACCAATGGAGTACACGAAAAAAATTAAGATCCCGATGAGATGCTATATCACAAAGGTGGTGGAGATTTTGGCGAACTTGAAATACCTGTTTCGAGAAGAAAGGAAGAGATGGTTTCAGCGCCATCCCCAATTCAAGCATTTCAACCACGTCCACAAAGACAAAAACAATAAGGTTATGGGGTTGTGAATGCTCCTTGTACGCACAGCGCGTACGGAGAAAAGAAAAAAAGTTTGGTTTGTTGTGAACGGCATTCCCATACGATATGGTATAACCGGGCATGCCCTCATCTCCGGATTAGACTATCAGAACTATCCCATGAACTACCATCGCATGGGTAGTATGGGTTTCATTGAGAAACATTTTGGGAGGAGAGCTAAGGTGTGGTATGCGGATGTCAAAGAGAAGCTAAAGGGAATGAGACCGTCCCAAGATAGATTGAAGATGGCGGCCCTATATTTTCTATCGAACATTATTATAGGACAAACGAAGACCGGATAAGATGCACCTTCCGTGGAGCCTTTCTTCCTAAGAGTCGTTGATGATCTCCAAATGTACATTTCCTTGGGGGAGGGTCCTTTGATCACATTATGTGAGAGATATCGTATACAATGAATCACTTCCGAGGGATTGTTAAGGATTCACAGTGGACAATACCTATATTTTGTATGGCTTTGGAGGTAAATATGATTTGAAGTGTTCTAAGTTTTACTAGTTTTAAAATAGAAGCTAATAATATTTTTGTGTGTAGTTTCTAACATTTGAAGCAATTCCAGTACTGAAGAATGTACGTGTCCTAGGATGTGCAAGACCAAGTTCAAACTTAGTACAATGAGAGGCTTCATTCTTGATAAGATAAATGAAGCACTTGGTAACATTAAGGTTAGTTATCCTTAGTGTTACTACTTTATTATTGTAATATGTTAAACTGAATTTTGCATTTACACTCACATGAAATCGAGAGTATCTTGGTTTCATCCCCTCGTGGAGAAGCCCTCGTGGCTAGAATCTATTAAAAAGATGATGTTGACGATGATGACGGTTTCATTTTCCGAAGTTGGATAAAACGTCTGGTTGATGAGAGAAGACTAATTTCTTCGAGAAAATGTACAACCAAGATGTGGTTTCCCGAGCAGATGGTGAACCTAGGAATGCACTCCTTGCTAAACAGTTGGAGAATGAACCTCCCACTGGGTTAGTGGCCACTGATGGTGTGGAGAATGCGCCTCTTGATGGATTGGTAGAGCTTGTACAGAGCATGGAGAAAGAGATGGAGGAGGGATTCCAAAAATTGGGTGAAAATTGGATAAAAAGTTTGATGGATTTAACATAATAATCGTATTCGTAGAAAAATACGTGAAAGACCAATTAGATGCGAGGAGGCTGTATGGATTACGTTGGAGTTAGAAAACACAAAACGGTATTCTTAACGCTTTAATCTTTGGTAACACTTAGTAATACTTAGTGTTACTGCATTTTGTATTGTAGGGTTTGTAGGACAAAGATGGAAAAGGTATTTTGGAGAAAGAAAGTGATAAAATCGTGGAGAAAAGTCCATTACAGGAGGAAGATCGAGTCATTGATACGGATATGGTATAGTTGTTTCTCTTATGCAGATTATAGGAGAAAGTAATACTTGATAATACGTAGTAACACCTGATGTAACTTTATATGGATTGTAGAGGTCGAAAGACAATGATGAAGTAGGTAATTTGGAGGAGGAAAGTGCTAAAAGCATGGAGATAAGTCTATTGCATGAGTAAGATCAAGATATTGATTCGGAAATAGTAAAGTTGTTCTTATGCATGGCTAAATCCAAAAAGTTATACTATTGGAATACTTAGTATAATTTTTATTGATTACATGGGGAAAATGATGAAGGACTTGGAAAATATCAATCAACCGAGCCAGAAGTTCAACATGAAATCGAAACCCAAACCGAACTTAAGAAGAGCCTGTAGCGGAGCCACAAACTGAAACGGAGCCTCTAGCCGAACCCCAACCAGAACCTGAGAAAGAGTCTCTAATCGAGAGCCAAAGTGAGCCACAATCTCGTCCTCTACGGCCAACCTCTACTAGGAAGAGGAAAAGAAATCCTTCCAGTGTTGTGAAGACTCCATTCATAAGGTATCCAACACGAAAGAAGAATGATGACTGAAGTCGTATTTCAATTCCGGGATTGTTTATTTAAATTCGTAAAATTTGTATTATTTCGTAGAACTGTGATTTTCCATTTCGTATTTCAATTAGTAGAATTACTATTACTAGGTAAAATCAAGTAAAACAAAGATTTTGTTGTGGAATTCAGAAAACTCGTAATATTTAGTAAAATTATGTTCATTGTTTTTAATGAACAAATTCAGATAAAAAGAAAAAAATAAAAAAATAAGAAAATAAAAAAATAAGAAAATAAAAAAATAAGAAAATAAAAAAATTAGAAAATAACAAAAATTAGAAAAAATAAGAAATTAGCAAAATAAGAAAAAAACAAAAAAAACTAGAAAATAAGAAAAAAAAAAGAAAATTAAGATTCGGTGCCGCCGAATAACACTTAGTAATACCGATTTTGCAAAATTTAGTAAGATTGTGTGTTTTCGATTTTGTTTAGTCCTACATATAAAAAATATTGTTTTTAGTTTTATAGTTGTTTGTAATAAACTAAACTATAGTTCTTATGACTTTGTGCATTAATATTTTTTGAAACTTCTTTCTTGTGTATTTTTGTTCTTAAAATGGATGATTATGACAAAGTGGTTATAAAAGTATAATGTGTATACTGGAATATATTTTTAGAATAAATCATAATGTGATAAATTTTAGTTTTTTTTATTTAGTCATGTTTATTTGAGATTTTATAGTTACTTAGGTTACAAAACTTATTTGTTTTAACTTTGTTCATTTGTTTTGTTATAAATTTCTCAAATCAAATTCATCGAAAAACTTAATCATCCAATAAAAGTAATACTAATGTTACATAGTTGTACTCTATCTTTCATTAATACTAGTGTTACCTAGTTTTGTATATGCTGATAGTATAACCTTGCGAAAATGCTAGTGTTACGTAGTTGTCCAAAATAGAAAATATTTTTAAAGGCAAAAATTAGTTTTACATAATATAGAGTGACAAAAAACAATCACACACTATTAATGTTCCCGAATAACCAGTATTCCAAATTTCTTCTTGGCATCCTTTTATTATTAGTCAGTTTACGCTGTTCTCAACGGATGGAAATCTTTTTAGTCACATTCTTTCCTTCTTTTTGATGTAATTTGGAGCCTGACATGCAATTCTCTTATGTAATCCGGGACATTCCTCTCCAACTTAGATGACACTAAATATATTGTTCTGCTATATGCTAGTGACTATAGCTTCATCGAATAATATCTTGAACACAAATCATGGAAAAAGATATTTCGTTCTCTATCATCACGCTTCATGTATTCCATGACAGGTTGTTGCGTGTGCACATGGATACTTTTCAATATCAAAACATCGACAACTGCAAGGTTTCCTAATCAAGTTCACTAAATAAGTCTTTCCATCACTTTCGTTCACGATGTAATCCAATTCGAAGCTGTTTAGCTCCGTCAAAGTTAAGAGAGATGCCACTTGGCATGTCTTGTGCACTAAGTTCTCCACAAAAGGCACCAATTTATGGTATTCCAATCCAGAAACTGCGTCTTTCCTATGCTTATTAAACCATTTCGAATTTTTAAGATAATCGCATCAAGCATGGGTAATAAGGAGTACTTCCTATAGTTTTCAAATGCACTGTTCAATGACTACGGACCGTTGCTTGTGTATATGTTATACCTTTTTCTTAGAAAATAATATCTTGTCCAATGTTTAACAGTAGTAGTTTCATCTAGATACTTGGCCGCAGAAAGATATCTACAACAAAATTCCCCTTAAACATGCATGAACTCAACCTCTGTATAAATCTTACAACACTCCATGAATCTCCAAGCAACTACGTCTTTGTTGACGTTAAAAATGTGTCATTTCATATTTTGAGACAAATGTCATATACAATATACATGATGCGCGCTCGGGTAGACTTGATATATTGTCGTTATGAGGCTTGTATTTCTGTCATTAATAAATACCAAATTTGAAGAATTGGAAACAATGTTTTTCAGGCTTTCGAAAAACCAAGTCCAACTTGCATAATTCTCACCATCAAGTATACCAAAAGCTATGGGATAATGATGACAATTAGGATCTTGAGTTATCGCAAAAACTAGGACACCACCATATCCATCCTTTAGAAATGTTGCATCCACAGTTATCACTTTCCTCATGGCTTGAAACCCTTCAATGCTAGCTCCCAATGCGATGAATAGATATTTGAATTTATTTTCTTTTATCCAATTTCACTCTTGTTACTGTATCAGGATTGACATTCTCCAACATGTACAAATAACAATACAAATTCTTATGATTGTCATGACTACCACAGACATCAATGACATCTTTCTTTATCCCCCTCAACATTGTTGAATATGATACTTTCACACCATATTTAACTTGAACAAGAGAGATAAGACTTTTCGTAGTTGGGGTGTGCATTTGTCCTGGATATTCTTCATGCAAAATGGAAACAACTAATCTTGATGTGCATTTTCTTTTACAGTTGCTTGTACTTGAATTAGAGCGAGAGCATATATGCATATTGTTTTATGTTTTGATTGTAAAATAATCTGACTGTCCAACCTTTGTTGTTCGAAAACGCCATTTTACAGCTTCCTTGACGACAATGTAAAACTAATATCGTTGTGTCAGACTTTTTTTATCGTAAAACCAAAACAATTCTTAAAAGCGGCTTTATCCACCAAAATCTTGCACTGCCTGTTTATTTCTAAATTTTTGACCGATTATCATACCCGTACCATCTTTCCAGGACTCTATAAACTATCTTCTACTTCATATGGCACTCCCAACATATTCATCAAGCATATTTGATCTATCAAAACCATTATCCATATATTCATCAAGTGGTACATTCTCTCCTTTTCTAGTTATGCTTGTTCGTTGCTTACATAAGATACAATGACACTTGCATTAATTTTATCATCCATTGAATGCAAGACATCATAGTTCACACCAAAAAAAACTATCTACCCACTTTAGATAGTTGATATATTCCAGAGACTTTAATGAACTCTACATACAAAACACATCTACGTTGTTCCTTATCCATGGTCGCTAGATAAACATAATCATCATCATCATCGATAATAATTGATGGTATCTGATCTCCCTATAACAATAGAATGTAACTCGGTACTACTAAACAGTTACAATACATTTATTACCAATGTGTTCTAATTTACCCATAAAACATGAATAAAAATCCAATGGGCATTATGTACTATGGTTTTTCAGTTATAAACCCTAAAATTACAAATTCCTATTACTTCAAATGCATTTATTATTGAGTATAGACTTAGATTTCAAAATTACAACGTCAATGGAGATGTCGGCGACGTCAACCCCAAACAAAGATGAGCAAGACATCATTGGAAGAATGGGAGGTCGCAAAAGAGGAGAAGTTGGACAAAGTTTTTCGTCGACGATTTTATTTTATTTTATTCTTTTTATTAAAATTAAATTAAATTGTAAAGAGAAAACATAATGATATTTTTGGAATTGTATAAATGAATAAACAATAGAATGGTACATAGATTATTTAAGAATATAAGACATGATTTTGCGAAGTAGAAAAGCATTTGAGATGATTGCTTCAACAATTTCTTTATTTAGTGTAGATATGATAACGGGTGAAAAAAAAATTTTGTTGATAGGTTTCTATCGAACTATAATATTAGTTTCCTCGATTTCTTTATGGAAAATTAAATTAACCAATTAAACAGCCAATAAAATTTGATCATATCTTTTTTAAAGTATTTAATAATAGAACGGTTTAGAAATATAAACTAACGGCTGGTCGTGAAACCACATACGCGATTGAAGTTCGAATAGAAACGACTTCACGATGGCTCTGGAAAATTAAATAGATTACTTAGCTTATAATTGTTGTTTAATACACAGCCACATTACACGTGTGGTTTGTGCATTTATATTCTCAATAAACCAAACAAAAACTATTGTTTGATATGATGATATGATAAAAAGTAAAACCAGCAAACTCGTGACACACACTATATACCTTTTAGTTCAGAAATTCCATGCTAATCTTGGAAAGATGTAGAATATCATTGTTTTTACTATTTATAATATTTATAGTATCTAACTATGATTAAAATTGTAATAGAAATCTGAATATAAGTTTTAACATTAAAATTAGATTTATACTCACGTTTTGTATGAGAAAAATATTCGTAAATTATATAATATTATTTATTAATAAATATAAATTAGATATTTATATAATTTTAAGTTTTATTTAAAATTATTTTTAATATTAATTTTCATATATATAACTTAAAAAATAAAAATAATTATTTAAAAAAAAAATTAATAATATTTTTTTATTAAGTTAATAAAATATGTCAATTTTGAACCAAATTAATAAGAATGACATAATTTTAATAAATTAAATTTATTTATATATTTATTTGAAAATTATTATGGTTATGACATGGATTAGATTATATTTTACATGAAAGTTTCTGAAGAATGTTGAAAAGGAATTGTACTAGCATATGAAAAGCTTGGAGAAGGTAATGACGTGTTTCATAGTTATTATATATTTGACATTACTATCCCAAAATTTATTATTACGGGTTCGTACAGTTCAAAGTATGAAAGATTTACTCAGTGATCTATTGCTTCGGACTACGAGGTAAGGATAGAGCTCGACGGATACAGAACTTATTTAGTCCATAGAACACTCAAGGCAATAGCTAACCCTTTCTGCACCTAAACTGTGCATATAGAGATGAACACTAACCTTACACCATATTCATATTTACAGATATGATCCGTTTACATGGTGGATCACCGCGCTTGTTCTCAACCCAATTTTCGACCCTTCTGAGGATAAGTGGATGCTTTTTGGAGTGTCCTCGTTGGCATCATACGAGAATGATTCTTGAACTTGCTTGAAGATGAATGTTTCCTATCTGATTTTATTGTGGATGATGATGGGCTTGGGAATGATCCTTTCTTGTTCTCCATTGTTGAGAGTTTCAGTCTCTTTGAAGGTTGTGGATGATTATGCTCTGCTGCTGAATCTTTCCTCACAGGGTTCTTGTTATCGTCGTTGCTGCCTGATCTAAGATCCAGTGAGGAAACAGTTTTCCCATGCCTTTCGAGAGGAGGCTTCTCGATTAGTTTGGATTTACAGGCTTTCATTGATTTCTGAGAGAGCTTCTTTGGCCATCTGAGGATTCCGTTTGGGTTGTTGTGGTTTGCAGGATGGACTGCTATGTCACAGAGAGTTTGAGCAGCTGCTAAAAGCTGTGGACAGGAAATATCTATATACAACAACAGTACCATCATCATCAGAAGAGGATTTTGATAAAATCTGAGGTGATGAGAAATCAAGTAATAGCTTTTGTATAAACCTACCATTGTCTTGAACATCCCGGGATCTCTCTGTTTCTGTATTCCCTGAGATAAATTGGTTCTATATAGTTTTGGTTAAGAGTATAAAAGAGGGCAAAAAGAAGCAGAAGAAAAACGCTTACAGATTCTGTTACCTGTAGGAACAAAGGAAGCTTTTTGAAAGGGAGAAACAGATGCTGCTTCTGTGCACTGGCACGAAGTGAAAACTGTTTGGGAGGTTTTAGTTCGAGCAATAGTTTGCTTCTGTAGTGGAGAGACTAAGCTTTGCTTGAAAGTGAGCGATTCCAGATTTGTGAAATGATCGTTAATACTCTCTGGAGAATTCATAATAGAGTTGGGTATTCTAATCCATCGTCCTTGACAAAGTGTCTTGCTGGTTAGAAGCTTTGCTGCTTCTGAGTTGGTTCTAGAGTTCCCATTAAAAGCCTGTGACCAAGGGAAATGTGGCAATGCCCCACGAGGACCTACTTGTTTAGCTGAACTCAGCTGGTCTGAGTTGTTCTTAAAGTTCTGAGAAGGTTTTGAAGCATCTTGGAGCAGAGAGTCTAAATCTTTTGACGGAGGAAGGCCTAATCTTTTCAATACATCAGTAGCCTCGCATAATGGAAAACTAAGCTGAGTGGAAGGAATTTCATAGTTGACACGATGATCCTGAGAAAAAAGAGTAGATCACTTTTGAGTTAAAGCAACAAAACCATAAAAATCATATGACAGGTGAAATCAGAATATATATATATATATATATATATATATATGAAACTTCAAAATGTTGAGTTAAGAAATACACCTTGGAAGATCGAGACAGATCTCCATCCAGGGCATTTACTTTACCAATGTTTTCACCATTTAGTGTAGCCGAGACAGAGTTAGGTGGTGAGCCCAGAGTTTTGCTGAGACAAGTGTCTACTTCAGCAGAGCTTTGTGATTGAACATGCCTCTTAGTTGTTGGTAGAATGGACCAAGCATTTTTGAGCACACTCAGCAAAGACTCATTAGTATTTTCCAATTTCTTCATCTTTTCTTTGCCCAAAGAAGGACAGTCATAAGAGCCTTCAAGAAGCTTGTACAAAGACAAATCTTGAGCGAATTTGGCAACATCGTTTATTTCAGGCTTCAGGCCATAGGCACCTGCATTTAATGCAAATTAAGGGGTGGACAAGACTAGAAAAAAATTCAAAGCATATCATGTGAGGAGGATATACTGACAAGACCTTGCCATATCAACAAGGTCGCATTTTAATGAAATAGTAGTGAAAAGCACAGGTGCTATGACTCTCAGATTGTTCCTTTGGTACCTTATGGATGCAAACAATACGTAATGTCAGCCTATGAAACCTTGTCAATTTGATGTCAGGGAGAAAAGAAACTAAATATCACCACAAATAACCGAGGGAAGCCTCTAAAGCTTGCCTCAGAGCAGGTTCATTTGTAAATCACTTCAAAAGTCAAATGACACAATCTATAGAACTGAAAGTATATAAGAAGATGATTAACTAGCCAAAGTAAATGGAGTCAACTGTTGAATTAGCAGGCACACTATTGGATACTGTATGACAAGACTAGTTCAGAAGTAGTCACATACCGAAAAATGCATTCTCGCCAGTGGCTGAATTGATGGTTGAAAAAATTCTCGTGGGAATTTTTGGATTCCTCTTATCACCTCGCCTGCCATTACAGCTGTTCCGTTGCTTCACTACTACAGGTTTATCTATTTAACATACAACAGAAGATAATAAGTAACCTAACCAAGTCAAATTAATACACAAACACATTTTTTGAGGGGCGAACCGATCAACTTTCATCAACATATTACACCATCTTTTAAAACATCCTGCTGCTGACTCAATGACAGCAGATAATGCAGGCAGAGAATCACATGGGAACTCAAAAAAATTCATAGACCTTTGTTTTTTCAGGCGATCAAAACAATCAGCAGCTCAAAAATATCATTTTTAATCATCCCCACGGCTCATTAAAGAAAAGGTAAAATTGTGATTGCCTGAGAGTTACCCGAGTGAGTAGATCCTTCTCCACTTATCTCCTTCGTAGCATTTTCTCTCAGTGTGGTCACCGTGTCATCTAAAATGATCAGTTTTGTCCTTCTCGAAGTCCCATTACTACTACTTCTTGAAAGTTTTCCTATTTTCCTAAGAGACTCGCCATTTTCTGAACTGGCAACTGGTAGATAACCGTTTCGAGGCTCTGAAGAATTTTCAACCCGAAGTTTCGTAAGCCTATCATGTACAAAGTCGTGTGAACGCATTAATTTGCGCCATAGCGATGAATCTGAAGTACCACTGCTGCTTCCTGATCCTGGATCATGTAGAATAATAAATTGAGGATATAAACATTGTTCTTGATATAGAAAGTCCTTATCAAATTTGAGCAAACTCGAAAAGAAAAGAAAAAAAAAAACTAAAAGTTATCTGACCAATCTTGAAAAGTTTGCAAACTCTGATATATGTCTCCATACAAAATGAAAAGAGTTCCAAGGACTAAACACATTTGGATCTACTTAGTGCAGTATGTCGAAGCCCCAGTTGATAACCTGATAATTAATCCATTAACCCTAAAATCGATTCAAACTTAAGAGACCCAGATGAATTCAAAATTCAAAAATGAAAAAGGAAGCTGAATAAGAACAGCAGTAAAGAAGTACTTAAGCATTAATCACCTCACCTTTCTTGTTTACTGAAACACTGCAACGCTCAATCGAGACACGACCACTCTCACAGTTGCTACCTGCTTTGTTTGATGGGACCCTAACACCACCAAACCCTTCAGATCCCATAAGCTTAGCCGGGACCGAAACGACCACGGGACAAAAAATCTCCAAACCATCCATCACCACCGCGAGAAACCCAAATCGACGACTTCGCAGCAACCTCGTAAACTGCGAGACCAAGTCATCTCTTTAAGCTAAGCCAGATAGTTCGAAGCTCGGAAGGAGAACTTACGTATGGAAGCTAAATCGCAGATAAGGAAAGTGAGATTAATATTGGGGTTTCTCGATTGGGGAAGAAAAATGCAATGTGGTGCGGCTGCGTAAATCGGGGGATTTATCTAGGGCAAAGACAAATGAATGGAAAAAGATGATTATTTATAGTTTTCGGAATATTAACTTTGGCATCTTTAGATAAGCCGTGCGACGGTGAAATATTCCGGTGACCTCGTCCTTACCGGTAAGGATGACGTGGCTTTTACATTATTGCTTTAAATGCCAAATGGATTCATCGAGAGCCGTTCGATACCGACTGGTGACGGGATTTTATGATATAGTCGCTGATAGAGTGCCACGTATCAAGTGTGAATTTCACTTGTTCATGTGACAATACTTTACAGATATGCCACTGAAGAAGTCAGGTGTTGGCTTGGAGGGGCGTGTAATATCAGAAGTGATTGTGTCTCATGAAATTACCCTTTGTCTGTATACGAACGCCGTTACGTTCAGTTAAATCTTTTATTTTTTTATTCTATAATTTCTATATTATAACTTTAAATAATTATTACGTTTAATATGTATTATATTATATATTTATTATATAAAATAAGTTTTTTTATATTTTAAATTATTAAAATTAGATTTTAAAATTTATAATATGATATATTTTTAACTATTAAATTATATTTCCATTAAATTTTGTATCTAACATTTGATTAAATATAATTTTTAAGAGCAATTGTATAAAATAAAATATTTTTAAATTTTTTTACTATAAAAATATTATCATTAGTTTAAATTTTCAATAATAACACAAATTTAATATTAAAATATATTAAATTATATTTAAAAAAAATTAAATCCTAAATTAAAAAAGTTAAATATAATGTTTTAACTTTATATAAAATTTATTTAAAGTAAATAAGTATTTTAAATAATTATTTATACTATTTTTAAAATTTTAATTTTATAGTACTAGATTTAGAATAAAAATTTAAAAAACTGATAGTTTAAAGTATTACTCATTTTTTAACTATGAGTATGTCAATGCGTAAACAAATTTTCAATCATATGTATTTAAACTACCAAAATTATATTTTTAATTACGAAAATTAAATTTTTTAATATGACCATTGGATCATTCTAAATTTTGGATAAGATATATATGCATATATACATATATACATATATATATATATATATATATATTTTAAATATTTAGATAAAATATATTTTTTAGTTTGTTATCCACTATTATTAGATAAAATTTAAAAATACAAGAATAAAGTGTTATGATTTTATAGCATCATAACAATTTTTTCCCGTTAAACTTTTACTTTGATTAAAAATTTTACTATGTTTCTAAACTACTATTTTACGAAAACTCTAGATAAATTTATGTAGTATAAATATAATAACTAACTATTTAAATCTAACATAATTTTAATCATATTAATTGATTTTTTTAATTTTTCTTTCAATTTGACATATTACATTTGACTAAGAGCAAATGACTAATTTAGCACTAAATCTAGATTTAGTGACTAAATTAGCATCCCTAATCTAAAAACATTTTTTTAAATGTAAAATGACAAACATAACTTCTGTTATTTTAACCTAAAACTGTCCAAGAAACGCCGCCGTCGAACTCCCTTCGATTTTTCTTTCTCCCGTCGAAATCTCTCTTCTCTTCGTCGATATCCAGCTCCACCTTCACCTTCTTCCTCATCGACGATTATCGTCGTCTCCTCCGCCGAAATCGACTTTCGTCATCTTCACAGAGGTAAAAATCTCCTTCGATTTTCGTTGTTTGTTCTCTTCTTGGATCTGCGTACATCTGGAATTAGGTTGAGATTTTTGTTGTTTGTTCTCTTCTTGGATCTGCTTACAACTCCCGTCGATTTTCGTTGTTTATTCATGTTTGTATTTGGTTTTCTGACTGTTTATTGCGCATTTCGTGTTGGAATACCACTTAGTGGTGATTTTCATTTCGGCATCGTACCCGTGCATTCAGCTATTGAATATTCTTCATTTGCTCGAGAGTTTGAACTTGAGCTTGAGTTCATTTCGGAATACCCGTGCATTCAGCTTCTGAATATTCTTCATTTGCAATTGATGAAGCAGAAAGAAACAATATTAAAATACGAACACATTAAAATTGATGAGTTTTGTTCTACTACTTTGTTTCTGGGTTAATTTGTTTTGGATTTTCTTCTACTTCCTTCCATATATTCTCTCGTCCTGTTTTTTGTGTGTATGTGTGTGATAATTCATGTTTCTAATCATACTGATGATTTTGGGAACATTGGTAATATTAGATGTTGAATATTCGAATGTATAGACCCATAAATCAGTCTGTTTCTATATTTGTTTTAAGTAGAACAATGTGCTTGTTGTAACATTTGTGCTTGTTGTTTGTGGAAGATGATGCTCTCAGATTATCTAGTTTTGTGTATGTCAGAGAAAAATGTGTTAGTGTAATTTTAGACATCGTGACGAGTAAGATATGTATATATGATGGATGTTTGGTAAATTTAATACTTTAATAATCATTTTAGGAAGGCATTTCATACTTTTAGTAAGACATTCCTTAATCTTAAATAAATCAGATAGTGTTAACGTTAACAAATTCATCGATTTTTATATATATAAACATGGGAGACTCATTCCCCCTAAGAATTCCTTTACCTCCGTTGCGGTATAGCTTCGAAGAAGAACCCCAACAAGTAGTCGTTATTAACCAAGCTTCCACATTAAATGTTATTCAAATTGTTAAAGAGCTCTTAGGAGATGCTCAGTTTCAGCGTGTAAAAAATAGTTTTATGGGCCCTCTTGCTCTTTCTGGTGAGAGAGGGTTCGAATTCTCGGGCAAGCTCGTTCATTTCATTTTGTCAAGACAAATTGATACAAAAAAGAAGAACGAGTTATGGTTTCAGTTTGCTGGGAAACCTATGAGATTCTCGATAAGAGAATTTCATATGGTTACAGGTATAAAATGTAGAGAAGAAGAGCGATCGGAAGATTGCGAAAAACAAAATATTGTGTGGGAAAGGTTAAATGGGAGCCACACTTTAAAAGATATAGAGGATGTACTTCGACAGACCAATGAGGATTCGCTCGACGAAAGGTTTTTGTTGGGTATGTTATTGCTGATCGAAGGAATCTTGCTCCATAAGTATAGTGCATACAAATTTCCATCATCAAATGTGGAAATTGCACAAGATATCCAAAAGCTTCAAAATCATTGTTGGGGGAGAGATTCGTACATGATGCTCCTTAAATCTGTTAAAAAAGCCAATCTAGAAAAAGGGAAATATGATCTCCATGGATTCCCTATGGCGCTCCAACTGTGGCTATTAGCTTCTGTACCACTTCTCCAGTCTTCATTTAGTGCGATCGATGCCCTTGCACAAAGAAATGGATTCATTGCACAACGATTCACCAAGACACACAAGCCTACTCTCTCACAGATCCAGAACATAGAAGGAGTGCAAAATGTAAGTTTATAATATTATAATGAATTAGGAATTCTTTCTTGAATTTTAATGAATTAATTTGTTTTGTTTTGTAGGTTAAAGTTATATGTATACTCCCATCTCTTGAGAATGATGGAGAAGATTCTATATCATTGGAGGATGAGGAAGATGAAGACATTTATGCCATTGTGGACTTTGTCAAAAAAGGTTACCGAGTAACCAAAGAAGATTGGCTGAATGGATCTGTTGATGTTTCCGGTGCGATGGAAGAGATTGCAAGGCAATCGTTTAGGTTTTCTAGACCATCAGAAGAGCACCCGCAATCTACTACTAATGAGTCAGTTAAGGCCAAGCTGGAAAATCTTATGAGAGTTGTTGAAGATGGGTTTAGACTATTGAATGATCGCTTGTCACGAATAGAAGACAGGCTTGAAAACTTTAGAAATGAGGTATGATTATTACTATCGTTTTTCGTTGTAAACTTGATTATTTAATTATCTGTAAAAAAAAATTTAATTGTTGCAGAGAGCTAACATGGATGGTAATCCTTCTTCTCACCATCAATCCCCATCATTTCAACAAAATAAAAATGATCACATACCTCCGCCTGCTCAATATGAGGTATGATCAATGGTAATAATTTTTTTCTTTTAATAATTTATTGATTTATTGTTTCCTAAAGAATTTTGTGATTGTTGTAGAGAACTGAGATGAATGATATTCCAACCCACCACCCTTCACCATCGGTGCAAGAAAATCCAGCTGATAGGATGGGTTCAACAATTAATCCAAATGATGGGGTAAGCTCAAATAAAATTTTAGTTGTTTAAGTAGTTTAGTCAAGGTTTCCTAAAATTTAAAGAAATGCCTCCTAAATGCTTCCTAAATTAAAACTTAATTGAATTGTTACATTTCATTATTTAAACGTTTTTTCTTTTTTTGTGTGTTTTTTGTGTGTTTTTCATTAAATGTTCAGCCTGAAGCACCTTTACTTACTGAAATGGAGAGAAAAAAACTAAAATTGCTTCAAAAAATTGAAGCATATCACAATGGTAATTGGTTGGAAGCGATTATTAAGATTATTCACAATGATGGGAGTTTGACTGTTTTGATCCCTGAAAATGGAAAAATGATACCACTAAGATGTAAAAAAGAGAAACTACGGATTCCAAGAAAATGAAACAATGGAGTTTGGAATCCACCTCTAGAAGAATTTCCTTTACGTGATCAAACTCAAAATGCAAAGGTATATTCTGAATATAAAGTCCCGTATTGGTATTTGATTGGTAAGGTGTTTTGTGATTGTTATGGCATAGAGCAGGTTTTATTAAATTTAGAAAATGCTTTCTAAATAGTGTAAAAATCCAGAACTTTTATAAATTTTGTATTTTTCAACAGGAGAAGGAGAAAGTGCATTCATCGTTCAACGAACCAAGCTTCAACCTTTTCTCAACTCCAACAGAGGACATAGGAGAACCATCAAGGCCAAATGTTCCCGTGCTGCCGCTTGATGATGATATCGGACCACTAAAAAAGAGGAAAATGACTAAAGTATCACCTCCAAAAATCGGTGAGCCGGAACAGAAGTTTTAGAGACGGAGTACGAGGATGGTGATTCCTTCTAGATCAACCAAGACTCCATTTAGAGCGCCTAGAAATCCGGCGTTGTCCGTTACACCCGAGGTGCATCCCATTCTATATCCGTTTGGATCTCCTCTTCTGCATCATTTGGATAAGTTGCTCCACTGGAAGACATTAAGAAAACCAAGGTGAGTATTTTTTAAATTTTTATACATAGTTTTATTGTAGTAGTTTTATTTCATCGTAACTACCTTGTATTTACAGTCATATCAAAATTGGCGATGTATCGGTAGATCCATCATGGTTTGCGCAAATAGAGACCATAGGGGCTAGTATTGATGAAGAGGTAAATTATTAAATTCTTCTTATTTGTTTTTCTTGTGAGGTTTTTAATAGATTTTGTTGTTTCTATTGTTGCAGCACATTAACACCACATTGTTAATGTTGTGCATGTGAAGGGATCATGAACCCGCATATTTTCACAACAACCGCCTTCCAAGAGCGACATTTATGGAGACAAAGTTTTTTAAGAAGCTATACTTGTGCTACAATTTAAAAAAAACTAAGCCGAACAATGTTGCTCTAGGAGAGATCATTGAAGTTGTTAGAGGTACAAGGGCTCCGCACAAGAAGTGGTTTGAAGAAATTGATGTTGTTTATGGCATTTTCTTTATTCGGCAATTCAAACATTGGATCGGAACTGCCGTTAATTTAAAGAAGCGAGCCATAACTGTTTTGGAATGTGAATGTCCCTAGAAGAAGAGGTGCTTTGGATCTGATCATATTAAACCATTGACATGTATGTTTTATAACAGTTAATTTGGTAGTGTGTTTTTGAGTAGTTTTGAACAAAAACTATTTTTTTTATCTATGGTGCAGAGATGATTCCTTTTCTTTTGAAATCTGATGCGGAACAAAGAGCTGAACTTGTAGATGCCACATCATTCAAAATTGAGACGCTTGATAGCAAAAATATTCCTAAGACGAAAAATGATGCCAATTGTTCTCTTTTTGTGCTCAAGATGATTGAATGTCATTCTATGGGCATTGAAGATATGTCAAAGGTACATGATGGCGTAGAAGAAGACATAAGAACGAAGCTGGCATTTGACATTTTCTATGAGTTTGGAGATAATTTTTAGATTAGATATTTTCATTTCCATGTTTTTGTTTGACTCGTATCCGTGATTGTTGGATAAACCCTCTTGCTGATGCTTTTTTTGATAAACATTCTTGATGAAAATCAGGTGGAACAATGGTGTATAACCACTCTTATTCAACTAATTTCACGTTTTATGACAAAATTCTTAAAACATAAAAGATTCTTCTTAAATTTTCATCAAGGCTTCTTAAATTTTACATAAAATATGGCTAATAATTTAAATTCTTAAATTAAGTAATGATTTTTGAATATTAATAAAACGTTTCCTAAATAAAATAATTAAATGAAATTTAAAACTAAAAATTGTCATCAGCTCGGGGTGGAGGGAGGAATCGAACACGGGGCACATGTTTAAATAGAGGAATGTTTAACCAATATGCTAGTGTAACTAATTAACAAATAAGTATTTTGTTTGTTATATATATATATATCTGTTTTTAATTCAAATAGCAAAACTTTAATATCAACATAGGGGAGATCGAACCTTGACACAAATGGTGAAGAGAGAAATGTGTAACCGTTGTGCCATGTTATTCATCAATTGTTTATCATTACTTTTAATTTTTATTTATGGGCAATTGATATTTCATGAACTAAAACAATTGACATTTTTGACATATAAATACTACACATATAATATTTCATTTTTGTGTACCATATCTTTTATCAAATAGATTAAAACAGATAATCAAGAAAACTTATATGTGCACATAAAAATTTCATAATTTTAAAGAATTCTTTCCTAAATAAACTAATTAAAAAAAACAAAACTGGATGTTACAATTAGGAAGATCGAACTTTATACAACTGAGTAAGAGTAAGAATGTGAAACTACTGCACTGTTGGATCTAATCAACAAAATGAAATTTTTTTTAATATATATACCAAAATAGCAAAATCATTATTTTTGATTTGGAGGGAAATCGAACCTTGAGATGAAGTGTGAAAGAGAGAGTGCGTAACTATTGTGCCATATCATTCATTCAAGTGTTTATCAATACTTTTAATATTTAATTCTTTATGAGTAGTATTGCAATTGATATTTCATGAACATGTATATCTTTTGACATTTTTGGAATACTAAAACGATTAACAAATACATAAGTACGTACAGACAAGAAAATTTATATGTGCACATAAGAAAATAAATTTTCAAACAAGAAAGAATCATCTTACCAAATTTAAAAAAAATTAGGAAATATTTCGTAATATTAAGGAAACGTTTCTTAAATACGAAAACACAGTTGAAGTTAAGCAAATAAGCAAATATCTTTTGAAAATGCTATTAAGTAACAGATTAAGATAACAAAACATGAAAGTATTCTTAGAAGGAAATTTTTTGATAAGTAAACTATATTGGAATTCTGCAAGTAGTCTTGTTATGCCCTCCTTGACCACATCTACTACATTTGTGTCCTTGTGATTTTGAACCTGGAACTCCAAACTCTCCAACTGACCTGATTCTCTTTTTGGGAGGTCTCCCACTGCTTTTCTTAGTTTGTGGTGGCGCGCATGAAAATTCCCCAATAGCTGCTGGAAATGTATAACTTGTTAAATCTCCGCATGGGTGAATGCTCTCTGCATATGATTTGAACCATGTTTCTGTTAAGTAAAACTCATCAACAAACTGGTTTTCATCCATCTTCGAACGTTTCGCAGCAGCAATGGCATGAATACAAGGTATTTTGTCTACATCAAAGATGCAACTAGTGCACTGCTTGTTTTTCAGATGAACATCATACTTCCGGGTCTCATCCTTCACTACAAGAAAACAGCGTATTTCCGACGGCTGTATCCGTCGGAAATATGTCGGTAAAACGATTTCTCGACTACTTTCCGATGAAAATAGTCCGTCGGGACTATTTCGTCGGAAATGCTCTTCCGTCGGGAAGGTATCGATAATTTCCGACGGATTAGCGATTAACTGCACCATCGGAAAATTCCGACGGCTGGTCGATGACCTCATTCCGTCGGAATTAAGCGACGGATCTGCGATGGTCCGGATACATCGGAAAATGCCGACGAATTTTCGAGGGCACTTTCCGATGACTTGTGCCGTTGGAAATATTGTCCGATGATATTTCCCGACCGTTTTGTAGCTGTCGGGATGTACCAACATATTTCCGACGGACTTGTCCGTCGGGAATTTCCGACGTCAGTAGCCGTCGGAAACACGAAATAATTGAAAAAATAAAAAAAATATTTTTTTAATATTTATATTTTTAAAATATTTAAATATTTAATTAAATATTTTAAAAATATAAATATTAAAAAAATAAATTTTTTATTTTTATTTTAATATTTAAATTAATATTACAAAAAATAATCATACAATTAATAAAAATAATATTATAAATATTAATATTATTAAACATTTATTTTAAATTACAAATTACAAAGGAGGAGCAGGAGGAGAAGGAGGAGAAAAAAAGTCATCAGGCAATTTATTTTTTATCATTTCTACAAAGTTTTTGAGATTATTCATCTCTATTTTCATGGACGCCATTTCTTCTTTTAACTGTTCATTTTCTTCGTTTCTAACTGCAGATGTTGCGCCACCAGTATCTGCAACTCTCCCGAGTCCTGGATGACGACCCTTTGAAAATGGTACTTCCTGTAAAAATAAGAAATATTATTAAAAAATTTAATAAAAATTATTATAATATTAATTATATATTTTTTAAAAAAAAACTTACATCAAGAACGAGACGGTTAATCTCAGAACGCGGCAATTCAGCGACCGAAGATGAAGAACCAACTTGAGATTGCTGGGTTAGAATATCGCTTTTTTTCTTTTTTACTTTTTCGATGATCTCACTAACGAGACCATCTTGGATACGACCAGTCTTTTTGTTTGTGTGGACGACCTCGAGAAGTTGCAAGTGATCTGGAGGCGCTCCAATTTCTTGTGCCTAAAAATAAAAAAATTCTAAATTAATAATTTAAAAACTTTTAAATAATAATAAATAATTAATATAATAATTAATTTACCAATTGATCGGCTCGTCTGAGAAAACTAGTCGATCCGGCATTGTGAATATAAATGCCTTTGCCTCCTCGGTCGCTCTTCCGGTTTCCCGAATTAGTTTTCGAGATAACCTCAGCGGTGGAAGATTCCCAATAACGAATAAAGTCGTTCCAAACCGACTCATTCAACCCTCTTGGTTTATCTTTTCCCTTTTTCCATTTTTGTTTCCATTCGTTCATATGGCGGGAAAATTGTATTGCAGCCTCTTTTTCGAAAGCGTCTTCCACCAATTTTGTGTTCATGGGATCCCATGTAAATTCTTGCTGCGAAATTTTAATATATATTACTAAAAAATTATTATTAAAAAATATTTAAAATAATTATATATTTAAAATTTAATAACGTACCGCAAACGTCCTGAACCAAATCTGACGCTCTTCGTACGGAATATCTCGAAATTTGGTATATGATTTGTTCAAAAGAGAATGAAGCATCTTTAATATAGATTTGCTTATTCCATTGTTTGAAATACCAAACCTACGAATTTTTATTACAATAGTATTAAAATAATTATTTTAAATATAATTATAGAATAGTATTAAAATAATTATAGAAAATTTATAGAAAATTTAATTTACCATGTCGAGTTTCCTTGACGTCTCGGATCGAGAAATGTGAGAAGTTCACGACCAGGCTGCTGAACCAATTCTTCAATTGTCATTGGTCGGAAAGAATCATTTGCAGATTCTGGAACTTGAGTTGGTATAAAACTCGGAGTCGATGACTCACCACGTCTTTGGTAATCTTGATACGACCTATAATTGGGTCATTTTATCAATCTATCTACATTTACTATTTACCATTTGTTTTGAAATATTTAAATTTTAAATACTAAGTATAAACCTGTAATTTTTAATGTTTATAATATTTTTGTAAAAAAGTAATTTGTATTGATAAAATTATTATTAAAATACCGCTTAAAGTCCGCAAGAGGACAATGTGACAATTACCAAAAAATTATTTCTCACAGCTACCTTTTAATTCTTTTTATATTTTCGAGAAAATTACCATTTTTTTTTAGTTATATATATTTTTTTAGTTACAAAAAATATAAAATTTAAATTGGTTATAAAAACGTAACATTGTTTTAATTATATTTATAAATTATTTATAGTTACATATTTTCAATAATGGAAAATAACTAATAGTATAATTTGCGAAACAAACTCAGTCATTCTTGAAAACAAAATGCAGCTTTTTGAATGTGTTGGCGTTTTCGAAGATATTGAAGAAGTATGATAAGGTAAGAGATGAGAATTGAATTTGCAATTGCAGAAGATTGTTTATCTTTTGTTCGGTGTTCGACGAAATTACTCTTAACAGATAACTTCCAGGCATGCTACAAAGTCGTACATGAAAATGGTCGATTCATTTCTCGGCTAAGAAATCGATTGTAAATGCCTAAAATCGAATCTACTTTGCCTAGTAAATGCCTAAAATCGATTGAAATAATAGATTAAAAACTTACATGTTGACGACGTGAAACGGCGACGACAAGAACTGGCGAGGAGGAGAAACGACGAGAAGGAACGGCGATCGAGAGAAGTGAAGAGAAACATGAAACGGCGAGAGAGGAGAAGAAGAAGTCGTAGGTTATAATTGATATTTCCGACGGAACTTGCCGTCGGGAATCCGTCGGTACATTAGTTAATTTTCGCGAAACCCCGCGTTTTTAATTTCGTTTACCGCCTAAATCCGTCGGAACTCCGTCGGATTTATTACAACACCGTGCATGATCGACACATGGTCTGCCCACGTTTGAAATACATTTCCGACGGATATCCGACGGAGTTCAAATGTCCGTCGGATATCCGTCGGTATATAGAGTATGTATATTAATGTGTTAGATAAAACTTATACTATAAGGATATTTTTAACAAATTTCAAATAATTATATGTATATCAATTTTTAAATAAAATAATTTCAAATAAAATAACATATAATTATTAATATAATATATAATTTTCTAATTCACTTATTTTATCAAATAACTCTTAATTTTTGTATAACATGCATATTGGTTATCTATTATTCAAATAGGACAACAACAGTAAATCCCACAAATTTAATGAGACAAGTTTTCAAACCAAACAAAGGAATTTGTACGAAACTACGTACACAATCCTAAAACATTATTTTTACAAATTATTTATCAGAAAAAGATAATGGAAAAAAATCTTATTATCACAAATTTAATCTGAATCTGATGAATATTCCGAATTTGCTGAATTTTGGTCGTCAAATTCGCCAATCTCTTCTTCTGAATCTTGAAACATGTTGTAATCTTCGTTCGTGGTGTCATCAACAACAAGGTTAACTTCAAGAGAAGTTTCTATTGAACCTAAGTTACCAATTGTGCTTTGTTGCATAGGCTCTTGTTCGGTAATACCACATACCATTCCTCTAGGATGTATTGAGGTCACTGTAATCCAAGGATCTTGCTTGTTTCTCACACGAGGATATCGAATGTAACAAACCTGGTCCGCTTGTGATGCAAGTATAAAAGGATCATATTTTCGATGTCGCTTACGAGAGTGGACAGATGTAACACCGAA
Organism: Pugionium cornutum; assembly: GCA_018901935.1. Classification (NCBI taxonomy): domain Eukaryota; kingdom Viridiplantae; phylum Streptophyta; class Magnoliopsida; order Brassicales; family Brassicaceae; genus Pugionium; species Pugionium cornutum. Next base: position 18,908,688 of record JAENJI010000012.1, on the reverse strand, counting down.
TTCGTCTTCACGTTGACCCATGACAGGGTCATACCAGTCACAATAGAACACAATACACCTCAAATCAATCATTCCTGGATAGTGAACTTCTAATATTTCACGAAGAATACCATTGTATACAATTTCTCCCGATTGAGATGATACACCATAATTACAAGTTGTTTGTGAGTTTCCTTCGCGATGACTCTTAAAAGCATATTCTCTTTTTTCCGACGGAATACCGACGATTACCGACCACAACCGGATATTCACGTATTTCAAATAAATCTTATCAAAATAAACCGACGGTTTTCCGACGGATGTCCGACCATCGACGGATAAACACACATTTTTCACAAGGTTCGTATATTTCCGACGGATTTCCGACTGTAGCCGACAATGGTCGGATAGTTCCGATGGGTTTCCGACGACCTCTGCCGACGGATTCCCGACGGGCTATAAAATACATAATCCGTCACGAACTCGTCGGAATATTACCGACGTACCTGAAGCCGTCGGTAATATTCCGACGATTGCAAGAGGATATCCCGACGATTAGGATATCGTCGGAAACGCAACGGTTTACCGTCTGTTTTCACCATCGATTTACCGACGATCCCTGCGGCATCGGAAATTACCGACGGATCTCCGACGGTTTCAAATCCTTTGGTTATTTGTCGCTGATCCGTCGTAATGTCGTCGGAAACATCCGACGGTTTTTTGTCTGTCGGAAATGCCGTCGGAAAAGTTAATGTTTTCTTGTAGTGCTTGACCTCAAACACATATCGATCTACTTGGAAAACATCAAGTATCATTGCAGCATCATACCTTTCTACCATCTCCTTCACCACATGTGGTGTGACCAACTTTTTGTGTTTGGCAGCCTTTTCCCGGCGTTCATGAAACCATGTTGTAAGAGTCAATCTGATGGTTTCAAGAAGAGATATTATAGGCAACTCACGAGGCATGTTTAACATAGAATTCAATGACTCTGCAATGTTAGTTGTCATGATATTGTATCGGTTTGAAGGTGCATAAGACCGAGCCCATTTTCTGAAATCAGCATCTTCTAAATATGTGGCTAAATCTACACTTCTACATCTTATTTCGCTGAATATGGCACTAAACTCATGACGAGTATAAGCATTAGCTGCAGCTTCTACAAGAGGCAACAATCCTTTTCTCCCATACTTTGGTTTAAGATTGTTCAGTAGGTGAATTCGGCAAATACCATGATGTGCAAGTGGGTAAATTTATGATAGTGCCTTTGCAATAGCAGGAGCTCGATCTGAAACAAATACCAAATCAGATGCGTCTGGGATAATAGTCTTCAGCCCATTAAAAAACCAACTCCACGCAGCTTCATTTTCGGAGTCCACTATTGCAAATGCTAGAGGGTATAAAGAGAAATCTCCATCTTGTGCACAAACTCCTAGCAAAGTTCCCTTAAACTTTCCTTTGAGAAACGTACCATCTACAGCAATCACTCTTCTCATCAAAGCAAAACCTCTTATCGATGGACCAAATGCAACAAAGGTGTATTTGAATTTACCAGTACTATCCATCTCTAAATAAACTGTTGATCCAGGATTTTTCTCTTTAAGCATAAACAACCATTTCGATAGGTTGAAATAACTATCCTCAGGAGTCCCTCTCATCAGATTCTGAGCATACTCTTTCACTCTCCAAGCTTGTTTGTAATTAATATGTATACCATGCTCTAATCTAACTTGTTCCATAATCTGTTTTGGTTTGAGTCCATATTTCTTCTCACCATAGTTGCTACACATTAAAGTTCCAAGCAATTTCATGGTTCCTTGTCTATGGTTGGCATTTCTGTGTGTTGTATCACAAGTATGCCCATGAACATATTTCTTCACTACAAAGTAATCAGAAGCAGCCGCCTTTAAAGCACGCATCCTCCAAGTGCATTTATCATCAACACATCCTAATATCACTCTTGACTTATTCGACCAGAGAGACTTGAACTCAAACTTCCACTCTAATGCCCATTTTCCCATTTTTTCCATCAACTCATCCTTGTTCTTAAAATATCTATTCACATATATATCATCGGCACATCGGGTTGAATGTGAAATAGGAATTGGAGAAAGATCAGGAGCAGCGTTTAAAAGAAGTGAATGATACCCTTTATCACCGGTCGAAAAGTTGTTGTTTCCTGTTATATTTGCTGACATATCACTTCCAATCGATGTATGAAATTTCTACAAAAAAATAAAATAAAATAGAATTGATATTAAATGAAACTTAATACAAATGAAATAAAATTGATATTAAAAGAGAAATAATCATACTTTAGTTATCAATTTTCATATATAAACAGTAAAAGAATCGTTTTCTAAAACTTAGAAAACCTTCTTAAATTTAGGAAGATTTCTTTGAAAAATTTGGAAAACATACAAAAGATTTAGGAAAGAATGCATAAATCGGCAGAAGGCAATATATATACCATTGTAAGAAAAGATATAAATCCAATGCTACCTGTTGTTTTTCATGTGAAAAAGATGGAGTGACACAAGAATCACCATTTAAAGTTCTTACTACTTCTGTAAATCGAGTGTTTTTCACTTGACAAATCTCTGAATTGCATACAATATTCGATTGAATGTTGTTTCCAACATTCTCAACAGCAACGATATCACTGTATTATGGGGCCTAAAACAAAGTTTTAAAAGTATTAATGCAACTATAAAGAAATATGATCTCTCTAAAAATGAAACTATTTATACAAATCTCTTTGAAATAAATATGAAAATATGTTACTTGTTGTTTTTCACACAAAATTGTTGCATCAACACATGAATCACCATCTAAATTTTGCAACATTTGGGTGCATTGACTGTTTTCCACATTACAATTTGCTTCATCATTTACGGACTCAAGAGAAATGATGCTGCATTTGTCACTCACCTAAAACAGAGAGGAATTAAATTACAAGCAAAAGTGTGGAAATTAAACTTTAACAGAATACAAGTTCATGTACTGTAACATTTAGGAAGGTTTTTTCAATTTTTAGGAAACTTTTCTAATAATTTAGGAAGTTATGCACGAATCGTTTCATTATCGAAAGAAAACATATCAAAAATGAGTTGCAATTTTACGCACCGTTACACAAAGACGAATGAGTTCAACATCTTGTTTTAGCTTATTTATGAAAGTGCGTACTTGACGATCGTTGCGCAAATACATGGGTGGAGCATCATTTATCATCACTTTTGTGCTTAGTGGAAGGGAATAGCTAAGGGTAATTGCCTTATTTTGTACAGAGCGATCGATTCCAAAATCTTCAGAAACCATTTCTACTAAATCATCATATTTGACATCTTCATCTACTTAAAAAACAGAGGCTCCTTTTTCCATTTCAACTAGAAATTCCCATTTGACCATTTCATTTAATTTTCACTTTCCACAAACACAATAAATCTCTACCATATTTTTCTAAAAAAATACAAATAAAAGCATCAAGTAAAAGAAAATTCACATTCATAACTTGGACAATGAATTTGATTTACCAATTCGGTTTATAATTTTTTAATTTTCTGACAAATCGTTCACAAATTAAAATAAAATAAATAAAAGAAGTCGTCTCCCCACTCACAATATTTTTGCTTTGGACCGCTTCTTGTCAAAATTGGTTCGTCACTGTGAGAAACAAAATGCAGCAACAAGAACAAAAAATCTCTCAGAGGATTTGCTAAAACTTTTGTTTGCGATGCTTAGTATCCGTATACTAATTAAGCGTTTGAATTGCTGATGTGCCCCTGCACACTTTCAGCCGAACATCAACACTTTCAGCCGATTAAACAATAGGTTCTATGAGTTTACTGTAGATAAGATTACTGTACAAATCATAAATTGCCAGGCAAAAGCAAAATTGACAATCACGATAGAAAACCATCTCTCTTATCTTAGAAGATTGTAATACTATAAGACCACCACATTGTAGATGAAAAAGCAAACAAGACCATGATATAAGACTGTTCCTACTGAAACTACTAAAATTTGATAAAATCTAGTTGGAAAAACAAACTCAGTATTAGAATACCTCTAAAGCAGAGAGTTCTTGCATAAATACCACATTCTTATAGAGCTATTAATGAAACAAAAAACAGAAGATTTGGTTTAACACAAATTGTTGCTGAAATTAGAAAAACACACACACACAAAGAACAAAAGATTTGGTTTTACCATTCTTCTTGCGTCGTGCCTCTGCAGACGTGCCAGAGTTTTCCCTCTACCGAATCGCATGCATAATCTCTACCTCTACTGAATCGCGGGTTGGAGATGGTGACGAAATGCAGAATAGTTCGCCAGAGATAGTGACGGAGTTGCAGACGAATGGGAGCTCAATTTCTGTCGATTTCGTTGCCGAAAATGAGCTGAAGCGCGATCGGGAGATGGATACGATGATGATGTCGTCGCCGGAGTTGGAGACGATGACCAGCGATTCCAATGTACAAGATCGGCGCCGCACAGATTGAAGAGGAGGAACTTCACGAGTAGTATAATGTTAATTAGGGAGAAAATAGTATTTTCTCATTTATAAAAATGCTAAATATGAGATTTTTTGTTTATGGTGCTATAATTGTCATTAAAAGTGAGTTTAGTGCTAATCTAGAGTATTTTTCTTTGACTAAAGATAATGTCATAATTCTTTTAGTCATGTCATTTTTCTAATGTCATGTAATCATCTATAGAATTAAAACAAGATCCATTTTATCAATATAACCTATCTTCATGTGTTATATTACAGATTATCACATTCATTTATCCTAACTTTTAAATCGTTCATTAAAGTTACAAAAGTCAAAAATTGTAATTTTACTAACTCTTTAACCAAACACATATATATTTAATATTCCTGTTTCGAACATACACTAATCCCATTTCGAAACAGTCTCTATTATAAACCAACTTATATTAACATAACCATATATTATAATCACATATTACGAATATGTGATAAAAAAGTAAATAATCTTAATCTCTTAGCAATATAATCACATAAATATTTATCATAAAAATAAAATTATTTATATAACTATAGAAATAAAATATTTATGACATATATAAAATTACATATATTTAACATATACTTTAGAAATGAAAACTATATGATTATCATCTTTTGATCATAAAATAAAACTATACAAATATCACCAAATTAATACCTGTTTAATAAATTAACATTAATTTAAATAAAATCTAACATAAATAATATTAACTCTAATTTATATAATTAAAACGTGAGCAGTTTATATAAAAACAAATATTTTTCTTAATTCTGTTTATAAAATATAAACTGAAAAAATATTGTATAACAGATAAAAAAATCGTCACTATAAAATCGGATATACCAAGAATCATTTTAAAAACAAAAATCGTAAATATATAAACGCTTTTTCTTAACATAAATGAAATTGTACCTAATCTAAATTCTAATTCCAATACTAATATAATCAAATCTAAATTGAAAAGATTTTATTCCAAAATATAGAAACAAACACATCATGCAGTTAACGAAAACTTTAAAACTTACATTACATAAATCTTAATCACATTTGCATAAAATAGTAAAAATATTTATATTTCGAATATTAACAATCAAAATTATTTAAATTCTATCTTTACTATATAATCGGATTTACCACTATCACTATTGTTGTATTTGGTCTTATTCTTAATTTATATTCTTTAAAAAAAATCTAAATTGAAAAGATTTTACGATCTAAATAAAAGATTGTAAAAAACTAAATCAAATATCCAAAACACTATAAATACTCAAACATTCGCATATATCATTCAACACTATAAAATCTGATTACTCCTAACCTAAAAGTTTTTATCAAAACTTCGATTAGAACCATAATCATCTCTAATAAACAATAAAGCATGGCTTTTACAACTCAATGTTGTGTTTTTTTGCATTTTATGTTTCAAAAGGGTGTAAAAATACATGATTACTGTAGAAAAACATGGATTTCAAAAACAACTCAATATTGGAGAGTGGCAATTAATTGACAATTTCTCACTAGCTCCTGCCACTGGTACCTTTTTCTTAACTCATCATCCTTACAAAATGAGTTTTGTAAGCATTACATCCATCAAACCATCTAATTACATATCAGATGACATATTTCTATCTTTGACAAGTTTTGATATGATTAGAAGTGGTGAGTTAAAAACACATTTATTAGTTGGTGAGTTTAGATATCTATTTAAATCTAAAACTCTATTAAATGTCTATGATTATTGTAATAACCAAAATTATCAAACATCTATTATTTTCAGATGTCATTGGACAAATTGTTGATATGGGAGAAACACAAACAATTAAAGTAAATGGCAAATAAAGAATGAAGGTTGAGTTTTTTTTCCGAGGCATTCAGAGTAACTTTTCCTGGATGTATTAAAAACTAATAATTTTTATTAAAATTTATAAAATGCAATGTATTTTAAAATTAGGGATGAACGTAGGACATGTTGTCTATGGGGAGTATTTGTCGAAAAGTTAAGCAAGCATTGCCAAGATGCTGGCAATCAAATTATTGTTTGCCTACTTAGATTTGCAAAAATCAATTTCTACCGAAGTATTTATATCTTCATGTTATTATTATATAAACCAATATATTTGTATAAAATCTAATATTATTTATTATCAATCTGTAGGAGATTTGCAAATAACAAACGCATTTGATTCATCTGCGTTGTTTATTAACCCTGCTTTACCGGAAGTGGAACTTTTGAAGAATTTGTAAGTATATATAATAAAGAAATTTGTCTGGTCTAATTTTGTTGTCTACGGAATATAAATGTCCAAAATTGTTCTGTATTTAATTCTAAATATGTTAGTCACAAAAAAGTTTTCTCAAAGCTTAAAAAATAAAAAGCATACTATTGAAAAAGTCAGCAAAGACGTCTGTGACGTCTCTGTCTCACTTCTTCGTTGATTATCTTTGCTGACTGATTTCTTCTATAAATACGAGACTATGTATCATTTGTAAACAACAACGATAAGAACATCGATAAGAGATTTCTCTCTTCTCTCTCCTCTCTCCTCTCTTCTATTGAGTAAAGTTATCAGTTAATTTTATCTCTCTAGATATTTTTCATAACACGTTATCAGCACGATCATCTCTCCAAATACCAGTTTAATACTATGTTGTTATACCGCCCAGGTAAAACTTCATTTATTTTATTATGTCAATTTAATTATTTAAGGAGTGGTAGGTTATACCTCTTTCTGTGTTATTATTTATGGAGTAGTAGGTTATACCTCCTCCTGCGTTATTATTTATGGAGTGGTAGGTTATACCTCCTCCCACGATATTATTTATGGAGTGGTAGGTTATACCTCCTCCCACGATATTATTTATGGAGTGGTAGGTTATACCTCCTCCTGCGATATTATGGAGTGGTAGGTTATACCTTCTCCTGCGATATTATTTATAGAGTGGTAGGTTATACCTCCTCTCGTGATATTATTTACTTTATTTTATGATGTCAATTTAATTATTTATAGAGTGGTAGGTTATACCTCCTCCCACGATATTATTTATGGAGTGGTAGGTTATACATCCTCCCGCGATATTATAGAGTGGTAGGTTATACCTCCTCCCGCGATATTATTTATGGAGTGGTAGGTTATACCTCTTCCCGTGATATTATTTACTTTATTTTATTATGTCAATTTAATTATTTATAGAGTGGTAGATTATACCTCCTCCCACGATATTATTTATGGAGTGGTAGGTTATACCTTCTCCCGCGATATTATGGAGTGGTAGGTTATACCTCCTCCCGTGATATTATTTATAGAGTGGTAGGTTATACCTCCTCCCGTGAGATTATTTACTTTATTTTATTATGTTAATTTAATTATTTATGGAGTGGTAGATTATGTCTCCTCCTTAATCGAGTGGTAGACACTGCCTCCTCGAAATAATATGGTAGGCGCTGCCTTTTCAATCACATGTCTTACCTTCTAAGATGATTATTTATTTATTTACTTTATTATATGCACATGCTTTTATTATCATTAACAATTTTTAAGATGATGCTTAAAATGTTATAACAATTGATTTAATTATTATATAGATATCATGTCAAACTTGGCAAAGCTTGATATCATTGCCCTCGATGTATCTGGAAAAAATTATATGACTTGGGCATCAGATGCAAAGATGCATCTGAGATCGAATGACCTTCTTAAAGCCATCAATCCATCGGAAACGATGTTAGATGAGAATAAGGCTAAGGCCATGGTGTTTTTACGCCACCATCTCCACGAAACGTTAAAAAATGAATATATCACAAAAGAAGATCCTGCGGATCTTTGGCAATCATTAAGAGATAGGTTTGATCATCAAAAACTTGTGATCTTACCTAAGGCTCGATATGATTGGCTACACCTCCGATTTATGGACTATAAAAGTGTTGGTGAATATAATTCTGCGTTGTTCGGAATTACTTCCAGAATGATGTTATGTGGTGATAAAATGAGCGATTATGATATAATTGAAAAAACGCTCTCCACATTCCATTCTGAAAATGTAGTCCTACAAGAGCAATATCGGACTAAAGGATATATTCGCTACTCGGAGTTGATGTAAGTCCTCCTTGTAGCAGAGCAAAATAACGACCTCGTGATGTTAAATCATCAATCTCGTCCAGCTGGATCGGCTCCATTCCCATAAGTGAATGTGGTAGCATCCAGTAATAATAATAATTATCAAGGACGAGGACGTATACACGGTAGAAGCCGTAGTAGAGGTCGTGGTCGAGGTCATGGACGTGGACAAGGAATGGGTTTTAACATTGGAGAAAAATAAGAATTTCCAAATAAATGAGGGTGGTCGGACAATAAGAAAACCGACCGAGAACGCTTGTTACAGATGCGGCATGAAAGGGCATTTGGAACGTACATGTCGTACGCCCAAATATTTCGTCGATTTGTATCAAGAGTCAATAAAGCCCAAGAGTAATAATGTTGAAACCAACTTCGCCAATGATGAAGTTGGACCTTCCTTTAGTGGTCTAAATGATGATACTCATCTGGATATCGTAGATTTTCTTGTTGATCCCGAAAGTATCAATGAGGATTAAAGCGATTATGATCGATGAGAAATGAAAAGCTGCCAATAAGACATGTATAATATGTTTGTGTAACAAAACTTAACGATGGTTTTAGTAGTTTATGAAATATATTTTGCTTTAAACTATTAATGCATCTCTATAAATTATAACACAGAAAATGTCACAAATTGCAATTGATGAAGGAGATATCTGTCTAGCAGATAGTGTTACAACGCACATTATACTTAAAGATAGACGATATTTCTCCTGTCTTGATTTAAGTGACTCCGCTGAAAGTGTGAGTACTATATCAGGAAATGCAAAGATAATACTGGGCTCTGGAGAAGCCAGTTTTTCGATGCCAAAAGGCACGAAATTTGAAATAAATAATGCATTATATTCTCCTAAGTCTCATAGAAACTTGTTAAGTTTCAAAGATATCGGTAAAAATGGATATCATATAGAGACTATGAGTAAAAATAATGTTGAATATCTTTGCATTATATCTGAGAGGAAACATATATTGGAAAATTTGCCAATATTATCCTCTGGATTATATTATACAAAGATAAGCATAGTTGAATCATATGTTATAGTAAACCAGAAGTTTACTAGTACTTTTAAAGTCTGACATGAAAGATTAGGCCATCCTGGATCAATTATGATGAGGAGAATTGTGCAAAATTGTAATGGTCACCCATTGAAAAATGAGAAGATTTTTCAATCGGGAGAGTTTTCATGTAAAGAATGTTCTCAAAGAAAACTCATAACACGACCATCAATAACTAAAGTTGGGAATGAATCTCCAGTATTCTTAGAGAGAATACATGGTGACATATGTGGACCTATTCATCTATCGTGCGGACCGTTTCGATACTTTATGGTATTGATTGACGCATCAAGTAGATGGTCATATGTTTGTCTTTTGACAACAAGAAATATGGTTTTCGCAAAATTCATTACCCAAATAATCATATTGAAAGCACAATTTCCTGATTATGTTATAAAAAAGGCCAGGCTTGATAACGCTGGTGAATTCACTTCACAAGCCTTTGATAATTATTGTATGTCAATAGGGATTGATGTTGAACATCCAGTGCCCCATGTGCATACACAAAATGGGATGGCTAAAAGTTTGATTAAATGGTTGCAATTGATTGCAAGACCATTAATATTGAGAACAAATCTCCCAATTTTTGTATGGGGTCATGCTATACTACATGCAGCTGCATTGGTCCAGATTAGACCAAGTGCGTATAATAAATATTTCCCATTGGAGTTGACATCTGGTCAACAGCCAAATGTATCCCATCTTTGAGTTTTTGGGTGCGTGGTTTATGTCCCAATAGCCCTACCACAAAGAAAAAAATGGGACCACAAAGGAGAATGGGAATATATATTGGGTATACATCACCAAGTATAATTCGATATCTTGAACCTCGAACTGGTGATATGTTTATGGCACGTTTTGCCGATTGCCATTTTAATGAAGATGAATTTCCAGCGTTAGGGGGAGGAATTAAAGAAACATCAAAAGATGTTACATGGTGTACACGAAATTTGATACACCTTGACCCCCTACAAATCAACGTGAGCTGGAAGTTCAGAAAATTATACATTTACAGAATATGGCAAATGAATTACCAGATGTGTTCACAGATACGAAAAGGGTGACGAAATCGTATATACCTGCTGCAAATGCTCCATCAAGAATTTATGTTCTAAAAGAACCATTTGATGGAAATAAAATAAATGACCCAAAGGTTCAATTGAAAAGAGGGAGGCCGATGGGCTCTAAAGATAAAAATCCCCGAAAGAAAAAGAAATTGGGAAGAATCAGTAAAGATCTCCCAAAAGTATTACATCATGCAGATATTCAAGAAAATGAGAAGGTTCTTGAAAAATCTGATGATGAAAGTCTTCTTGAGGAAGAACATGATATAGAAAATTGTGAAACATCCATTAATGACGCCTAAGATGGAAAAATTTGGGTTAGAAATGAAATAGAAGATGTGGATGGAATATTTTCATTTTCTATATCTAAAGAAATTGATGATGAATATAATGATCCGGATCCGAGATCATTATCAGAATGTCGGGCGAGACCCGATTGGGAGAAATGGCAAAAAGCCATGAAAGATGAATTACTCTCTCTCAATAAAAGAAATGTATTCGGACATGTTATCATTACACCAGAAGATGTAATGCCTGTCGGATGCAAATGGGTTTTCGTGAGAAAACGAAATGAAAAAAACGAGATCATAAGATATAAAGCACTACTTGTGGCACAAGGTTTCTCTTAAAGACCGGGAATTGATTATGATGAAACATATTTCCCGGTTATGGATGCAATTACGTTTAGATACTTAATGAGTATAACGGCATCCAAAAATTTAGAGATGTACCTTATGGATGTCGTGGCTGCATATATATATGGATCACTTGATAGTGATATATATATGAAAATTCCCGATGGATTTAAAATCTCGGAAGGATCCAAGATCTCGGAAAAATCAAAGGATTTTTGTTCGGTCAAATTACAGCGATCACTTTATGGATTAAAACAATCCGGACGCATGTGGTATAATCGCTTAAGCGAATATTTGTTGAAAAAGGAATATATCAACAATGCGATATGCCCTTGCGTGTTTATCAAGAAATCCTCATTAGGATTTGTTATTATCGCTGTATATGTTGATGATCTGAACATTATTGGAACTCAAAAGGAAGTTCATGATGCACGAACCCATATGAGAGAAGAGTTTGAAATGAAAGACCTTGGTAAGACAAAGTTTTGTCTCGGGCTTCAAATAGAGCATCTCAAAGGTGAAATATTTGTCCATCAATCAAATTATACCAAAAGGGTATTAAAACGCTTTAATATGGATAAAGCAAATCCTTTGAGTACTCCAATGGTCAATAGATCACTTATTATTGATAAGGATCCATTTCGACCTTGTAAGGATAACGAGGAAATTTTAGGTTGTGAAATACCTTATATGAGCGCAATTGGTGTGCTGATGTATCTTGCTAATTGTACTAGACCAGATATCGCTTTTGCTACTAACTTACTTGCAAGGTATAATTCAGCCCCTACGCGAAGACATTGGACCAGAATAAAACAAATATTCCGTTATCTTCAAGGTACAATTGACTTGGGATTATATTATTCCAGAATTCCTTGTTTGGTCTAGTTGGTTTTGCAGATGCAGGATATTTATCAGATCTGCATAAAGCTCGATCGCAAACCGGATACGTTTTTACATTAGGAGGTACTGCGATCTTGTGGCGTTCACAAAATAGACATTGGTTGCCACTTCCTCAAATCATGCGGAAATTATCGCACTCAATGAGGCATGTAGAGAGTGTGTATGGCTCAAGTACATGACTCATCATATACAAGAAGCTAGTGAAATCACTACAAATAAAGAACCAACAAAACTATTCGAGGATAATGCTGCATGTGTCGCTCAACTTAAAGAAGGTTATATCAAGAGCGATAGGACGAAACATATCCCACCAAAATTTTTCTCACATACTCAAGAGCTTGTGAAAAATCAAGTAGTCAACATTGAGTATATTCGATCAACCGACAATGCAGCAGATCTGTTCACAAAGGCGCTTCCTACAACAATGTTCAGAAAACATGTTCGCAATATTGGAATGCGTAATTTGCGAGATATATAAAGGGAATTATATATATCTTTTCGAGGGGGAGATTGCGTATTTGTACTCTTTTTCCCTTATCATGATTTTTATCCCATTGAGTTTTTACATGATAAGGTTTTTAACGAGGCAGTACGTAATACTTCGATAATAATAGATAATCAAGGGGGAGTGTTGAAAAAGTCAGCAAAGACGTCTGTGACGTCTCTGTCTGACTTCTTCGTTGATTATCTTTGCCGACTGATTTCTTCTATAAATAGGAGACTATGTATCATTTGTAAACAACAACGATAAGAACATCGATAAGAGATTTCTCTCTTCTCTCTCCTCTCTTCTATTGAGTAAAGTTATCAGTTTAATTTTATCTCTCTAAATATTTTTCATAACACATACCTTTTTTGCTTTATTATTATTATTTTTTAATTCATGTAGTTTAAAATTGATTTTGTTTATAAAAAAAATACAAGAGAATAGAATCATGACATCTGTCTAGCAATCTATGAACTTCATTATTCATTTTTCTTTGTTGGTCTACAACTATCACGCAAATTCCACATTCATGCTATTAAAAAAACAAGATCAATCATATAATACACACACATTCTATACACATTCCATTGATTGCTCTATTATTTATTGTGTCAATATTCTATATTGTGTAGATTAGGAAATCACTTATATATATAAATAATTCATCATAAGTAACAAAGTTTCAACACAATATTCTTTACATGGTATTTTTTTTTATCTACTTCTCTCTTTTCTCACCTTCTTTCGTTTTTTTCCTTTACCCACCTCGTCCCTCTTCAACAACACCAATGGCGTCAAACACCACCACTCACCACATAACAGAAATTTCAATTTCTGATAACATTCCCACAAACCTGCAACAAACACTTCTCAACATCAATATGATGAATGTTACAAAACTAACGTCGTCCAATTACCTAATGTAGAGCCACCAAGTATATGCATTACTTGATGGGTATGAGCTGTTAAGTTAACTTGATTGTTCTGTTCCACGCCCTGCATCCATCACTACTGTCAATGCGGCTGAAGTCAACAATCAAACATACACTCATTGGAAACGACAAGATAACCTTGTGTTCAACACTTTGTTAGGCGCTATTTCCATTGCAGTGCAACCATTGCTATCACGAGCTACAACATCAGCTGAAATCTGGAGCAAGTTAGCTTTTACATATGCTAAACTAAGTCGGGGATATATTAAACAGTTGAAATATCAAATCAAACAATGAAAAAAGGATGACAAATCAATCAAGCTATACTTCCAAGGAATAACAAGGTTTGATCAACTAGCATTGATAGAAAAACTCATCGACCATAAAGATCAGGTGGAATACATACTCAAAGGTTTACCAGAAAAGGTTTACCAGAAGAATACAAACCAATCGTTGATAGAATGGAAATCAAAGACACACCTCCAACACTTACAAAGCTTCATGAATGTCTACTCAACCAAGAAGCCAAGCTGCTTACCACATGGCCACAACATCTATCTTCCCTATCACTGCCAATCAAGTCAACACTCGTATGCGAGACAATAAAAAATATAAGTCATACAATTGACCCAACAAAAAGTGGCAACAACAGCAATACCGCTCCTACAACAACAACAACAATCGAAGACCTTACCTAGGTTGATGCCAACTATGTGGAGAACAAGGACACACTACCAAATTCTGTCATCAACTTCAGAAACAAATGTATTCTCCCAACAACAACTCAATAATCACACCATGGCAGCCCTAACCCCATGCCAATATAGCTGCAACTAATGCATACAACTTGGGTCCGTGGTTTCTAGACAGTGGAGCAACACATCATATTACATTTGACTTGAAAAATATGTCTTTCAATCAACCATATCATAGAGGAGAAGACGTTCAAATTGGTGATGGCTCGGGTCTATCCATCACCCACAATAGTTCTATCACTCTCCCTTCTCTTAATAGAAACCTATCACTTACTAATGTACTTTGTGTACCTAAGAGTCACAAGAATTTGATTTCAGTTTACCAGCTCTGCAATACTAATCGTGTGTCAATTGAATTCTTTCCCCATTCCTTTCAGGTGAACGATCTCAAAACAAGGGTCCCCTTACTCCAAGGGAGTACTAAAAATGAGTTGTACGAATGGCCAACAATACACCCCACCATCCAAACCCATTATGCTTCCCCAACTGAAAGGCCACTCTCACACAATGGTACACCATAGACTCGGTCATCCATCCATTCCTATACTTAAAATAGCCATTTCAAAATTTTCTTTACCTTGTCAACAATCTGAAACTTCAATAAAGCCTTGCAATGATTGTTTACTTAATAAAATTCATCGTCTCCCATTCTCTCAATCCACAATTACATCCAATCGCGCACTTCAATATGTTTTACAATGATGTGTGGACATCGCCGATCACCTCTTTTCATAACTACAAGTATTATCTTGTTCTAGTAGATCACTACACAAGATATACATGGTTATACCTTCTTCAAACAAAAGCCCAAGTCAAACAAACATTCATTCTCTTCAAAACTCTTGTTGAAAACAGATCATAAACCTATATATTCTGACAATGGTGGTGAACTTCTCGCACTACGGTCATTCCTGGCCTCAAATGGGATATCTCACTCCACCATCCAAACCCATTATGCTTCCCCAACTGAAAGGCCACTCTCACACAATGGTACACCATAGACTCGGTCATCCATCCATTCCTATACTTAAAATAACCATTTCAAAATTTTCTTTACCTTGTCAACAATCTGAAACTTCAATAAAGCCTTGCAATGATTGTTTACTTAATAAAATTCATCGTCTCCCATTCTCTCAATCCACAATTACATCCAATCGCGCACTTCAATATGTTTACAATGATGTGTGGACATCGCCGATCACCTCTTTTCATAACTACAAGTATTATCTTGTTCTAGTAGATCACTACACAAGATATACATGGTTATACCTTCTTCAAACAAAAGCCCAAGTCAAACAAACATTCATTCTCTTCAAAACTCTTGTTGAAAACAGATCATAAACCTATATATTCTGACAATGGTGGTGAACTTCTCGCACTACGGTCATTCCTGGCCTCAAATGGGATATCTCACTCCACCACGCCTCCTCACACTCCACAACACAATGGTATTTCTAAAAGGAAACATCACCATATAGTGGAAACTGGACTCTCACTCCTCAGCCATGCAAAAATGCCCCTAACACTCTGGCCATATGCCTTCTCCATAGCCATCTATATCATAAATAGACTACCCACACGCCTTTTGTCTCTTGAATCATCATTCGCAAAACTCTTTGGCACACAACCGAATTACAACAAATTACGCACCTTCGGCTGTCTCTGTTTTCCATGGGGCTTAGATCCTATGCTCCAAACAAGCTAGAGAAACGCTCCACACCATGTGTCTTTGTCGGATACTCCCTCACACAAAGTGCTTACCTATGCCTAGAACCACACTCAGATAGAGTATATACCTCTCGTCATGTCCTCTTCAATGAAGATGAATGCCCTTTCCAAAATCTAACACTTCCAAACGAACCTCAACCCTCATGTACCAATCTCATTAATCATAACCCCCTTTCAACTATACCACTCTCCGTGCCACTCGTACACTCATCACCACTAGAACCCCTGAGCTCAGATCCTCCATCAGAGTTGCAAACCAAGAATATAATTCAACTCCATGCCCGATAAATCAACATCGGAAACTCAACCTATGCAAAACCAACAACCTAACTCGCCGTCACCCCAACAATCATCCAATACAAACTCAGCCCAAACAACTCCACAAAATCAAGCCCAAACCCAATCATCTCAAACATCAATAAACTCAATACCCACAACTCAACCCATACCTACCAAATTGCTTAAATCTCTCTTGCTACTATTTGTGTGTTGATACACATTTAAAATATGGAATATTATGAGAAAGAAATTCCTTACCAATTCTTTAAAGATAATTGTTGTGTTGAATGGCACCAAGTCTTCTCCGATGTAGATGATGCGTATGGAGATGAGACATGACACAAAGGTTGTTCAGAATCTGATTTTGACAATGAACAAATAGATGAAGAATTCGAACCTGAGCCACTAGACTACTATGTTGCCAATAGAAGCTGCCAAAAAACAATTACACTTGCATTTCGTTGTGTCAAGTCGAGTGCCAACCTACACCACTCCAACTAGATCAATGAATCAGACCAATAAGGTATGTACATACAATTCCAAATCTCTAAGCTTTTCAGGGTATAACAAGGACCCAAAAGATTATCTTCAATGGGAAACCAGCACAAAACAATGGTTGCGCTCAAACAATATCTCCAAAGAAGAGAAGCTCTCATACGCCGTTGATATGCTCGTTGGAGATGCCTACATTTGGTGGTTGAAGGAAAATACACGGATCTTCTACAACCAGCCAGTACTTGATTGGGGAGACCTCAAGGCACATATCTATAGGAATTTGTGAAGAAGTACCAAACACATAGAAACATTACAATACAACCTATGTACCCAACAACATCGAGTAGTGTGATGTTTACACCAAACTTGCAGCCTTTTCATAAGCCAAGTAGGGATATTAAAAAGATTAAAAAATTTAGGGTTAACACGGTCTATTACAATATGTGTAAATCCTAACCCTGAAATATTATATAGAAATTTTTTAGGGTTAATTTAGGATGAACTTTAAAATATTAGGGTTAAAAAAAGTTAACCCTGTTATATCTGAATTTCTTTACTTAATTTTTAGTTAAGTGTTTCACTTTCAAAACTATAACATTTTTTACTAAAAATGCAAAATAATGTTTCTCATCAAAACCAAAAATATTATTTTTCATCAATACAGAAAATGGTGTTTTTCTGCTAAAACTGCAAATACCATTTTTTGGCGAAAACCAAAAAATAGCATTTTCTTGCATACAAAAAAAAACAAAAAATAACGTTTTTACAAAAATAAAATTTTTCACTGAAACTACAAAATATCGTTCTTATCAAACTGTAAAATAGCGTTTTTTTGTCAAAAACAAAAAATAACTTATTATTTTCAAAGTCTCAAAATTATGTTTTCTCATTTAAACTGTAAAACATCATTTTTTTTTACCAAACGCGCATAATGATATTTTTTCAAAACCGTAAAATGATATTTTCTCGCCAAAATCGCAAAATAAAAATATATTTTTCTTAACTTAAAAAACTAATAATTTAACGTATACAAGATTTATATATAATTTAAATGTAAATATAATTATGTTCTATTATAAACATATATAAACAAGGATGAAAAAATTGATGGCTTAAAATGGGTTATAAAGGGGTTTAACCCTATTTCTTAAACATTGGTGGACTAAAATAAGATAAGGTTAATTTAGGGTTAGGTCGGGTTGGGTTTGAAAATCTATATTAACATCCCTAAGCCCAAGCTTGCCTACTGCTCTGAGCCTAAAAACGTGTTTTCAAGCACCTTAAAAATATAAAAAGTAGCTAAGCCGATGGTCCAATTCAAAATTGACCAGCAAGTTTCAAAGTCCCCTAGTCATAAGTTCCAAGCAACCACCCAAGCCATTGCTTATACTACACGGCAAGGAAACGCCAAATAAGTCCTCTAACAATGTGAAAATAGATGAAATTATATGTTATAGGTGCCAAAAAGAAGATACTTTGCTAAGACATGCCTAACTAGACAACTAATAACAAGCTTACAAGTAGAACCCAAAAATGTTAAGCCTAAAAGTGTTAAGGCAATAAATGAGTTTCAATTTGAAATGTCCAGAACTAGCAAAATGCACTTGTCTTTTCTAAAGGTTGTTGAAACAGGTCGAAGAAAGCAAATATTCAACAAAGATCAATAACAGACACCTCCTACACTAAACCGATGTTCGGAACCAAGAGAATACCATAGAGAATCCAAAATCTTGGAGGCCAAGAAAAGCAACTAGCTGCCATTGAAAGGAGTAATGTCTTCCTTTCTGATCAGGGATAAATCGCCAGATGCACCATGGCCACACCCAAACCAAATAAAGTCCATAGCCCTAAACCCACAAGTAAATCAAGGTATTAATTTTCTTTCTCTATGTGTAGATAAAACTGTTTTAAGGGAAAACCATTTCGAAGAGGAGGGTATGATAAGGTCATCGGCCCAACCCCCCCACAGGCCCAAGGAACAGAAAAGGCGACCAAAAACATGCAAAAGGATACATGAATGTATCTTCATGAATTCAAGTCTAACCAAGGAGCGGCCAGCCAAGACCGAATCTGGCCTATAGTCCTGACTCCCAGAGGACACGCGGCGACATAGATCTCACCCTAAACCGGGCCAGATCAAGTCATGCACCATTTATCAAGTTGGTGTTACCGAAACTTATCATATTTGGAACTTTCCTTATATGAAAGTCTCCAAACATTTCTTTGGAGACCAGGAGAATTTTTGGTACTTCTAGAAGCTTCCTTAAGAACTTGTAGAAGCCCAAACGCGCCTTGAACCAGGCATGTCCATCCTTGCATTCAAATGAATTGATTGGAGCCATTTATAACAAGTGAGATGACCAACTGGTTTAATCACTTGCAAACCAAAATATGGCATCCATAAGATATTATTAAGGCTCTAAGGAAACTCAAAATCAACCTACCGTGCACCAGCCACCATATGATCAGACGGATCCCACTTCTCCAAAACTTGCTATATATGGACCGAAGTACACTTAATGCGTTTAGATTGCAACATCTTTATTCCTTGCAACTTAGGGAAAACATCCAGAATGTACCTAGAAACTTTACAATCTACCATAAGCTTTCAATATACAAGCATATATACTTTTCATGTTGGCTAAACTAGACATTAATTGTTAACAACCATATAATGCATAATTTCTTTTTCTCTTTTTAGACTTTAGAACCGTTGCTATGAGCACTATATAAGCTTAGCACAACCTCATTGTAAAGATAGACCACCCTTGAACTAAAAAGCTAAATACAAAGTATTTTTTTTCAAATATTTGTATTTGAATCTTGTTATTGTTCTTTACAAACTGAGTGTGTGATTCATTTCCTTTCTATTGAAGCCCCAACCAAGTTAGTTTGAAAAATTCAAATTTCCCTGGTTCAACTTTGATCGTGTGATTCACCGGTGATCTTTTCAAGAAATAAATCATAAATCAAAAAAATCAATGAAAGCTTGAGTATAGAATTTAAGATGAAGTATCTAGGAAATGCCTCAAGAATATTGTGAATGGATATCATACGGGATAGATAAAACGGTACATTAATACTCTCTCAGGAAAGGTACTTCGAAAAGTTTTGAGGCAATTTAGAATGGATGAAACAAGAGCTGTAACTACTTCTAATACATCTCATTTTAAACTGAGAAGTCTAACCATATAAGAAAAATAATCAGAGGCAACATATATGGACAATATTAATTATGCTAGCATTGTTGAGAGCTTAATGGACACCATGATAGGCTCTAAGCCTGATTTAGCATATGCGGTGGGAGTAATTAGCAGAATCATGTCATAACTACGAAGAGAACATTGGGACACAAATCAAATGAGTTCTATGATATTTAAAAGGAAGTTCAAAAACAAGGTTAACTTTCAAAAATTATTCACAGTTCAACATAAAAGGCTACAATGATTTTGATTTTGCAACAGACCTATACAAAAGAAAGTTTGTTACCGGTTTTGTTTTCAAAGTTTTGAGGAACACGATTTGCTGGAAATTAAAAGTCATTTGTGACCCTTTCTACTATTAAAACAGAGTATATAGCTCTTCTCAGCTGTAAAAGAAGCCATATGGCTACAAAAAATGTGTTTTGAGTTGGGAATTTACTCAAAAGAATGTTTTAGTTAATTGTGATCAAGAGAGTGCATTAGCTCTAGCTAAATATTCAGTGCATAGGACTAAACATATCAATAACAAATTCCAATTTTTCAGAGACATTGTGGCAGCAAGTGATGTTACATTATCTAAATTCCATATTAGCGACAATCTAGCTGATTTTCTAACTAAAGCCTTATTTAGGCTAAAGTTTGAACTTTGCTGTGATATACTCGACATAGTTTGAGTAAAAAACAAACGCTCCAGGTGGTTTCAGATCGACACAAAAATCTTTCAAAACAAGGGAAACAAGGTTAGTTCAAGATACATAGAAATGTCGACAAAAGGTAAGCAAAGAAACTACATGGAGGCAACATCGAAAGAAGTGCTAACAGAAACACGACAATACTCATGAGGTATGAAGGGTAAGACCTAAAGAGAACACCCGAGGCATCTGACAGAACAAAAAAGGAAAAACCCAAAGTCATGTTTTTTTCAGAAAACCGCACAGGGGAGGGGGAAGTTACCTCACAGACTTGGAAACCAAACTCGAATGGTACATGAAAATGACTCGAGATAAGAAAGAAAACAAAGATCAGAATCTCACAATGAAAAAAATATTGAAGTTATTTAAGCCGGTTTAGTGTATTTAAACCGGCTCCAATTTTGAGTATAAATGAGAATTTCTGTAAAGTAGTTAATTTAGTTTATGATCAATAAAAACTTTTCCCCTATTTTCTTTTTGTCAATGTCCAACCTCAAGGTTCTAATATAGCATCAGAGCTCAAAATTAACTTGATTTATTTCGGATTTCGATCCAAACTTATCATCTTTCAAAAGATTGTTATAGATTAATCAATACAATTTTTTTTTATCTATTTATCTTTTCAATTTTTTTTTGTCGTGGTAATTTTTTTGATTTTTTTGACAATCAAAGTTTCGTCGGGTTCTTCAACAACGGTGTCAAATTTCGATCCAAATACTAATCTTCTCTATACTACGATAAAACACGCGTTTTACGACCGCATACGTGGTCACAAAGTGGTCGCAAATCACAAATTTACGACTACATTGTGATCACAATCCGTGGTTGTAAATCTTTCGTCACAAATTTTTATGGTCGCAAATCAGTCGTAAATTTATAACTAATTTGCGACCACGATAATAGTTGTACATTTTGTGGCCAGTTAGCGACCAAATTTTGGTCACGTAATTTGCGACTACTTTGTGACTACAATGTAGTAACAAATTTTATGACCACTTTGCCACTACATCCGTGGTCACAAAAACTATGGTCGCAAAATAGTCACAAAAGTTTGTAACTAATTTGCCACCACGTTTTCAACCGTAATCACAAATCAGTCACAAAATTTTATAACTGATTTGCGAATGCGTACCAAGTGTGGTCGCAAATTGGTCACAAGATTTTGTGACCAATTTGCGACCACAATGTTTTCGATATGAACAGTGATCGCAAATTGGTCACAAATATTTGCGATCAATTTGCGACCGCAATTCTATTTTAGTAAAAAAAATACATATGATCGCAAATTGGTCATAAATATTTGTGACCAATTTGTGACCAATTTGCGATCGCAAACGAATTATTTTATTTTAAAAAATAATAATTAATTAAACTATTTTAAAAATAAAATTAAAAATTATTATAAAATTACCAAATATTTTAATAAAATTATACTAAAATAATAAATATTTATATTAATTATTTGTTATTATTAAAAATTATATTATAATTTCAATAATTACTCATTATTATTAAAAATTATATTATAATGTAAATAATTATTAATATATGAATTATTTGTAATATTTTAAAATATTAATTATTATATTATATAATTTTTAATAATTAATAATTATAAGTTTAAAGTAAAGTAGTACTTAAAATTTAAATTAGAATATAAAGAAATTATTAAAAGAAAATAATACATTTTACTAATAAAAAAATTCAAATTACAAAAAAAAATAAACACTAATTTTTTGGGGGCGAAAATTAGAAACTAGATGGCGAAAATGTTGGTGAAGTGTTCTGCGGTGCTGCTGGCGCATTGTTATCCCGCATAAACGACGTGAAAGCGGGATCCGTTCGTTGGAAATAACCGACGATCATCTCCGAGCTATTTATGCAGTTTTGGTTTTCTTTTTCCCGTTGCTACCTACTCTCTACGTTCATCATCGAACCGTTCCTCAATTTGCCGATTTGTTTCAATCATATGCGCATTCTGTTCTTCACTCCGCGCATTTTTTGTGACTTGTTCTTCAATATGTCGTTGCATGGTGAGTAGTTGATTTTGAAACACAACAAAGTCGGAAGTAGTGGATCAGAATCCACTACGCCTACCCGACCAGTAAATGTAGTTTAGACTACCAAATCCGTAAAGACGTCTTCGGATATCCGTAAAGATGTCTTCAGACATACGCAATGGAAGATTACAAAATAATTAAAAAAAATTAGAAAATATAAATTTAGTGTACATAAAAAAAATATTTTTAGAAATTTTTTTATACTTGAATGAAGATCTCATTCTTCTCGTCTTGGGTCAACTCAATTCGACGGGAAGTACCATCGGACGTTTCACACGGATCGAGCTCCACGATCGCCATCTTTTCTTGGATGTTTTGTTCATATGATTCACCGATTTTGTTTTGCTTTCAAATTGATATACGAACCATCTTCCCGATTGTGAGTTTTTATAAAAACTTCACTACTTGAGATTGGTCATCACAAATTATTTTCCTAAATTTTGAAATAAATTATTAATAAATTAACAAATAAATTTAAATTTAAATATTGTAAACAACTTTCCATTTCATGTTGGATCTGGATGTAGGATATTTGGCGTGACAAATGCTTGTGCGGACCAATGCCATCCTGAGAGGAGTTGCATTTATTGGAGGATTTGCTACTACTCTCATTCGACGTTTGTGTTTTCCAGTAATCTATCATTGTTTTGTATACACGCAGGGAAATCGACCTAAGAAGTTTTCCGGTTGTATGAACCGTACTCACCATCCCTTTTATCTGTCTTACAATTTTTTTTGTACGACTGAGGTGATCATGGAATCCAAAGTTTACGACTGGTTGCAATTTAAAAATTAATAATTTTATTAATTATTAAATTTTATAAAATAAAATATTAATTAAAAATAATAGATAAAAAATATTTACCACAAATTTTATGAATATTTCTCCTATCGTTTAGTTGGCACGACCATCCAACTGTATTAGGGGCCATCAAATTTGTTTTTAAATTTTTTTGAAATTTAACCGGTTATAGCCCATTGGTCTCGGTCAAACCTAATAATTTAAATATATTAAAGATTTTGAACTTCAAATAAACTTTTATAAATTTTTAATAATTAATAAATTTTAGTAATTTTATTAATTTTATTAATTATATTATTTTTTAATATAAATAATTATTTTTAATTAAATAAATTAAAATATATAATTTTAAAATTCTTACCAGGTTGTGTTCAATGCTAGCATTGGAAATAGCAATGTCAAGTAATAGTCCCACCTTGGAGTTTGTAACAAATCTAAAGTGATAGTTTGTTCCTCCATTTCCGTTTCGGAAGGCGGAACCTCGTCCTCTTCATGTGTTCCTCCGATTCTTGAAACTGATTAGATGGTTTGGTTTCAGTAATCGTGTGAGGAGTAAAGATATATTGGGGCGGTAGGGGGGATGCCGCCTATAAGCGGCGGGTGAGGGATTCGAAGAGGTCGATGAGTTACCACGGCTGGAAGACGATGGAATTTGTCGTCTTCCACGACCTCTCAACAACCTACCGGTACTTGCCATTGGGTATTGGTTTTTTTGTTAGAATTTGGTTGAAGTGTTTTTGAGAGGATTTTAGAAAGATGAGGATTTTTTGGCGTGTGAAAATAAAGAGTAAAGAGTCACATATATATAGAAAATATTTGCGACCACGCATATGGTCGCAATGTGCAAAATCGAATAGGTAGTCGCAAATGAGTCGCTAATTTGCGACTGATTTACGACCACCAATTAATTGGGTGGGAGTTGAATTTTCTGAAAACTTTCAAACTCCCACCAAATTAATTGGTGATCACAAATCAGTTGCAAATTTACGATATTTCATTCCATGACAAGACAATCTACCATGCGTTGTCCATTTTGACAATATTCCATATGCTGGAAAATCGTTTATCATCCAAAGTAATAAGATTTTTAGATTGAAATTTTGATTCAACGACACATCATATGCCTCAACTCCCATATATCCACAGTAATAAGACTTTTATATTGAAAATTCTTTTTCCAAATTAGACTTCTCGAAAAATTTGCTTTGAAAAAAATATTTGGTCAATTGCAAACTTAACCTTTTTGTCATCAAAACGATTTTTTCTCAATAACACAGACTTTTTCGAGAAGTCTACTTTGGAAAAAAATACTTGGTCAATTTCAAACTTTTTTCCATCAAAGCGGTCATTTTCCTGACAAAGCAGACTTTTGAGAAGTGTGATTTGTAAATGAAATACAAAGCATGTAATGTATCTACGATGATCTACTAAAATGTATTAATTGTACTACAGATAACGGTCCAACTCTTTTTGGTCTATGGAGAGTGGATTATGACAAAGACATGAAATTTTTGTGGATAATCAAATAGTAGGTAAAATGTTTGTAATTGATGATGATTGCAAACATCAAAAACTTGTTGAAATGATGATGATTGCAAACATCAAGAACTTGTTGAAATGATTATGAATTCAATAGACAATATGATGTGTTGGAGTTAAGTTATCTTCTACCAACTACGTTGTTAGAGAAAATGTCTTGCGATACTCCTTCTATGAAAGTGACAAATGATAGACAAGTTCGTAACTTATTGGAGTTAAACAAAAATCATGTTATATGTCTTTGTGTCTCTAGATATGTCAAGTTTTTGGGTGCTGAAAATAATGAGGCTAAGGCTGATGAGCACGGGGTGGAATGGAGGTTGTCTTTAGATTGGTTGGTGAAAATTGTGCTCTTATGGTACTTAACACTCTGTCACTTTCACTCCATGTCCATGATAATATGTTGTGGTGTCAAGGAGTAGTGTGAAGCCTCTAAAATAGAAGAATCTATAGAGGAAGAGAAATGGTCTTAGTTTATATGTAGAAACAATTAATGCTACAAAATATCAACTAGTCAACTTACTATTTTGATGGAATTGTTAAGACACACCTTTTAATTTTTTGTAGATCATAAATTTATTATTTTTCATTCAGTTCTCTCTCTCTCTCTCTCTCTCTCTCTCTTTTGTTATTATGAATTATGCAGTATGTTCTTATCTTAAGTGTATATAAAGGTACTTATGAATTTTTATAGTAATATTTGTGTGTTTTAATGGTTATTATTTTGTAATTTTATAAATGATACAAAATACTGATTAGAAAAAATATCAAAATAGATAGTAAAATATAGAAAATACAACAATATTTGTATTGTTTTCAATTATCAAAAACTACTTAAACAACAAAGCAATTTATTAAAGTCTGAACAATGATGCTTGAAGTGTGCTGAAAGTTGATTAAAATCTGCATAAAAGTGATTGAAGTCTGCAATAACTGATTGAAATGTCACATGATTTGACGAAAACTGATTAAAAGGTGATTAACATATAATTAAAAGCTTATTTTAAGTCTACAAGAATTGGTTTGATTGACAAGGTGAAGTGATGGAAGGTACTGATAACTATAGTAAAGTCTACAAAAGCTAACATAAAATGACACAAACGCAAACAAAGTCTGCAATTTGTAATGAAGTCTCCAAGTGAATCCTGAAACTTGTAATGAAGTATGCAGCTGATAACTTTTAATAAAGTCTGCCCCTTAGAGTTCGCAAAACCATCAATCCAAAAATAATATAAAATTGCTAAAAACTCAGAAACAACAACCACAAAATTGTAAAACCACCATCAATCTCAAAACAACAATTAACAATATTAAAACAACCATTAAAAATATTAAAAACACCATCTAAAACTTTTAAAAACATAAAAAATCTCAAAAAGCCAATAAAACAACAAAAATACTTGTTTAGATCTTTTAACTTTCTTTTTTTCAAATCTAAAACAAAATAAGATGATAAAGAAAATGAGAAAATAAGAAAGAAAATGAAAAAAAAAATTAGGAAATCAACAAAAATATTTAGAACCACAAAAAGTAAAAAACCACTAAAGACAACAAATTTACTTATTTTTTATATCTTTTGACTTACGTTTCTAGATCTATAACAAGAGAAAATGAGAGATAATGAAGTTTGTAAAAGAAGTTTGCAATTGAAATCTACAACTTGTAATAGAGTCTGTAGTTGAAATTTACAACTTGTAATAAAGTTTGCAACTGAATTCTGCAACTTGTAATAAAGTGTACAACTCGAAAAATCATCGATTCAAAAACCAATGTAAAACTTAAAACCTGAGAAAAAAGTAAAAAACCACAAAAAGTATAAAACCACCACAAAAAACTCAAACAACTATTGAAAATTTTAAAAAATCATCTACAATTTTAAAAACCCTTAAAAATCTCAAAAAACCAGAAATACAACAAATTTACTTTTAAATCTCTTAACTTTGTTTCCCAGATCTACAACAAAAGAAGATGAGAAATAAGATAAAAATATGGAAAAATTAGAAAAATAATAAAAATAACAAAAATCTCTAAAATCACGAAAAATTTAAAAACTACTAAAAGCAACAAACTTACGTTTTTAAATCTCTTGACTTCAATTTCAAAATCTACAGCAATAGAAGATGAGAAAACATATTATGAAAATAACAAAACATGTAAACAATAAAAATATTCAAAACCACAAAAACAACACCATCTGAACAAAAAACTTATTTTTTTTATATCTCATAACTTTTTGTGCAAATCTACAAAATAAGAAGATGAGAAAGTTCGTGAAAAGAAAAGAAAAATAGAAAAGAGGGGAGGTAAAAAGAGAAAAATGGATGATTTACCTTGTAATCATTTTTTGGGAGGATGGAGGCTCTCACTTTTTGTTTTTTGAAATGAAATTATGGTAAAATTTTAGGGTTACCTTATTTATATACAGGAAATAAATTTTGGTTAGATTAAAAACTGTGAATTTGGTTATGTTAAATTTAAGTTATGACTTTTTCAATTTTTGATTTGTGCATAATTCTATAGAAGTCTGGTTTGTAATTTTTGGTAATGTTAAATTAAAATTTTGGTTTGGTGAAATTTTAATTTAGCCGAAGCGTATTTTCAAAGCAGATTTCTCGAGAAATCTGCTTTGTATTTTTGTTCCAAAGCAGACTTTTTAAGAAGTATGGTTCATAAATTTCCGTAAGGTTAAATTGAAATTTAGGTTTGGTGAAATTCCTGGTTTGTGCAAACTTTCCGGAAAGTCTGCTTTGAAACCAAAATACGAGACCGGTTGGTTAAATTTTGGTTTGTGCACACATCTCGTGAAATCTGCACAAACCTAAGCTCTAAATTGAACGAAACCGGTTTAGTTGAATATAATTTCTGATTTGTGCAGACTTTTCGGATTGTTAAATTTACGGCAGACTTCTCAAGAATTATGCGTAACCCTAAACTCTAAATAATAATCTTCACTAAATATGCGAAAATTTTGTTAAAATGGATGAATATGGTTAAAATATTTAAGTAAATGCAAAACGCAAACAATATTTCCTTAAAAACTTATAAATCTAAATTTTCAAACTTATCACATGATATTTAAAATTCTAATATGAATTTTTTACACAAACATCAACTATTTAACCCATAAAACATAACAACAAAAACTATCAAATATTTGATACCATTACATTGAATTCAATCCGCTTATTTTTAAACATATTATAACTTTTATTTGTTTTTGATATGTATATAAATTTTGTTAATAATAATTTTTAATTTTTTACATATTTTATGATTTTTATTTGATTTAGATAATTTATTAATAAAACATAATTCTTAAAAAATCTGCTTTGGTAAGCAGACAACTTTCCAAGAAGTTTACCTTGTATTTGGCTAATAAAATAGACTTTTCGAAAAGTTTGCAGGAGTTTTTTTTGTGTGTACAAAACAGATTTCCCACAAATTCTGCTTTGTTTCTTTTTACCAAAGCAGATTTCTCAAAATTTTTGCTTTGATCCAAAAAATACATGCAGATTTCTTGGGACGTTCGTAGACTTCGTAAGGACTATAACGTAATTGATATTTTTATATTATTTTATGTTAAAAGGAGAGTTTTGTAATTTTTCTATCCTCATGACTTAGTTTTGCAACAATTTGTTTTTGGAAGTTAGTTTTGCATTTGAATGCATGTTTTGAGTCATTTTTAGCAATTCAAACACGAATTAGAAGTTATCTAGATCCAAAACCCAATAGGAGTCAATGTTTGTTGCAAATAACATAAAATTATTAGAGAAATATAAGTATAAGAATGGAATTGTAATGATCGATCAGTTCTTCAGTCTCTTGGTTATTGTGTTGTTGGTTTCTTTCAAATTTGTTTTTGCAAAACTTATAAGCAAGAAGTATAATTCATTAGCTTCGTGCAAACTCTTTTCAAGGTTTGTAATAAAAGGATGTGGAAGGGTGTTTGTTAGAGTCAATGAACTAAATAAAACGATTTCTCCTTTCATGTATTATACGAATGAATGTTTACAGTATTTATATTACAATACATGTGAAGATAACCGGATAAATTAACCAAACTAAACCAATGTTTAAAATCCCCCTCAAGATGGAACTTCATAAATGTTTAGAAAACCCATCTTGGAAATCAATTTCTGAAAATGAGTAGAAAACAAAGGTTTAGTAAGAACATCAGCCAATTGATGTTCTGATCGAACATGAAGAGTCTTCAAAGCTCATGCAACAATCCTTTCTCGCACAAAATGGCATTCAATATCAACATATTTAGTACGTTCGTGAAACCAGGGTTCTTCGCGATATGAATAGCTACAGTGCTGTCACAAAAAAGAATTGCAAGAGATGAAGGTGATATATGAAGATCATTTAGAATCTGAGTAATCCAGACAAGTTCCTTAGCTCCAAAGACCATCGCTCTGTATTCAGCTTCAGCTGAACTACAAGAAACAATGGGTTGTTTCTTTGTTTTCGAGGAAACAAGAGAAGCCCCCAATATACATGCAATAACTTGTAATAGACCTTCTTGTATCAGGGAAAACTGCCCAATCAGTATTTGCGAAATGTTTAAGAGAAATATCTAATGCAGTAGAATAGAAAAGACCTTTGCCAATTCTTCCTTTCAAATATCGAAGAAGTTTATGAACCGCTTGAAGATGAATTTCTCGGGGAGCTGAAGAAAATTGACAAAGTTTAGACACTGCAAATGAAATGTCAGGCCTAGTGATGCAGAGATAAAGAAGTCGACCAATCATTTTTCTATAAGAACTCACATCCTAGAGCAAAGGAGCATCATATTTGTGCAAAGAATGATGAGGTTCCATTGGAATAGTGGAAGGTTACTACTAAGAAATCATGTATCAGAAAGTAATTGCAGAGTGTATTTTCTTTGACAAATCAAAATCCCTTTAGTAGATCAAGCAATTTCCAGTCCTAAGAAGTATTGTAAATCGTCCAAATTTCTGAGTTTGAAATGGAGATTGAGTTGATCAATTAATGGAGCAACCACACTATCATTACTACTAGCTATGATAATGTTATACATGTAGGCAAGAATTGCCACAAATGAATTATCAGAGAATCGAGTAAATAACGTATGATCTCCATAAGATTTTGAAAAACCAAGATCACAAAGAACAGAGGAGAATTTAAGATACCATTGACGAGATGCCTGCTTAAGACGATAAATGGATTGTTGAAGTTTACTTACCAATGGTCCTTTGATATGATATGCTTTAGATGTATCATAACCAGAAGGCAATTCCATGTAAATTTCCTCATCTAAATCTCCATTTAAAAAGGCATTAGACACAACAAGCTGAGTCAAACTCCAGTTCAGTTTAGCTACAAGACATAGCAAGATTTTCAGAGTTGCAAGTTTTGCAACTGAAGAAAAAGTATCATTAAAATCAAATCCTTCCTCTTGCGTATATCCTTTTGCCACTAATCGAGCCTTATACCTTTCAATACTTCCATCAACCTTATGTTTAATTTTGTAAATATACTTACAGCCTATAGCTTTTTTCCCGGGTGGTAAAGAACAAACTGTACAAGCATCAGTTCTCTCCATAGCCTTTTGTTACTCACTCATAGCATCATACCACACTAATTGTTTCTTAGCTTCTGAATATGTATGTGGTTCAACATAATGTGAAATATTAAGAATGAAAGAGCAGAAAGAAGAGTTCAGTCTATTAAATGAAATATAGCTAGATATAGGATAAGGAGTAGAAGAGGAAGTTGTATTATAACAGTAATAATCTTGCAAGTAATGAGAAGTTTTGGTACGTCTACGAGAATGTAAAGGCAAAGAATTTTCAGAAGATGTCATTTCAGAATGTGGAAATACATCAGAAGATGAATTTGGAGAATGCATTATATCATCATGTGAAGCAGGAGAAGGAATATGAGGAAAGAAGCTCCTAATATCATGTTTCAAGGAAGACGATGCAAATGGAAAAATATCCTCATGAAAAACAACATGTGAAATATTTGGTACTGAAGTTAAAGTCGAAGCTTGGGAAACAACTAGAGTAGGAGCATTATTGGTTTTGTGAAGCCTTGTGCTAAGGTATGAAATGATGTCTTGAAATTTTTCTGTTGTCAAATTCTCAACAGTTGGATCACCTTTCATCATGGATGTCATATTTGTGCTCAAGTTTGAAGTTGTGACAGGTTTTTGGTAAGATGAATTCATAGAATTCTTCTTCTTTCCTGTAAATCGTGGATGACCCAAAGCTCCACAGTGACTGCAAACATGGCGAGGTCTCTGTTGATAATTTGCAGCACTTATATTTTAATTACTATCATTATCCAATGAATTGATTGAATCATTTCCTGTGATTTGAAAAGCAACATGAGATATGGATTCTTTTGATGAAGAAATGATAGTTCTCTGACTTTGGTCTTGATCTAACATGTTGTAGATCTCGCTTAAAGAAGGTTTGTTCTTCTTGTTGATAATCCAACCTCTTATATTAGCATAAGAATCATTTAGTCCCATACGAAACTGAATAATTCGACTTGTTTTTGTATCCTCCAGCAGTTCTTCCACCTTTCCACATTTGCAAGTCGATATTTTCTATGACTTGTATTCGATAATCGCTATCACAAGATTTTCATCTTAGTATAATAAGCTGAAAGCTCCATTGTACCTTGTCTAAAATTCTGAATATCTTGTTTCGGTTGATATTTGCGAGGCAAGTTGCTTATATTGAATCGCTTCATCAAATCAACCCAAATCTCTGAAGCATTATTGTAGAACAATATGCTATCATAAATTTCTTGATTCACCACATTCAACAGCCATGATTTTACCATGTTGTTACAACGATTCTAGATTTTGTATATGGATTCAAATTCATCCGGCATAGGTAGGATCCATCTATGAAGCTCCACTTATTCTTTGATTCAAGAGCAATAGTAATCGTTACTCTCCAATTATTGTAAATCATCCCCTCTAAGAGATTTGTCACTAACAATAATCTCGGATGACACATGTTGGAAGAAAGGACTATGTGAGCTATCAAAAGATTTAGGTCCAGATAGTACCTTTTCATGCGATCCTTGAGCTGTATATGTTCCGGATTCTCTTCGATTGATAGAATTAAGTTGAAAATCAGCTACATTAGTTGATTGACTTTATCTAGGAATGATCAGGATTTCCGGTTAATGTAAAACAGTTTTGTTTCGCATTTTTCCTCTTTTCGCCATAGAAATCAAATTTTGATAATGGAGAAGAAAGAGCAGAATATCAATGAGAAAATAGGAAGAAGAAGATGAAATTTAATCATAAAGATGATCAGAAAAAAGAAGAGGTAATCGAATTAGAGTTCGTTAGCCGCTCTGATACCATGTTATAGTCAACAAACTAAATAAAATGATTTATCCTTTCATGTATTATACGAATGAATGTTTACAATATTTATACTACAATACATGTGAAGATAACCGGATAAATTAACCAAACTAAACCAATGTCTAAAAGCATTCCCACCCTGAGAGGATATCGGGTTTGTAACATCCCGGACCAGAATTTAAACCGTGAAGCCCATGAAAGTAGAAGTGAGGGTAGAACTGACAATTCATCTGAAACCCTAATTAACCCTAATGGCTTAAAAGACATCGCCAAAAAGGATTGGAGGCAGTCGTTCATCAGAAACAAAAACAAGAAGAGAAAAAGAGATTTCGACAGAGCAGAGGGATATAAAGTTCATCTTTGGAGGGTCCAGGTGTTCTTGTGTACTATCGCCGGAGGAAAAAAATTTACGCGTGACCAACGATTCCAACGTTCCAATAACCTAAGCTTCGCCGTGAGATGAGACGTGATCTACGATTTTTATTATACACTTATGTATATGTATTTTGATGAGTGTTTTGTTTACGGAGAAAATTAGAAGTTGAATCATGTGTGGTGTTAGAGTTTTAATTAATTGTTGTAAAATAATGGTGTTTTTATAAGGAGAAGGGGTGGCGTACGTGTGGTGGGGGAAAAATAATGGTGTTACTCCCTAAAAATATGTTCTTATAAACATATTAAGAACTTATTAAATAATAATTAAATAAATATTAAAAAAATGAATTGGAATGGGATGATGTACGTGTGGTGGGGGAAAGAGGTAGAAATATTAGGTTGATTTATTATTCTAAAGGTGATTATTATGTAGATTTATTTATTAAGGAAGATAAATTATTATGTGTTGGTTTATTGTGTAAAGATACTAAATTATTTATGGTTGATTATGGTATAGTAAAATTACCATAATCAATTAATTAATTGAAATAAATTAATATATTTATTAAATAAATATTAAACATTTAGTCTAAACAAATATAATGTTGTTATTTAATGTGAGAATAAATTTTTAGTGAACGTGCTATTCTCGTAACGCGGGTATGATGGATTTTATCAATGTTAGTTAGTTCAACTGCGTTGATGGGTGTTGGGCTACGAAAACAGTGGTGTTGAGTCGTAGTTCATTAACGGCTGGCAAGCCATAAACAACTGTCGACGTTCTACGTGGCAGGAGCTTGACGTGAGCAAATAGGATAACGTGGCTTTGGGGGTTCCGAATCCTTAAACCGACATGGTTAGGGATGAGGAGGAGTTGTTGTGGCTTAGACAAACACGGTTTAAATATAAATATCTTGGTAGTATTGTTGTCAATTTTTTTGGAGCCAATCGTGTTAGTTTTCATTACTAAATAAAGTAATTATTAAAATTAGATACATATTTGTATAATGTGGATCTGTGGGTAGGCGTGATCGTTTCACTGAGTAATTTTGTTATTCATACCTCCTTTTGGATATAGGTGACTTCGACTAGTAGGGGTGCAGTGAGTCGGGATGGTGCTACGTTTTGAGAATTTTTAAATATTATTTATTTATTTTATTTTGAACCTTAAGCATTATTAAATTTTCAAAGTTATTGTCTTACGTTTTTTTCTATAATTTCATACTTGGTTTTGACGAGAGTTTTTTTATTAAAAAATTATTACTTACATTTTATATGTTAAATAAGATTTCAAATGACCTATAAATTAAATACGAGACGTTGACATGTGTCATGTATTTTGGAGAAAAGTGTAACAATTTTGGTATCAGAATGAGGCTGCTACTCCGGTTCTGATCCGGAGAGCGTTATTCTAAAGTTTTAGAAAAAAAATTGTTTCCAAAAAAATATATATGTATATTTTTAATGGGGGAGTACCATTCTGAGTAATTGTCGTGAGTCAATTAATTTTTGTTGATTTATAATACAATTGGAGTGTGATGTGTGAATTGGGTGTTTATGTGGACAGTATGCCACCAAAGAGAGTTAATTGTAGGGCTGGTTTCTGTAGTGGGATCGTTAGCGCACCCATAGTGATCAGCCGCTTGAGCAGGAAGGTGTTGCTCCAGTTCATCAACCAGCTGTTGTTGATTATGTGGCGCAAGTGCAACTGTGATGCAAAGTATGAGTGAGGTGTTAACGCCTTTGTTGCAGCAAGTTCCTGTAGCAAATTAGGTACCAAGAGTTGCAGTGCTTGATCAAGCACCTCTGGAGTTTGCTGCACTCAAACCTCCTGTTCAAGAGTATGTGTCACCTCAATATCCACCGCCGTCCCCTCTAATGCCAAGGATACCCATACAGGACTAGGGACCCACATATTGGGATGCTTTGAAGATGTTAAGAAATTTGAACATGGAGATTTTTAGTGGAGGGATTGATCCAATTTCAGTAGATAACTGGATGAATATGTTAGAGAGGAACTACGAGACAATCATTTGTCCGATTGAGTTTAGGAAGCAATTGGCGATTCAGTACCTAAGGGACGAAGCGCAAGTTTGGTGGGATAGTGTGGTCGTTAGCACTCATGCAAACCATATGGTGAGCTGGCATGACTTTAAAGAGGAATTTGCACGGAAGTACTTTACACAAGAGGCTCTAGACCAAATGGTCGGATTGTTTGCCGACCTTTGGCAAGGGTCTAAGTTAGTACGGGAGTATGATTTAGAGTTTAGTCTTAGGAGGTTCGCAGGGAGAGGAACAAGCGAATATGACATGATTCTCAAGTTTCAAAGAAGTTTGAGGCTAGAGGTGAAAAATCGTTGCATGGTGCAGAAATACAATAACATGGTCGATTTAGTGGAAAAAACATCCTTAGTGGAACAAGGAATTGAAGCAGAAACCAAGCAAGCAAAAGAGTCCCAAGCAAGGGTAGGAAAATTGGCTGAGCCATAGAGACGTACCACATATAATCGGAATATGGGTGCGATACAGGTTAGAGGAGTGCTCATTTGTTTCAGGTGCAGTCAGACCGGACATACCGGGATGCACTGTCCAAGTGGAGATGATCTCTACCAGGACACATTTCAAGGAATTGTCCTACGAGGCAGCTAGGGGACAGAGATAGGGTGAGAGAGCGTATGCCCCCACCACCCCAAAAGAGGTAAGCTGTGGAACCTCGGGTGTTTGTAGTAGATGTTGACGAGGGCGCCGAACCGATTGCAGGCTCGATTTTGGTCGGGGAAGTGGTCGCTTATACCTTGTTTGACTCTGCAGCTACACATAGTTTTGTTAGTCCTGAATTCACAAAGTGCTAGGGTTTTAAAGGAGAGTTTTCCAACAATGCAAGAAGGGTCGAAACAGCGGGGACAGAAGTAAAATTACTTGGGGACATTATAGAGATGAAGTTAAAACGTTATGAAGTAATATTGGGTATGAATTGTCTTACACGCCATCAAGCCATGTTGGATTGTCGACGTGCACACGTTAACTTTGCTAGTGCTGAAGGCAGATTGAAGGGATTCGAGTGCAATGTGGAATTCTCATAATTTCTATGATTCATGCAAAAGGACTTATCAATAGAGAGAATGAGGCTTACTTGGCAACAATCACTGCTGAAAGAAAATCAGAAGAAATTGAGCTAAGTGGTACCCTAGTACCAGCAACATATGAGGATGTATTTAAACTACTAAAGGGCGTTCCGCCATCACAAGGTGATGATTTTACCATCGATTTAGAGCCTGGAACCACTCCCGTGTCTAAGCCTACATACCGTTTAGCACCTACATAAATGGCTGAGCTCAAGAAGCAATAAAAAGAATTAACAAGTAAAGGATTTATAAGACCTAGTAGTTCGCCATGGCGAGCACCTGTGTTGTTTGTGAAAAAGAAAAATGGAAGTTTTAGACTTTCCATCAACTATCGTGGATTGAATAAAGTGATCATAAAAATAAGTACCCATTACCACGAATTGACAAGCTATTAGACCAAATAGAAGGAGCTTCATGGTTCTCCAAGATCGATGTAACGTCAGGGTACCACCAGATTACGATAGCCAAAAAAGATATAAGGAAGACAGCTTTCAGGACGCGCTATGGTCATTATAAATTTGTGGTAATGCCATTTGGTTTGACTAATGCAACAACCACTTTTATGAAGCTCATGAACAACGTGTTTCGGGAGTATTTAGACAGGTTTGTCATTGTATTCATTGATGATATCCTAATTTATTCTAAGAGTCGGGATGAACATATGGAGCACTGAAGGATAGTACTAAAAAAGTTGCGAGAATACAAGTTATATGATAAGTTGAGAAAATATAGTTTTTGGCAAAGAAAGATTGGTTTTCTAGGTCACGTTGTTTGAAGTTGTGTATCAGTGGATCGGGAAAAAAATACAATGATTATGGGATGGCCGACATCCAGAAACGCAACAGAGATCCGTAGTTTTCTTGGCCTAGCGAGTTACTACCAGAAATTCGTTGAAGGATTTGCGAGTATAGCCAAGCCTATGACTCAACTTACGGGAAGGATGTGAAATTTAATTGGACCAAAGAGTATGAAGAGAGTTTTCAAAGGCTGAAAGGGCATTTGACAAAGACTCCAATATTCTTTTTGCCAAGGACTCGGGTACCGTATTTGGTATACACTGACGCATCAAGGTTAGGATTGGCTTGTGTGCTGATGCAGGAAAAAATGAGTAATTGCCTATGCGTCCAAACAGTTGAGGAAACATGAGATAAGTTATCCCAACCATGATTTAGAATTAGCAGCAATTGTTTTTGCTTTAAAGATTTGGCGTGCGTATTTGTATGGGGAAAATCTAAGTTTTTACTGACTACAAGAGTTTAAAATATATATATATATATATATATATATATATATATATATATATTTACGCAACCAGATCTTAATCTGAGACAGAAGAGATGGATGGAGCTACTAGCAGGTTATGACTTGGAAATCGCATACCATCTTGGTAAGGCTAATATGGTAGCAGATGCATTAAATAGAAGGAGAAATAACATATCAAGGGAACGAGAAGCAGTGGAGCAAGTGGCTTTCTTAGGAAAATTAAGCTTGTGTGCTACTACGATTACCAAAGATGCCATAGGATTGGAAGCCATAAACCGGGCAGACTTACTTTGGAGAATATGTGAGGCTCAAAAGATAGACGATGCACTCAGAAAACCTGTGGATAATAATGTGGAAGGATACCATACCGCCGACAACGGGATCTACTTGTATAGGAATCGGGTATGTGTTCTCAATGTTAAGGAAATAAAGGATGAGATCTTAGCGCAGGCACACCAGTCACGTTTTGCAATCCATCCGGAGGTGACAAAGCTGTATCAAGATCTAAAATGTTATTACCATTGGAACGGTATAAAATGGGATAATGGAGAATGGTTAGGGAAGTGCACTACGTGCCAACTAGTGAAGGCATAACGTAGAATACATAGTGAGTTATTCCAAAGTCTACCGTTGCCTGAATGGAATTGGGATATGATCACTATGGATTTGTGACAGGACTCCCAAGGACAATTAGTAAATTGGATACGGTTTGGGTAATTATTGATCGACTTACGAAGTCAGCTCATTTCTTGGCAATTAAAAAGATAGAAAATGTGGACCACTTAGCAAGAGTATATTTGGAAGTGATTGTTAGGTTGCATGGGGTCCCAGTGAGCATTGTTTTGGAGAGAGACCCGAATTTTACTTCAATATTTTGGCAGGCATTCCAAAAGGCACTAGGGACAAACGTGCATCTGAGTACCACATCACCCACAGACAGATGGACAGTAAAAAAAAACAATTCAAACCCTTGAGGATATGTTGTTAGCGTGTATGTTGGATTGGGGAGGTCGTTGGGAGAAATATTAACCGCTAGCAGAGTTTGCGTATAACAATAGTTATCATAGTAGCATAAAGATGTCACCATATGAGGTCTTGTATGGGCGACCTTGTCGGACACCACTTTGCTGGACAGAAGTGCGAGAGTGTAGATACTCTGAACCTGAGTTGGTTCAAGCGACAGTGGATCAAGTGCAAACTCTTCGTGCTAGATTAAAGGAGGCTCACGATCATCAGAAGAGTTACACTGATAAAGGGAGAAGGGAATTGGAGTTTAGAGTGGGAGACGAAGTGTATTTGAAAATGAGGGTATTCAGAGGAACATATAAGAATAAGAAGTTGGGAAAACTCAAACCACATTATGGGGCCTTATCCAATTACTGAAAGGATTGTCACAATTTCATATAAATTGGGATTACCAAAGGAGTTAGCAGCGTTTCATAATGTGTTTCACATATCAGTCCTGCGAAAAGTTGTCAAGGAACCCCAACTCATTATGCAGCAACCACCAGAGAATTTGGAAGAAAACTTGACAATTTTTAGTAAACCGGTAAAAATCACTGGACAACAAATAGTGATATGCATGGAAAGCATGTTAAATCAGTGTGTGTTTGTTGGGAAAGAGACGGAATTGAAGAAGAGACGTGGGAGTCTGAACATCAGATGAGAATTGATTATCTTGGATAAGGACAACGCCGAGAGTGAGGTTTAACCATCGAATTTGGGGATGAATTCTTTTGTGGTGGGGGAGAATTGTAACATCCCGAGCCTGAATTTAAACTATGAGACCCACAGAACTGAAAGTGAGGGTTGAACTGACAAATCTTCTGAAACCCTAATTAACCCTAATGGCTATTAAGACGTCACCAAAAGGGATTAGAGGCAGCCGTTCATCAGAAACAAAAACAAGAATAGAGGAAGAGATTTCGACAGACCAGAGGGATAAAAATTTCATCGTTGGAGGGTCCAGGTGTTCGTGTGTACTATCGCCGGAGGAAAAGAAATTTATCCGTGACCGACGATTCCAACGTTCCATTAATTTAAGCTTCGACGTGAGGTGAGACGTGATCTACAATTTTCATTATACACTTATGTATATGTATTTTGATGAGTACTTCGGTTAAAGAGAAAAATTAGAGGTTGAATCATGTGTGGTGTTAAGGTTTTAGTTAATTATTGCAAAATAATGGTGTTTTTATAAGGAGAAGTGGTGGTGCATGTGTGGTGGGGGAAATAATGGTGTTTCTCCCTAAAAATATGTTTTTATAAACATATTAAAAACT
Organism: Pugionium cornutum; assembly: GCA_018901935.1. Lineage (NCBI taxonomy): Eukaryota > Viridiplantae > Streptophyta > Magnoliopsida > Brassicales > Brassicaceae > Pugionium > Pugionium cornutum. Next base: position 18,869,033 of record JAENJI010000012.1, on the reverse strand, counting down.
TATTAAATAATAATTAAATAAATATTGAAAAGATGAATGGGACTGGGGTGGTGTACGTGTGGTGGGGGAAGGAGGTAGAAATATTAGGTTAATTTATTATTTTAATGATGATTATTATGTTGATTTATTTATTAAGGAAGATAAATTATTATGTGTTTGTTTATTTTGTAAAGATACTAAACTATTTATGGTTGATTATGATATAATAAAATAAACCATAATCAAATAATTACTTAAGATTAATTAATATATTTATTAGATAAATATTAAACATTTAGTCTAAACAAATATATGTTGTTATTTAGTGTGGGAATAAATTTCTGATGAACGTGCTATTCACGGAACACGAGTATGGTGAATTTGACCAATGTTAGTTGGTTCAACTGCGTAGATGAGTGTTGGGTTACGACAAAAACGGTGTTGAGTCGTAGTTCATTAACGGGTGGTAGGCCAGAAATAATCATCGACGTTCTATGTGGCGGGAGCTCGACGTGAGCAAATAGGCCGACATGGCCGTGGTGGAAAGTCGATGTGGCTTTGGGGGTTCCAAATCCTTAAACCGACATGGTTAGGGATGAGGCAGAGTTGTTGTGGCTTAGGCAAACACGGTTTAAATACAAATATCTTGGTAGTATTGTTTTTGATTTTTTTTTGAGTCATCAAGATTAGATACATACTTTTATAATGTGGATATGTGGGTAACCGTGATCGTTTCATTGAGTAACTATGTTAGTCATGCCTCCTTTTGAATGCAGGTGAGCTCGGGATATAGTGGTGCAGTGACTCGTTTTGAAAATTTTTAAATATTATTTATTTATTTTATTATGAACCTTAAGCATCGTTGAATTTTCAAAGTTATTGTCTTACGTTTTTTTCTATGATTTCATACTTGGTTTTGACGAGAGTTTTTTAATAAAAAATTATTACTTATATTTTATTTGTTAAATGAGATTTCAAATGAATTATAAAGTAACTACGAGACGATGACACATGTCATGTATTTTGGAAAAGGGTGTGACAATTTTGGTATCACAGCAAGGTTGCTACTCCGGTTCTGATCCAAAGAACGTTATTCTAAAGTTTTAGAAAAAAAAATTTGTTTCCAAAAATTTGTTTCCAAAAATTTGTTTTCCGCTTCTAATTGTTTTCCTCTAGAAATGTAATTTTGAATTTTTCCGCCAAAAATGTAATTTCAAATTTTCCCGCCAAAAACGTAATTCACATTTTTCCTAAAAGTTTTCCTAATTTACACATAAGAGAATATTGATAAATTGTTTATATATACAAATTTTTTTCCTAATTTACACATAAGAGAATATTGGAACAAGAATTAGCAAAGTAATCAAAAGGATAGTGGTGGAATTATGTGATTGATTGTATTTCCTTGATAAGCACCCTCAGGAGGAGATTGTCCACTCCATTCTTGGTTCATAAGTGATACAAGCCTTGATTCAAGGCTTATATGCGTGTGGGTTGTGTGGAGAAGGTTAGGTGAGAAACTCGACCTTAGACTTCTTGGATAGGGGTTTTTGGGTTAGTATGGAAGGGTGAAGTGAACCACACGAGGGGTAATGAACCTTGTGATAAATCACAAACTTAGAACTAGGAGGGCTGGTCTCAACTAGGTTCTAAGCGCACAAGATTCTTAGAGAGAAAACTTGTTGGAAGAAAGTTCTACTTTATTAATATCAAAAAGGTTGTCGAACTACAATACTGGGAGGAGCCTTATTAATATGCTCGACAGCTTGACCTTCTAGGGTCGACTCAAAGAAAGAATAGGAAAGTTTACAATAGTGTACAAATGAAAAATATACAAAAGTGCATAACCGAAAAAGGACCTATTCCTAAAATGTCTTTGACTCAAAAATGTAAACAATATAGATCATACCCTGCAAAACAGAAAGAAGCATATATTCGAATTGAAACTTACCTTACTTACCTCACAGCCAAGAAATAGAAGATGGCCGTCCTTGTGGCATGCACGCGCCTTGCTCATAGTCTCCGACTTGGAGTAGTGCTAGGAATCTTTGGGCCCTGACCTCTCTTGCCACTAAAACCCAAGTCTCTGAAGTCCCTTGCATTGTTGAGAAGCCTTTGGACTCTTTTTCGCACTTCTGGCCCATTGTCCTTAGTCGATCTTCCTCTAGGAGCTTGTCGACCCATAAGCTGAACTTGTGGAAGAGTGCTCTTGATCTGCTCCTTGTCATTGCTCCTGGTGGCACTACTTCTGTAGAGACTTCCTCTAGATGCATGTCCTGAAGCTGGTAGCTTATCTGGTCTGAGTCTCCTTGTGTAGAAGTTGAAATGCTCGTGTACTCGGCTGGATCGGCTGTACCGGCTGGACTGTGCGAGGTACTGGCCGGAATACCTTCTGGACCGGCCAAGTTGATCCCGGAGTCGGTGGCATCACCAAGGGGACCGGTGTTGTCATCCACGTCACCACCAATTGTGCCGGAGGCTTGAGCGTCTCCGCTGGCGATGCTGATCGGTCCGGTCCTGTTGGTCAAGGGTCCGGTGGTACCGCTTCGGCCGGCAGACGTACCAACTGGGCCGGCTGTCTTGGGTAAGCTTCCTGGTCGGCCAGTCTGGTCTCCTGGCCGGACATACGACCTGATGTCCTCATCATCCTCTCCCTCTTCAGTAGGTTTTGACCTCAAAACTGGTTTATTTGCATGGAAAGGGGCTAAGTCAGTTACGTTGAACGTGTTGGACACATTAAACTCACCTGGGAGCTCGATCCGGTAGGCGTTTTTGTTGATCCTCTCCAACACTCTGAATGGTCCATCTCGTCTTGGTGCTAGCTTGAAACTCCTTAGGTTGGGGAACCTCTCCTGCCGTAGGTGTAGCCATATCCAATCGCCTGGTTGAAAGATCACCTCCTTTCTTCCCCTTTTAGCATGTGTCACGTACTGCCCGGTCCTCTTCTCCAAGTTCTCTGCTACCTTCTGGTGTAACTTTCTTATGAACTCTGCCTTGGATGCTCCGTTGAGCTTGGTCATCTTTGCTGGTGGCAGTGGCGTTTACTCTAATGGGGTGAGAGGGTTGAAGTCGTATACTACTTCAAATGGCGCTTCTTGGTTGCTGAGTGCACGGCTCGGTTGTAAGCAAACTCTATGAATGGCAGACACTCCACCCAAGTCTTGAGTCCCTAGTGTAGTCCTGAGAAGAGTTGATAGTGTCCGGTTGACAACTTCCGTTTGGCCATCGGTTTGAAGATGGCAGGTGGTAGAGAAGAGCAGCTTCATGCCTAGCTTCCTCCAAAGGGTCCTCCAGAAATGGCTGAGGAACTTGGTGTCCCTGTATGACACGATGGTCCTTGGCACTCCATGAAGCCGTACTATCTCCCTGAAAAACAGCTCGGCTGTTTGCGTGGCATCATTCACATTGGCACACGGAATGAAGTGCGCCATCTTGGAGAATCTATCCACCACTACAAAGATTGCATCTTTGTGGTTGATCTTGGACAGTCCTAGAACGAAGTCCATTGATATATCCACCCATGGGTGTGTCGGTATGAACAGTGGGAGATACAACCGGTGAGGTTGCACTCGGGACTTTGCCTTCTTGCAAGTGATGCACCTTGCACCATGAGCTTCCACTGACCTTTTGATGTGTGGCCAGTAAAAATGCTCCTTGACCACTGCTAGAGTCTTGTCGACACCAAAGTGGCCCATGAGTCCTCCTCCATGAGCTTCTCGGATGATAAGCTCTCGTAGTGATCCTTGTGGTATGCACAACCTTCTTTCTCGGAACAAGAATCCCTCATGGATGTAAAATTTGCCATGACTCCCTGTGCCACACTCCTTGTAGCTCTCAGCAAAGTCAGGATCATCCTTGTATAGGTCCTTGATGTGCTCGAATCCTAGGACCTTTGCCTCCATGGTGGATATCAAGGCAAACCTCTTTGATAGTGCATCGACTACCATATTGTCTTTGCCCTTCTTGTACTTGATGACATACGGGAAGGTCTCTCTCTCTATGAACTCCATCCACCTGGCATGTCCACTACAAGAAAACATCCATTTTACGACAACGGAAGTGGTCGCAAAGTGGTAGCAAAACTCAAAATTGCGACTACTTTGCGACCACCAAAAGTAGTCGCAAAATCATAGTCGTAAAAATAAGTAGTCGCAAATTTGCGACTGATTTGCGACCATG
>JAENJI010000012.1:18826190-18864375 GCA_018901935.1 Pugionium cornutum | reverse complement strand
CGGACCTTCGACCTAAAGGACCAGACCGGACAACATCGCCGGCGGAGAGGCCCAAGCTTCCGGCACACTTGGTGGGGACGTGAATGACACCGCCGTCCCCCTGATGACACCGCCGACTCCGGGATCAACTTGGCCGGTCCTGAAGTCATTCCGGCCAGTACCGCACATAATCCAGCCGGTACAAGCCATCCAGCCGAGTACACGCACACTTCCACTTCTACACAAGAGGACTCGGACCAAATGAGCTACCAGCTCCAGGACATGCACTTAGAGGAAGTATCTACACCAGTGGTACCTCCAGGAGCAATGACAAAAAGCAGATCAAGAGCACTCTTCCACAAATTCAGCTTATGGGTCGACAAGCTTCTAGAGGAAGAGCAGCTAAGGACAATGGGCCAGAAGAGCAAATTAGAGTCCAAAGGCTTCTCAACAACACAAGGAACATCAGAGACGTGGGCTTTAGTGGCAAGAGAGGTCAAGGCCCAAAGATATTTAACCCTACTCCAAGTCGAAGACTAGGAGCAAGGCGCGTGCATGCCACAAGGACCGCCACCTTCCATTTCTTGGCCGTGAGGTGAGTTAAGGTAAGTTTACATTCGAATATATGCCTCTTTCTGTTTTGCAGGGTAGGATCTAGTTGCTTTACATTTTGAGTCAAGAACATTTTAGGAATAGGTCCTTTTTCGGTTATGCACTTTTGTATTTTTTCCTTTTGTGCACTTTTGTAAACTTTCCTTTTATTTGTTTGAGTCGACCCTAGAAGGTCAAGCTGTCGAGCATATTAATAAGGCTCCTTCCAGCATTGTAGTTCGACAACCTTTTGATTATTAATAAAGTAGAACTTTTTCCTACAAGCTTTCTCTCAAAAGAGACTTGTGCGCTTAGAACCTAGTTGAGACCAGCCCTCCTAGCTCTAAGTTTGTGATTTATCACGAGGTTCATCACCCCTCGTGTGGTTCACCTCACCCTTCCATCGTTTACCAACCAGAAACCCCTATCCAGAAGCCTAAGGTTGAGTTTCTCACCTAATCTTCTACAAACAGCCCACGCGCATCCAAGCCTTGAATCGAGGCTTGTATCAATAAGCCTTTACTCAATGAGCACCAATGATAACTTTAGAATGATCATTTTAACTTGCTAATCAACTTGACATGTCCGCACGAAATCGCCTGTAACTATTGATTCAAAGCTCAGAATGACAAGAATCCAATGCCCACGTTAAACTAGCTCAATTTTGTATAGAGTGACAAATTTTAAGACTAAAATAGCTACGACAAAGCCTCTGAGTAATCGATTCTATCGCAAACTGCGTGATGCCACACATTATGCTTCTCTAATAAGCCTTTACTCCATCAGCACCAATGAAAAGTTCAGAATGATCATTTTAACCTGTAAATGAATTTGACATGTCCGCACGAAATCGTTTGTAACATATGATTCAAAGGTCAGAATGACACGAATCCAATGCCCACGTTAAACTAGCTCAATTTTCTATAGTGTGACAAAATTTGAGACTAATATAGTTATGAAAAAGCCTCTGAGTAATCGAATCTATCGTAAACTGCGTGATGCCACGCATTATGCATCTTTAATAAGCCTTTACTCAATGAGCACCAGTGATTAGTTTAGAATTTTCATTTTAACTGACCAATCAAGTAGACATGTCCACACTATATCGTCTCTAACTTTTGAGTTAGAGCTCTGAATGACACGAATCTAGAGCTCACATTAAGCTAGCTCCAGTTTCTATATTGTACAAATTTAAGATACAAATAGCTACGACAAAGCTTCGAAGTAATCCAATCTATCGAACACTTCTTGATGCCATGAATTATGCTTCATTAATAAGGCTTTAATCAATGAGCACCAATGATCAGTTTAGAATGATCATTTTAACTAGCCGGTCAACTTGAAATGTCCGCACAAAATCGTCGGTAACTTTTGATTCAGAGCTCATAATGAACCGAATGCAATGCCCACGTTAAGTAGCTACATTTTCTATAGTATGACAAAATTTAATACTAAAATAGCTACGACAAAGCCTCCGAGTAATGGAACCTATACCAAACTGGATGATGCCATGCATTATGCTTCATTAACAAGCCCTTACTCAATGAGCACCAATGTAAAGTTTAGAATGATCATTTTAACTCGCCGATCAACTTGACAATTCCGCACAAAATCATCTATAACTTTTGATTCAGAGCTCCGAATGACACAAATCCAATGCCCACTTAGAGCTCTGAATGACACGAATCTAGAGCTCTCGATAAGCTAACTCCATTTTCTATATTGTGAAAATTTAAGATAGAAATAGCTACGACAAAGCCTCCAAGTAATCCAATCTGTCGCAAACAGCATGATGCCAAACATTATGCTTCATTGATAAGCCTTTGCTGAATGAGCACCAATGATCAGTTTAGAATGATCATTTCAACTAGCGGGTCAGCTACATGTCCGCACAAGATCGTCCGTATTTTTTGATTCACAGCTCAGAATGACACGAATCCAATGCCCACGTTAATCTGGCTCAATTTTCTATAGTGTAATAAAATTTAATACTAAAATAGCTACGAAAATTCCACCAAGTAATCGAACTTATCGCAATCTGCATGATGACACGAATTATGCTTCGTTAATAAGCCATTACTCAATGAGCACAAATGATCAGTTTAGAATGATATTTTTAACTGACCGATCAATTTGACATGTCCACACTAAATTGTTTGTAACGTTTGATTCAAAACTCAGAATGACACGAATACAATGCCCGTGTTAAGCTATATCAAATTTCTATATTGTGAAAAAATTTAAGAGTGAAATAGCTACGATAAAGCCTCGAAGTAATCAAATCTATCGTAAAATGGTTGATGCCATGTATTATTCTTCATTTATTAGCTTTTACTCAATGAGCAACAATGATCAGTTTAGAATGATTATTTTAACTCATCAATCAACTTGACATATCCGCACAAAAGCGTCCGTAACCTTTGATTCAAAGCTCAGAATGACATGAATCGAATGACCACGTTAAGCAAGCTCAATTTTCTATATTGTGACAAAATTTAAGACTGAAATAGATACGAGAAAGCCTTCAAGTAATCAAATCTACCACAAACTGCATGATGCCACGCATTATGCTCCATTAATAAGCCTTTACTCAATGAGCACCAATGAGCTGTTTAGAATGATCATTTTAACTGACCGATCAACGAGACATGTCCGCACTAAAATGTGTGTAACTTTTATTTCAGAGCTTAGAAGGACATGAATACAACCCTCACGATAAGCTACCTTAGTTTTCTATATTGTATAAAATTCAAGACAAATAGCTACGAAAAATGCTCCAAGAAATCCAATCTATTGCAAATTGTTTGAAGCCATGAATTATGTTTCATGAATAAGCTTTTACTCAAGGAGCACCAATGATCAGTTTAGACTGATTATTTAACTCGCCGGTGAACTTGACATGTCCGCACTAAATTGTATGTAACTTTCGATTCACACCTTAGAATGACATGAATCCAACTCTCACGTTAAGCTATATCAATTTTCTATATTGTAAAATATTTATGACTAAATAGCTACGACAAAGCCTCCAAGTAATCTAATCTATCGCAAACTGCTTCATGCCATGAATTATGCTTTATTAATAAGCCTTTACTAAATGTGCACAAATAATCAGTTTCGAATGATCATTTTAACTAGGTAGTTAACTAGACATGTCCACAAAATCATCCATAACTTTTAATTCGGAGCTCCGAAAGACATGAATCCAATACCCATGTTAAGCTAGCTCAAGTTTTTATAGTGTGACAAAATTTAAGACTGCAATAGCTATAATAAAGCCTCCAAGTAATCGAATCTATCGCAAAATGCTTGATGGCATCTATTATTCTTCATTTATAAGCTTTTACTCAATGAGCACCAATGATCAGTTTAAAATGATCATTTTAACTCACCAATCAACTTGACATATCCGCACAAAATCATCCGTAACTTTTGATTCAGAGCTCAAAATGACACGAATGGAACGCCCACGTGAAGATAGCTTGTGAGAAAATTTAAGACTGAAATAGCAACGACAAAGCCTTCAAGTAATTTAATCTATCGCAAACTGCTTGATGTCATGCATTATGCTTCATTAATAAGCTTTTACTCAATGAGCACCAATGATTAGTTTAGATTGATTATTTAACTCGCCGGTAAACTACACATATCCGCACTAAATCGTATGTAATTTTTGATTCTTTGCTTAGAATGAAACTAATCCAACGCCCACGTTAAGCTAGCTAATTGTTTTATATATTTTTTACAAAATTTAAGACTGAAATAGCTACGACAAAGCCTACAAGTAATCGAATGTATCACAAACTGCTTGATGTCATGCACTATGCTTTATTAAAAAGCCTTTACTCAATGAGCACCAATGACAAGTTTAGAATGATCATTTTAACTCGCCGATCAATTTGAAATGTCTCCAAAAAGTCGTCCGTAACTTTTGATTCAAAGCTCAGAATGAAACGAATCCAAAGCCCATGTTAAGATAGCTCAATTTTCTATATTGTAAAAAATTTAAGACTGAAATAGCTACGATATAGCCTCCAAGTAATCCAATCTATCGTAAAATGCTTGATGCCATGCATTATTGTTCATTTATAAACTTTTACTCAATGAGCACCAATGATTTGTTTATTATGATCATTTTAACTCACCAATCAACTTGACATATCTGCACAAAAGCGTCTGTAACTTTTGATTCAGAGCTCAAAATTACAAGAATCGATTGCCCACATTAAGCAAGCTCAATTTTCTATATTGTGACAAAATTTAAGACTGATATAACTTGAGAATGTCTTCAAGTAATCAAATCTATCACAAATTGCGTGATGCCACGCATTATGTTTCATTAATTTGCCTTTACTCAATGAGTACCAATGATCAGTTTATAATGATCATTTTAATTGACCGATCAACTAGACATGTCCGCACTAAATTGTGTGTAATTTCTGATTCAGAGCTCAAAAGGGCACGAATCCAACGGTCGCGATAAGCTAGCTCAATTTTCTATAACGTATAAAATTCACGACTAAAATAGCTACGACAAAGCCTCCAAATAATCCAATTTATCAGAAACTGCTTGATGCCATGAATTATGCTTCATTAATAAGCCTTTACTCAATGAGCACCATGATAAGTTTAGAATGATCATTTTAACTAGCCGGTCAACTTCACATATCCTCACAAAATCGTCTGTAACTTTTGATTCAGATCTCAGAAAGACACGAATCCAATGCCCAGATTAAGCTAGCTCAATTTTTTATTGTGTGACAAAATTTAAGAATAAAATAGCTACGACAAAGCCTCCAAGTAATCAAATCTATCGCAAACTGCATGACGCCTCACATTATGCTTCATTAATAAGCCTTTACTCAATGAATACCAATGATCAGTTTAGAATAATCATTTTAACAGACCGATCAACTTAACATGTCCGCACTAAATCATCTATAACTTTTGATTTAGAGCTCAAAATGACACGAATCTAACACTCACGTTAAACTAGCTCAGTTTTCTATATTGTGATAAAATTTAAGACTGAAGTAGCTATAAGAAAGTCTTTAGGTAATCAAATCTATCAAAAACTGCGGGATGCCATGCATTATGCTTCATTAATAATCCTTTACTCAATGAGCACCAATGATCACTATAGAATGATCATTTTAACAGATCGATCAATTAGACATGTCCGCACTAAATCGTGTGTAACTTTCGATTCAGAGCTTAGAAAGACACGAATCCAACACTCGCGTTATGCTTCTTTGATAGAAATAAGCATTTACTCCATGAGCACCAATCAAAAATTAAGAATGATCATTTTAAATTGCCAATAACTTGACATGTCCGCACAAAATCGTCTATAACTATTGCTCAAAGCTCAGAATGACATCAATCCAATGCCCACGTTAAAGTAGCTGAATTTTTTATAGTGTGACAAAATTTATGACTTAATAGCTACGACAAAGCCTCTAAGTTATCGAATCTATCGCAAACTGCGTGATACCACGCATTATGCATCTTTAATAAGCCTTTACTCTGTGAGCACCAGTGATCAGTTTAGAATTCTCATTTTAACTGACCGATCAAGTAGACATGTCCGCACTATATCGTCTCTAACTTTTGATTTAGATCTCAGAATGACACGAATCTAGAGCTCACGTTAAGGTAGCTCGATTTTCTATACTATAAAAGTATTAAGATAGAAATAGCTACGACAAAGCCTCCAGGTAATCCAATCTATCGTAAACTGCTTGATGCCATGAATTATGCTTCATTAATAAGGCTTTACTCAATGAGCACCAATGATCAGTTTAGAATGATCATTTTAACTAGCCGGTCAAGTTGACATGTCCGCAAAAAATTGTCCGTAATGTTTGATTCAAAGCTCAGAATGACACGAATGCAATGCCCACGTTAAATAGCTCAATTTTCTATAGTTCGACAAAATTTAATACTAAAATAGCTACGACAAAGCCTCCGAGTAATGGAACCTATTCCAAACTCGATGATGCCATGCATTATGCTTCATTAATAAGCCCTAACTCAATGAGCACCAATCTAAAGTTTAGAATGATCATTTTAACTCGCCGATCAACTTGACAATTCCGCACAAATCCAATGCCCCCATTAAGCTAGCTAAATTTTCTATATTGCGACAAAATTAAAAACTTAAGTAGCTACGAAAAAGCCTCCAAGCAATCGAATATATCGTAAACACCGTGACGCCAAACATTATGCTTCATTGATAAGCCTTTACTGAATGAGCACAAATGATCAGTTTGGAATGATCATTTCAACTGGCCGGTCAGCTACATGTCCGCACAAAATCGCCCGTAATTTTTGATTCAAAGCTCAGAATGACACGAATCCAATGCCCACATTAATCTAGCTCAATGTTCTATATTGTGAGATAATTTAATACTGAAATAGCTACGAAAAATACTCCGAGTAATCGAACCTATCGTAATCTGCATGATCCCACGAATTATGCTTCGTTAATAAGCCTTTACTCAATGAACACAAATGATCAGTTTAGAATGATATTTTTAACTGACCTATCAACTTGACATGTACGGACTAAGTCGTTTGTTACTTTTGATTCAAAACATAGAATGACACGAATACAATGCCCACGTTAAGCTATATCAATTTTCTATATTGTGAAAAAAATTTAATACTTAAATAGCTACGATAAAGCCTCCAAGTAATCAAATCTATCGTGAAATGCTTGATGCCATGCATTATTCTTCATTTATAAGCTTTTACCCAATGAGCAACAATGATCAGTTTAGAATGATTATTTTAACTCACCAATCAACTTGACATATCCGCACAAACGCATTCGTAGCTTTTGATTCAGAGCTAAGAATGACACAAATCGAACTATACATGTCCGCACTAAAATGTGTGTAACTTTTGATTTAGAGCTCAGAAGGACACGAATACAACACTCGCAATAAGCTAGCTTAATTTTCTATATTGTATAAAATTCAAGACTAAAATAGCTACGACAAAGCCTCCAACTAATCCAATCAATCGCAAACTGCTTGAAACCATGAATTATGCTTCATTAATAAACTTTTACTCAATGAGCCCCAATGATCAGTTTAGACTGATTATTTAACTCGCCGGTGAAGTTGACATGTCCACACAAAATCATATGTAACTTTTGATTCAGAGGTCAGAAGGACACGAATCCAACGCTCACGTTAAGCTAGCTCAATTTTCTATATTGTATAATATTATGACTTATATAGCTACAACAAAGCCTCCAAGTAATTCAATCTATCGCAAACTGATTGATGCCACGAAATATGCTTCATTAATAAGCCTTTACTAAATGAGCAAAAATAATTACTTTCGAATGATCATTTTAACTAGACAGCTAACTAGACATGTCCGAAAAATCATCCATTACTGCCCGATTAATTTGACATATCCCCAAAAAGTCATCATTAACTTTTGATTCAGAGCTCAAAATGACACGAATCCAAGGCCCATGTTAATCTGGCTCAATTTGCTATATTGTAAAAAATTTGAGTTTGAAATGGCTACGATATAGCCTCCAAGTAATCGAATCTATCGCAAATGCTTGATGTCATGCATTATTCTTCATTTATAAGCGTTTACACAAGGAGCACCAATGATCAGTTTATTATGATCATTTTAACTCACCAATCAACTTGACATATCTACACAAAAACATCCGTTACTTTTGATTCAGAGCTCCGAATTACACGAATCGAATGCCCACATTAGGCTAGCTATATTTTCTATATTGTGAAAAAATTTAAGACTGATATAGCTATGATAAAGCCTTCAAGTAATCAAATCTGTCACAAATTGCGTGATGCCATGCATTATGCTTCATTAATAAGCCTTGACTCAATGAGTTTAATTGACCAATCAACTAGACATGTCTGCACTAAATTGTGTGTAACTTTTGATTCAGAGCTTAGAAGGGCACGAATCCAACGGCCGCGATAAGGTAGCTCAATTTTCTATATTGTATAAAATTCAAGAATAAAATATCTACGACAAAGCCTCCAAGTAATCCAATTTATCGCAAACTGCTTGATGCCATGAATAATGCTTCATTAATAAGCCTTTACTCAATGAACACCATTATCAGTTTAGAATGATCATTTTAACTAGCCGGTCAAGTTGACATATCCGCACAAAATCATCCATAACTTTTGATTAACAGCCCAGAAAGACGTGAATCCAATGCTCACATTAAGCTAACTCAATTTTCAATAGTGTGACAAAATTTAAGACTAAAATAGCTACGACAAAGCCTCTGAGTAATCGAATCTATTGCAAAATGGGTGTTGCCACGCATTATGCTTCATTAATAAGCTATTTCTCAATGAGCACCAATTATCAATTTAGAATGATCATTTTAACAAACCGATCAACTTAACATGTCTGCACTAAATCATCTATAACTTTTGATTTAGAGTTCAGAATGACACGAATCCAACGCTCATGTTAAACTAGCTCAATTTTCTATATTCTGACAAATTTTAAGACTAAAATATAAACGACAAAGCATTCAAGTAATTTAATCTATCGCAAACAGCTTGATGGCATGCATTATGCTTAATTAATAAGCTTTTACTCAATGAACACCAATGATTAGTTGAGATTGATTATTTAACTCCTGGGTCAACTTGACATGTCCACACTATATCGATTGTAGCTTGTGATTCTTTGCTCAGAATGCCACTAATCCAACGCCCTTGTTAAGCTAGCTAAATTTTCTATATTTTTACAAAATATAAGACTAAAATAGCTATGGCAAAGCCTCCAAGTAATCGAATTTATCACAAACTGCTTGATGTCATGCACTATACTTCATTAATAAGCCTTTACTCAATGAGCACCAATGATAAGATTAGAATGATCATTTTTAACTCGCCGATCAATTTGACATTTCCTCACAAAATCCTCCGTAACTTTTGATTCAGAGCTCAAAACGACATGAATCCAATGCCCAAGTTAAGCTATCTCAATTTTCTATATTGAACAAAATATTTCACTGAAATAGCTACGATAAAGCCTCGAAGTAATCAAATCTATCAAAAAGTGTGTGATGCCATGAATTATGCTTCATTAATAACCCTTTACTCAATGAGCACCAATGTCCAATTCAGAATGATCATTTTAACTGACCGATGAACTAGACATCTCCGCACTAAATTGTGTGTAACTTTTGATTCAGAGCTAACAAGGACACGAATCTAACGCTTGCGATGAGCTAGATCAATTTTCTATACTGTATAAAATTCAAGACTAAAATAGCTACGACAAAGCCTCAGAGTAATGGAATCTATCGCAAACGGCCTGATGCCATGCATTATGCTTTATTAATAATCCTTTACTCAATGAGCACCAATGATAAATTTAGAATGATCATTTAACTCGTCGGTTAACTTGACATTTCCGCATTAAATATTCTGTAACTTTTGATTCAGAGCTCAAAATGCCATGAATCCAACGCCCACGTTAAGCTATCTAAATTTTCTATATTTTAACCAAATTTAAGACTGCAATAGCAACGACAAAAGCCTCTAAGTAATAGTATCTATCGCAAACTGCTTGATGTCATGCACTATGCTTGATCTCATAATGACACGAATCTAACACGCACGTTTAGCATTTTTTTATTTTGTGAAAAACTTTCAGATTGAAATAGCTATGACAAAGCCTCCAAGTAATCCAATCTATTGCATAATACTTGATGTCGTGCATTATACTTCATTTATAAGCTTTCTCAATGAGCACCAATGATTGGTTCAGAATGATCATTTTACCTCGCCGATCAACTTTACATGTCTGCACAAAATCGTCCTTTGTTTTTGATTCAGAGCTAGAATAACATGAATCCAACGCCCACACTAAGCTAGCTAAATTTTCTATATTGTGACAAAACTTAAAACTTAAGTATATTTGACAAAGCCTCCAAGTAATCGAATATATCTCGATCAGCGTGATGTCATGCATTATGCTTCATTGATAAGACTTTCTCAATGAGCACCAATGATGAGTTTAGAATGATCATTTTAATTGCGAGATCAACTTGACATGTCTGCACTAAATCATCTATAACTTTTGATTCAGATCTCAGAATGACACGAAACCAACGCCCACGTTAAGCTATCTAAATTTTCTATATTTTGACCAAATTTAAGACTGCAATAGCAATGACAAAGCCTCTTACTAATAGTATCTATCGCAAACTGCTTGATGTCATGCATTATGCTTCATTAATAAACCTTTACTCAATGAGCACCAATGATCTGTTTAGAATGATCATTTTAACTAGCCTGTGAACTTGACATATCTGCACAAAATCGTCCGTAACTTTTGATTCAGAGCTCAGAATTACACGAATCCAATGCCCACGTTACGCTACGCTAGCCAAATTTCCTAAGTGTGAAAAAATTTAATACTGAAATAGGTACGACAAAGCCTCCAAGTAATCAAACCTATCGCAAACTGCGTGATGCCATGCATTATGCTTCATTAATAAGCCTTTACTCAATGAGCTCAAATGATCAGTTTAGAATGATATTTTTAACTGACTGATCAACTTAACATGTCCACACTAAGTCGTGTATAACTTTTGGTTCAAAGCTCAGAATGACACGAATACAACGTTCACGTTAAGCTAGCTCAATTTTTTATATTGTGAAAAAGTTAAGATTGAACTAGCTACAAAAAGCCTCAAAGTAATTAAATCTATCTCAAACTGTTTGATACCATGCATTGTGCTTCATTAATAAGCTTTTACTCAATGAGCACCAATGATCATTTTACACTAATTATTTTAACTCGCCGGTTAACTTGACATGTCCGCAATAAATCATCTATAACTTTTGAATCAAAGCTTAGACTGCCACTAATCCAACGTCCAAATTAAGCTAGCTAAATTTTCTATATTTTGATAAAATTTAACTGAAATAGCTACGACAAAGCCTCCAAATAATCGAATCTATAGCAAACTTCTTGATGTCATGCACTATACTTCATTAATAAACCTTTACTCAATGAGCACCAATGTAAAGTTTAGAATGATCATTTTAACTCGCGATCAACTTGACATGTCCACACAAAATTGTCCGTACCATTTGATTCAGAGCTCAGGACATGAATCTGACGCCCACGTTAAGCTAGCTATATTTTATATATTGTGAAAAATTTAAAGGCTTAAATAGCTACGAAAAAGCCTCCATGTAATCAATTCTACCGCAAACAGTGTAATGCCGCGCATTATGCTTCATTGATAAGCCTTTACTCAATGAGCACCAATGATCAGTTTAGAATTATCATTTCAACTTGCCACTCAGCTACATGTCCGCACAAAATCGTCCTTAACTTTTAATTCCGAGCTCAGAATGATATGAATCCAATGCCCACGATAAGCTAGCTCAATTTTCTGTAGTGTGATAAAATTTAATACTGGAATTGCTACGACAAAGCCTCCGAGTAATCAAACCTACTGCAATCTGCATGATGCCACGCATTACGCTTCACTAATAAGCCTTTACTAAATGAGAACAAATGATCAGTTTACATTGATATTTTTAACAGATCGATGAACTTGACATGTCCGGACTAATATGTATGTAACTTTTGATTCAAAGCTCAGAATGATACGAATCCAACGCCCACGCTAAGCTAGCAAAAATTTCTTTATTGTGACAAAATTAAAGAATTAAATAGCTATGACAAAGCCTCCATGTAATCAAATCTATCACAAACAGCGTGATGCTATGTATTATGCTTCATTGATAAGCCTTTCCTCAATAAGCACCAATGATCAGTTTAGAATGATAATTTTAACTGGCCGATCAGCTTGACATGTCTGCACTAAATCATCTATAACTTTTGATTCAGATCTCATAATGACACGAATTGAACGCGCACGTTAAGCTAGGTTCATTTTCTATTTTGTGAAAAACTTTCAGATTGAAATAGCTACGACAAACCCTCCAAGTAATCCAATCTATCGCATAATGCTTGATATCGTGCATTATGCTTCATTTATAAGCTTTCTCAATGAGCACCAATGATCGGTTTAGAATGATCATTTTAACTCGCCGATCAACTTTACATGTCTGCACAAAATCGTCCTTAACTTTTGATTCAATGTTCAGAATAACATAAATCCAACGCCCACACTAAGCTAGCTAAATTTTCTATATTGTGACAGAATTTAAAACTTAAGTAGCTACGACAAAGCCTCCAAGTAATCGAATATATCTCAAACAGCGTGATGCCATGCATGATGCTTCATTGATAAGCCTTGACTCGATGAGCACCAATGATCATTTTAGAATGATCGAGTTAACTAGCCGATCAGCTTGAAATGTACGCACTAAATCGTCACTAACTTTTGATTAAGAGCTCTGAATGACACGAATCCAACGCCCACGTTAAGCTATATCAATTTTCTATATTATGAAAAATGTAAGACTGAAATAGCTATTACAAAATGTCCAAGTAATTTAATCTATCACAAACTGTTTGATGCCATGCATTATGCTTCATTAATAAGCTTTCACTCAATGAGCACAAATGATCAGTTAAGACTGATTATTTTAAGTCGCCGGTCAACTTCACATTTACGCACAAAATCATCCGTAACTTTTAATTTAGAGCTCAGAAAAATATGAATCCAACGCCCACGTTATGCTAGCTAAATATTCTATTTTTGACAAAATTTAAGACTGAAATAGCTACAACAAAGCCTCCAAGTAGTCCAATCTATCGCAAACTGCTTGATGTCATGCACTATGCTTCATTTATAAGCCTTTACTCAATGAGCACCAATGATAAGTTTAGAATGATCATTTTAACTTACCGATTAACTAGACATGTCCGCACTAAATCATCTATAACTTTTGATTTAGAGCTCAGAATGACATGAAACCAACGGTCACATTAAGCTAGCTCAATTTTCTATATTGTAAAAAATTTAAGACCAAAATCGCTACGACAAAGCCTCCAAGTAATCCAATCTATTGAAAACTGCTTGATGCCATAAATGATGATTCATTAATAAATCTTTACTCAATGAGCACCAATGATAAGTTAAGAATGATCATTTTAACTCTCTGATCAACTTGACATGTCCACACAAAATCGTCCGTAACTATTGATTCAAAGCTAAGAATAACACGAATTCAATGCCCACGTTAAGCTAGATTAATTTTCTATAGTGTGGTAAACTGTAAGACTGAAAACGCTATGACAAAGCCTCCAAGTAATGGAATCCATCGCAAACAGCATGATGCCATGCATTATGCTTGGTTAATAAGCCTTTACTTAATGAGCAGCAATGATGAGTTTATATTGTAAAAACTTTAAGAGTGAAATAGCTACGACAAAGCTCCAAGTAATCCAATCTCTCGCAAACTGCTTGATGCAATGAATTATGCTATATTAATAAGCCTTTACTAAATAACCACCAATGATCATTTTAACTGGCTGATCAGCTTAACATGTCCGCACTAAATCGTCTATACCTTTTGATTCAGAGCTCAGAACGACACAAAACCAATGCCCCTATTAAGCTAGCTCAATTTTCTATAGTTTGACAAAATTTAATGCTGCAATAGCTACGACAAAGCCTCCGAGTAATTAAACCTACCGCAATCTACATGATGCCTTACATTATGCTTCACTAATAAGCATTTACTCAATGAGCACAATGATTAGTTTACAATGATATTTTTAATAGATCGATGAACTTGACATGTCCGGACTAAGTCGTCTGTAACTTTAGATTCAAAGCTCAGAATGACACGAATCCAACGCCCACGCCAAGCTAGCAAAATTTTCTATATTGTGACAAAATCGAAGACTTAAATAGCTAGGACAAAGCCTCAAAGTAATCAAATCTATCACAAACAGCGTGATGCCATGCATTATACTTCATTGATAAGCCTTTACTCAATGAGCACTAATTATCAAATTAGAATGATCATTTTAACAGGCCGATCAGCTTGACATGTCTGCACTATATTGTCTATAACTTTTGATTCAGAGCTCATAATGACGCGAATCCAACCCGCACGTTAAACTAGCTTCATTTTCTATTTTCTGAAAAACTTTCAGCTTGAAATAGATAGGACAAAGCCTCCAAGTAATCCAATCTATTGCATAATGCTTGATGCCGTGAATTATGCTTCATTTATAAGCTTTCTCAATGATCACCAATGATCAGTTTAGAATGATCATTTTAACTCGCCGATCAACTTGACATGTCTGCACAAAATCGTCCGTAACTTTTGATTCAGAGCTCAGAATAACATAAATCCAGCGCCCACGCTAAGCTAGCTAAATTTTCTATATTGTGACAGAATTCAAAACTTAAGTAGCTACGACATAGCCTCCTAGTAATTCAATATATCGCAGACAGCATGATGCCATGCATCATGCTTCGTTGATAAGCCTTTACTCGATGAGCAACAATGAGAACTTTAGAATGATCATTTTAATTGTACGAACAACTTGACATGTCCGCACTAAATAATCTGTAACTTTTGATTCAGAGCTCCGAGTGACACGAATCCAACGCCCACGTTAAACTATCTCAATTTTCTATATTGTGAAAAAAATTCAGACTGAAATAGATACGATAAAGCCTGCAAGTAATCCAATCTATTGCAAAATATTTGATGCCATGCATTATTCTTCATTTCTAAGCTTTTACTCAATGAACACCAATGATCAGCTTAGAATGATCATTTTAACTCACCAATCAACTTGACATATCCACACGAAATCGTTCGTACCTTTTGATTAAGAGCTCAGAAAAACACAGATCGATTGCCCACGTTAAGCTAGCTAAATTTTCTATATTGTGACAAAGTTTAAGATTGAAATAGCTACGATAAAGCCTTCAACGAATCAAATCTATCGCAAACTGCGTGATGCCATGAAATATGCTTCATTAATAATCCTTTACTCAATGAGCACCAATGATCAGTTTAGAATGATCATTTTAACTGACCAGTAAACTAGAAATGTCCGCACTAAATCGTCTGTTACTTTTGATTCAGAGCTCAAAATGACACGAATCAAACGCTCACGTTAAGCTACCTCAATTTTCTATATTGTAAAAATTTAACACTGAAATAGCTACGACAAAGCCCCCAAGTAATCCAATCAATCGCAAACTGCTTGATGTCATGCACTATGCATCATTAATAAACATTTACGACTGAAATACCTATGACAATGCCTCCAAATTATAGAATCTATCACAAACTGCTTGATGTCATGCAGTATGATTCATTAATAAGCCTTTACTCGATGAGCACCAGTGAAAAGTTTAGAATGATCATTTTAACTCGCCGATCAACTTGACATGTCTACGAAAAATCGTTCATAACTTTTGATTCAGAGCTCAGAATGACACGAATCCAACGCCCACGTTAAGCTAGCTATATTTTCTATATTGTGACAAAATTAAAGACTTAAAATAGCTACGAAAAATCCTACAAGTAATCGAATTTATGTCGAACAGCGTGATGCCATGCATTACGCTTCATTGATAAGCCTTTACTCAATGAGCTCCAATGATCAGTTTAAAATGATCGTTTTAACTCGCCGATCAGCTTGACATATCCACACTAAATCGTTTGTAACTTTTGATTCGGAGCTCAGAATGACGTGAATCCAACGCTCACGTTAAGTTAGCTCAAATTTCTATATTGTGAAAAAATTTCAGACTGAAATAGCTACGATAAATGATGTGATCCTGATGAGGATCAAGCCCCGATCACCTCCAAATGGTTGTGGAAGAGTGGATGAATAGATTGAAGTTGCGGAATGGGTGAAACGATGGTGTAACTTGCAGATGTGTGAGCTCAAAAGTGGATGGATCCAAGAACAAGGGGAAATGGATGATACTTCTCAAGGATGGTGGAAAATCCTTGGACCATCTGCTTGCTCTGTGTGAATGAAAAATGCCAGGTACGTTGGGCAAGGGTTGAATCAAATTGAAACTTCTAAGGATGATGAAGATCCCTTAGACTTTCGGCTCCTGAGAGGAATGAGAAAGTGTTCTAAAATTCCTTATTCAAGAGAATGATCAAACGAGTTTAAGAAGGGGATTTGCCATTAAAATTTTTGATGATTCAGAAAGAAGGATAAAAGAGAGTACTTATAGTAGTCTACGAAATTGAAAATGACTCCTAAAATTCTACCAACACATTAAAGGAAATACTTAGGGAATTACAAAAACAACTAAGAAAAAGACTAAGAAGTAAATAATGTTTTGACTTGATTCTTCCTCTCTTATTTCGTGGATGATGAGATAGAATGGGCCTTGATTCACCAAGAGAAGTACCTTTGGCTTTCCTCATTAAAAACCTGTCTTAAAAAACCCAATGGGACAAAACTAAGAAAAGGGAAAAATAATACAATCCAAGGCACCTCTCTTGGTGAGGTTTAGGTGGCCTGGATCACAACCAATGTGGTTGGATTGGCACAAACTAAGCCCTGAATGGTGTTGAGAAGGTGCTGTAGTGTTCTATTCAGTTTGGCTTGCTTGGATCGGGTAAAGGGGCCATTGAAGATTTGTAGGCTTTCATCTCCAATATCCGTGGGTTCTAGCTGCTCCTTAGCATCTTTAGTGGCTTATTCGTCCTCTGGTTCGAGCTGCTCCTTAGGTTGTGGTTCCTTGCTGACCATGCTCACATCATCCACCCACAGTTGAGAAGGATTTGACCTCAAATCTGTTTCATCTGCAAAATATGGAACCAAATCAGTAATATTGAAGCTTGAACTCACTTGATCCTTACCTTGAAGATCCAGCTGGTAGGCATTGTCATTTATCTTCTTGATGACTTTGAATGGGCCATCAATCCTAGGAATTAACTTGGACTTTTTGACTTTCACTCGGAAATATATATTTGCAAAAATGGATCCACACCAAGTCTCCTTCCTCAAATGCTAACTCCTTTCGGCCTTTATTGGCTTGTTGAGCATACATCTTAGTCTTATTTTCAATATTGAGCCGAGCCTTCTCATGAATTTTTTTTAACCAACTCAGCCTTTTTCTTTCCATCAAGGCTTGTCCTTTCACTCAAAGGTAAAGGCATTAGATCCAAAGGTGAGATGGAATTGAACCCATAAACAATTTCGGGTGGTGAGTACCTAGAAGCAGTACGCCTAGCATGATTATATGCGAATTCAACATGAGGCAAACATTCTTCCCAAGTCCTAAGATTCTTTTTAATCAAAGCTCTTAACAAAGTAGAAAATGTTCTATTAACTACTTCAGTTTCACCATCCGATTGCGGGTGACAAGTTGTGGAGAAACAAAACTTAGTTTCTAACTTAGACCAAAGTGTTTTCCAAAAGTAATTAAGGAACTTAGTGTCTCTACCTGATATTATGGTCCTAGGCATGCCATGAAATCTAACTATCTCCTTAAAGAATAATCCAGCAATGTTAACGGCATCATCCGTCTTATGACAAGGAATAAAATGAGCCATTTTGGAAAACCTATCAACTACAACAAACGCATAATCCTTTCCAATCTTAGTTCTAGGCAATCCAACAACAAAATCCATAGAAATATCATGCCAAGGGTGCAAAGGTATAGGAAGAGGGTATACAAACCGTGGTGTTTGATTGTGGATTTGGCTTGCTTGCAAGTTACACATCTTTGGCAAGCTGTCTCAACATCACTCCTCATGTGTGGCCATAAAAAGTGTTCCTGCAATACATTTAATGTCTTTGCCACGCCAAAGTGACCCATAAGACCACGTGAATGTGCTTCCTTAAGAAACAAGACTCGCAAAGATGAGTTAGGTACACATAACCGATTATCATAAAACAAGAAGCCTTCACTCTTAAACTATTTTCCATTACCAAAATTCTCACAAGAAGCATAAATATCCTTAAAATCAGTATCAGTAGCATATAACTCTTTGATTTGCTCAAACGCTAGCAGTTTAACTTCTAAATAGTTCAAGAGCACATACCTCCGAGAAAGAGCATCGACTACTACATTCTCTTTACCTTTCTTGTATTTGATCACATAAGGGAAGGTCTCAATGAATTTGACCCACCTAGCATGTCTTCTGTTCAGGTTTTGTTGCCCTTTGAGATATTTGAGTGACTCATGGTCGTTATGGATGACAAACTCCTTGTACCAAAGATAATGTTGCTATGTTTGCAAGGCCGTCACAAGCGCATATAGTTCTTTGTCATAGGTTGGGTAATTGAGTGTGGCCCCTCCAAGTTTCTCACTAAAGTTGGCTATAGGCGTCCTTTCCTGCATAAGAACAGCACCAATACAAACTACTGAGGAATCACATTCAATTTCAAACGTTTTATCAAAGTTAGGAAGAGATTGCACCGGGGAGTATGTGAGCTTGTCTTTCAAGGTTTGGAATGCCTCCTCTTGCGCCTGCTCCCACTTAAATCCCGCATTCGTTTTGATAACCTCAGTGAGTGGAGTTGCTATAGTACTAAAGTCCATGAAAAATCTCCGGTAAAACCCAGCTAGGCCAATGAAGCTCCTTACTTCCCCAACATTCTTTGGACTCGGCCACTCCTTAATAGCTTTTATCTTTTCCTCATCAACCTTAATACCATCTGTACTCACAACAAAACCTAAGAAGACAAGGTTATCTGTTCCACAAGTACATTTTGTAAGATTGGCATACAAGGTTTACTTTCTAACACTTCAAAAACCTTTATGAGGTGTTCTACATGATCATCTAAGGTTCGGCTAAAAACTAGAATGTCATCAAAGTATACTACCACAAAATGAGCTATGAATTCGCTTAGGACATGGTTCATCAATCTCATGAAGGTACTAGGTACATTTGTCAAGCAAAAAGGCATTACCAACCACTCATATAAACCTTGTTTAGTTTTAAATGAATTTTTCGACTCATCACTTTCTTTCATCCTAATTTGGTGATAACCACTCTTAAGCTCTACCTTAGAGAAGATGCTAGAACCATGCAATTCATCTAACATATCATCTAATCTAGGTATAGGATGGCGATACTTTACAGTGATATTGTTGATGGATCTGCAATCAACACATGTTACAGTGATATTACCCGTCAAATTTCAATGATTTTAAAAAATAAAATTGAAGGCCCCTACTACAGTTGGACGGTCGTACCTGCTGAAAATAGGAAAGATATTTCATTGAATTTGCGGTAAGTAATTTTATTTTATTTTATTTGTTTTATAAAATTTCAAATTTACTTATGAATATTGTATTATTTAATTCAAAGCAATCGTACAACTAGGATCCTATAGTCATCCCGGTGGTACAAAAGGAGTTCGATACCGTCTGCGTAAGGCGGATGAAAGGGATGATGAGCACGGTTCATAAAACCGGCAAACGTCTCCGGTGGATTTCCCCGAGTCTGTTCAAAATTATGACAGACTATTGGGGAACATAAACATCTAACGAGAGGAGTAGCAAATCCTCTAATAACCGTAACTCCTCTTGGGATGGCATTGGCACGCACAAGCATTTTTCGGGCCCAAAATCCTACATCTATATCCAACAGGAAATGGTAAGTAATTTCAAATATTTAAATTTAATTAAAAATTTTATTACTATTTAATTAAAATTTATTTCAATATAAGTTTAGGAAAATAATTTGGGACGACCTGTTTCAATAGGTGGGGTCTTTATAAATACTCACACTAGACTGGATGGTTTGTATGTATATTTGAAAGCAAAACAAATCTGTGAAGCATACGAACGTAACATTTAAGAGAAGATTGCGATCGTGGAGGTCGATCCAGCAGAAATGTCTAACGGTACTTCCCGTCCAATTGAGCTGACTCCAGAAGAGAAAAATAAGATCTTTATACAGGTAATAATTTTTTTTTTAAATTTTTTAATTTACATTGAATTATTTATATTTCTTCTAATTATTTGATTTTAATATTTTATTTTTATTTTAATTGTTTTGTAGTCTTCTGGTTCAGATGACCGAGTCCGTCTTTACGGACTCGTTAGCTTGAACAGTGTGCACGGGTTGGGTAGGCGTAGTGGGTTGCAATCCACTACCGCTGACTATATTGCGCTTCACGACGAACTTCTAGCCGCACAACGCAAAGTCAAAGAACAAAATGCAATCAACATGCGTAATGAAGAACGAAACGAGCTAATTGAAGAACAAAACACGCAAATTTTGGAAGCAAATCGGAAGATGTTAGAAGATCATAAAGAAAACCAAAACAAGATCTGCAACTTGGAGATGGTCCTCGGTTATTTTCAACGGATGGATCCCGCATTCACCTCCTTTATGCGGGATAACGATTGCCCAGGTGAACCGTCGACGACTCCGACCACATTCTCGCCTTCGGATTTTCAATTCCCACCTCCGGAGAATTAGTTTTATTGTTTTTTTCTGTAAATTGAATTTTAATTAATAAAATTTATATTTTTAATTTTGTAATTTCTATTTATTTTATTTAATAATTAATTAATAATTTAATTATTATTTATTTATAATAATATTTAAAATTACAAAATAATTAATTTAATCAAAATATTTTATATTTAATATTATGTATTATATTTATTATTAATTAATGAATAATATTAATAATTATTAAAGTTTTTAAAAAAATAATAATTAATTAAAATATTTTGAAATAAAAATTAAAAATTATTATTTTTTAATAATAATTTTTAATTTTAATTTGAAAATATTTTTATTAATTATTATTTTTTTAAATCTAATTACGTCGTACTCGTAAACTAGTCCCTTATCAGTCTCAATTTTTCGAGACCGATTTGCGACTACATAATTTTTTCGAATATTTTATAACTAGTCTCAAATCAGTGGCAATTATTTGTGATTGATTTGCGACTGATTATCATATGTAGTTGGAAATCAGTCACTAAAGTTTGTGACTGATTTGCGACCACATTAACCAATGTAGTCACAAATCAGTCACAAACTTTTGTGACTGATTTGCGACTCAGTATAATATGTAGTGGCAAATAAGTCACTAAATTTTGTAACTGATTTGCGACCACATGAACCATTGTAGTCGCAAATCAGTCACAAACTTTTGTCACTGATTTGTGATTACGGATTTTGCAACCACATACGTAATCGCAAAGTACTGGCAAAATTTCTTACTGAAAAGCAGTCGCAAAGTAGTGGCAAAATTTCTTAGTGAAAAGCAGTCGCAAACGTAGTCACCAATGATTGGTCGCAAATCAGTCGCAAATTGTACCACTACATAGATTTGCGACTAAGAATTTGCGACTACACTACGTGGTCGCAAAGTAGTCACAAATTCCATTTTTGCGAATACTTTGCGACCACATGCGTGGTCGCAAATTTGTTGTTTTCTTGTAGTACAACGCCCATGTTAAGCTAACTCAATTTCCTATAGTGTGACAAAATTTAAAACTGAAATAGTTACGACAAAGCCACCAAGTAATCGAATCTATCGCAAGCTGCGTTATGGCACACCTAAATGCTTCATTAATAAGCATTTACTTAATGATCAGCAATGATCAATATAAAATGATCATTTTAACTGGCAGATCAACTTGACTTCTCCGCACTAAATAGTCTGTAACTTTTGATTCAGAGATTTGAATGATACGAATCCAATGTCCATGTTAACCTAACTCAATTTTCAATATTATGACAAAATTTAAAATTGAAATATCTAAGACAAAGCCTTCAAGTAATCGAATCTATCATAAACTACATTGCGCCACCCATTATGCTTCATTAATAAGCCTTTACTCAGTGAGCAGCAATGATTAGTTTATAATGATCATTTTAACCGGCCGATCAACATGACTTGTCCACACTAAGAAGTTTGTAACTTTTGATACAAAACTCAAAATGACACGAATCCAACGTCCACGTTAATCTAGCTTAATTTTCTATATTATGAAAAAATTTAAGACTAAAACAGCTATGATAAAGCTTCCAAGTAATCCAATCTATCGCAAATTCTTGATGCCATGCATTTTGCTTCATTTATAATGACTATTTTAACTCGCTGATGAACTTGACATGTACGTACAAAATCATCCGTAATTTCGGATTCAGAGCTTCGAATGAAACGAATCCAACGCCCAAGGTAACGTAGCTCAATTTTCTGTAATGTGACAAAATTTAGCACTAAAATAGATACGACGAATCCTCCAAGTCATCGAATCTACCACAAACAGGATGATGCCATGCATTATGCTTCATTAATAAGCCCTTACTCAATGAGCACAGATGATCACTTTAGAATGATCTTTTTGATTGGCTGATCAACATGACATGTGTGCACTAACTTGTCTATAACTTTTGATTCAGAGCACAGAATGACACGAATCCAATGCTCACGTTAAGCAAGCTCAATTTTCTATAATGTGAAACAATTAAAGACTTAAATAGCTACAAAAAATCCTCTAAGTTATCCAATCTATCTAAAACTTCTTGATGCCCTTCATTATCCTTCATTTATAAGCTTTTACTCAATGAACACCTATGATCAGTTTATAGTGATCGTTTTAACTCGCAGGTGAACTTTATGTGTATGCACAAAATCTTTCGTAACTTTTGATTCAGAGCTTGGAATGACATGAATCCAATGCCCAGGTTAAGCTAACTCAATTTTCTATATTGTGACAAAATTTAAGATTAAAATCGCTACGATAAAGCCTATAAATAATTGAATCTATCAAAAAATGTCTTATGCCACACATTATGCTTCATTAATAAGCATTTAATTAATGAGCAACAATGATCAATATAAAATGATCATTGTAACAGGTAGATCAATTTGACTTGTCCACACTAAATAGATTGTAATTTTTAAGTCAGAGCTTAGAATGACATGAATCCAATGCCCATGTTAAGCTAGCTCAATTTTCTATATTGTTATAAAATTTAAGAATAAAATAGCTATGACAAAGCCTCCAAGTAATCGAATCAATCGTAAACTGTATTACGCCACACATTATGCTTCATTAATAAGTCTTTACTCAATGAGCAGCAATGATCAATATAGAATGATCATTGTAACTGGAATATCAACTTGACTTGTCCACACTAAATAGTATGTAATTTTTGATTTAGAGCTCAGAATGACACAAATCCAACGCCCAGGTTAATCTAGCTCAATTTTCTATATTTTCGAACTGAAATAGCTATGACAAATCCTCCAAGTCATCCAATCTATTGCAAACTTTGTGATGCCACGCATTATGCTTCATTAATAAGCCCTTACTCAATGAGCACCAATGATCACTTTAGAATGATCATTTTAATTGCCGATAAACTTGATATTTCCGCACTAACTCGTTCGTAACTTTTGATTCAGAGTACAGAATGACACGAATACAACGCTCACGTTAAGCTAGCTCAATTTTCTGTATTGTGAAACAATTCAAGACTGAAATAGGTACGACAAATCCTCTAAGTAATCCAATCTATTGTAAACTTCTTGATGCCATGCATTATGCTTCATTTATAAGCTTTTACTCAATGAAAACCTATGATCAGTTTAGAATGATCGTTTTAACTTACCCGCCAACTTTACGTGTCTGCACAAAATCGTCCGTAACTTTTGATTCATAGCTTAGAATAAAACGAATCCAATGCCCATATTAAGCTAACTCAATTTTCTATATTGTGACAAAATTTAAGACTGATAAAGCTACGGCAAAGCCTCTAGGTAATCGAATATATCGCAAACTGCATTATGCCACGCATAATGCTTCATTAATAGGCCTTTACTTAAAAGAGCAACAATGATCAATATAGAATGATCATTTTAACTGGCAGATCAACTTGACTTGTCCGCATTAAATAATATGTAACCTTTCCTTCATAGCTTAGAATGACATGAATCCAACACCCATGTTAAGCTAACTCGATTTTCTATATTGCGATAAAATTTAAGACTGAAATAGCTACGGCAAAGCCGGCCCGTAATCGAATCTATCATAAACTACGTTATGCCACACATTTTGCTTCTTTAATAAGCATTTACTCAGCGACCAACAATGATCAGTTTAGAATGATCATTTTAACTAGCAGATCAACTTGACTTGTCCGCACTAAATAGTCTATAACTTTTAATGCAGAGCTCATCATGACACGAATCCAACGCCCATGTTAAGCTAGCTAAATTTTCTATATTGTGAGAAAATTTAAAACTGCAATAGCTACGACAAAGCATCCAAGTATTCCAATCTATTGCAAAGTGCTTGATGCACATGCATTATGTTTCATTTATAAGATTTTAGTCAATGAGCACCAATGATCAGTTTAGAATGTCCATTTTAACTCTCCGATAACCTTGTCATGTCTGCACAAAATCGTTCGTAAGTTCTGATTCAGAGGTCAGAATGACACGAATCCAACTCCCAGGTTAATCTAGCTGAATTTTCTATATTGTGACAAATTTTAAAAATGAAATAGATACGAAAATCCTTCCAAGTCATCGAATATATCGCATACTGCATGATACCATGCATTATGCTTCATTAATAGGCCTTTACTCAATGAACACCAATGATCAGTTTACAATCATCATTTTAACTCGCCGATCAACTTGACATGTACGCACAAAATCGTCCGTAACTTTTGATTGAGAGCTAAGAATGACACAAATCCAAAGCCCAGGTTAAGCTAGCTCAATTTTATATATTGTGAAAAAAATAAAAACCAAAATAGCTACGACAAAGCCTCCAGGTCATTGAATATATCGCAAACTGTGTGATACCATTTACTCAATGAGAACCAATGATCAGTTTAGAATGATCATTTTCACTCGTTGATCAACTTGATTTGTCCGAACTAAATAGTCTGTAACTTTTAATTTAAATCTCAGAATGACACGAATCCAACGCCCATGTTAAGCAAGCTCAATTTTCTATTTTGTGGAAAAATTTAAGACTGAAACAGCTATGATAAATCCTCCAAGTAATCCAATCTATCGCAAACTGCTTGATGCCTGCATTATTCTTCATTTATAAGCTTTTACTCAATCAGCACCAATGATTAGTTTAGAATGATAATTTTAACTTGCCGATCAACTTGACGTGTCCACACAAATTCGTTTGTAACTTTTGATTTAAAGCTCATAATAACACTTATCCAATGCCCACGTTAAGCTACCTCAATTTTCTATATTGTGAAAAAATTTAAGACTGAAATAGCTATGAAAAAGGCTCCAAGAAATCAAATCTATCGCAACTGC
The DNA here is from genome assembly GCA_018901935.1 of Pugionium cornutum. Lineage (NCBI taxonomy): Eukaryota > Viridiplantae > Streptophyta > Magnoliopsida > Brassicales > Brassicaceae > Pugionium > Pugionium cornutum. The sequence goes on along the minus strand of JAENJI010000012.1, from coordinate 18,838,581 downwards.
GTGATGCCATGCATTATGCTTCACTGATAAGCCTTTACTCAATGGGTATCAATGATTAGTTTAGAACTATAATTTTAACTGGTAGGTCAAATTGACTTGTCCACACAAAATCTTATGTAAAGTTTGATTTAGAGCTCATAATAACACGTATCTAGCGCACACGTTAAGCTATCTCAATTTTTTATACTGTGAAAAACTTTAAGGCTGAAATAGCTACGACAAATCCTCCAAGTAACCCAATATATCGCAATCGACTTAATGCCATGCATTATGCTTCATCAATAAGCTTTTACTCAATGAGCACCAATGATTAGTTAAGAATGATCATTTTAACTCGCCGCTCAACTTGACATGTCTGGCAAAATCGTGTGCAACTTTTGATTCAGGGCTCAGAATGCAACGAATCCAACGCCCACGTTAATCTAGCTCAATTTTCAATATTGTTACAATATTTAGGACTGAATTGGCTATGACAAAGCCTTTGAATCTATTGCAAACAGCGTGATGCCATGCATTATGCTTCACTAATAAACCTTTACTCAATGAGCACAAATGATCAGTTTAAAATGATTATTTTAACTGATCGATCAACTTGACATGTCTACACTAAATCGTGCGTAACTTTTTATTTAGAGTTCAAAATAACACGAGTCCAGCGCCCACTTTAGGCTTATTCAATTTTTTATATTGTTAAAACATTTGACATTGAAAGATCTACAACAAAGCCTCCACGTAATCCAATCTAGACCAAACTGCGTGATGCCATGCATTATGCTTCATTTATAAGTTTAGAATGATCATTTAAACTGGCCGATCACCTTGACATCTTCGCACTAAATCGACCGTAACTTTTGAGTTAGAGTTTAGAATGTCCAAATCCAATGCCCACATTAAGGTAGCTCAATTTTCTATATTGTGAATAAATTTAAAACCGAATTAGCTACAACAAAACATTCAAGTAATCCAAACTATCACAAACTTTGTGATCCCATGCATTATGCTTCGCTTGTAAGCCTTTACTCACGGAGAACCAATTATAAGTTTAGAATGATCATTTTAACTGGCCAATAATCTTGACATGTCCGCAATAAATCGTTTGTAACTTTTGATTTAGATTTCGGAATGCACGAATCCAACATTTGTGACATGCTCAATTTTCCATATTGTGACAACATTTGAGATAGAATGAGCTAGGAAAATGCCTCATAGTAATCCAGTATATCCCAAATGGTGTGATGCCATGCATTATCCTTCATTTGTAAACATTTGCTCAATGAGAACCAATGATCAGTTTAGACTGTTCATTTTAACTGGCCGATCAATTTGACATGTACACACTAAATCGTACGTAACTTTTGATTTACATTTCAGAATGACACAAATACAACCCCAAGTAAGGGTAGCTCAATTTTCTATATTGTGACAAAATTTAAGACCAAAATAGCTACGAAAAAGCCTCCAAGTATTCCAATCTATCCCAAACTTCGTGATGCAATACATTATGCTTGATTTATACGCCTTTACTCAATGAGCACCACTGATCAATTTAGAATGATAATTTTAACTAGCAAATTAAGAGTCTTTAACTATTAATTTAGAGTTCAAAATGACATGAATCCAATGCCCACGTTAATTTATCTCAATATTCCATATTGTGACAATATTTGAGACTGAAAGAGATATGACAAAGCCTCCAAGTAATCCAATCTATTTCAAACTGCGTGATCCCTTGCATTATGCTTTCGTTATAAGCCTTTACTCAAAACGCACCAATGATCAATTTAGAATGATCATTTCAATCAGTGGATCAACTTGACATGTCCGCACTATATCGTCTGTAATTTTTTTTTTAGAATTCAGAATGACACGAATCCAATGTCATCGTTAATTTAGCTCAATTTTCTATATTGTGACAAAATTTAACACCGCAATAGGTATGACAAAGCCTCCAAGTAATCAAATCTATCTCGACAACGTGATGTCATGCATTATGCTTCATTTGTACGCTTTTACTCAGTGAGCACCAATGATCAGCTTAGAATGATCATTTTAACTAGCTGATCAACTTGAAATGTCTACACTATCTCGTCTTTTAATTTAGAGTTCAAAATGAGATGAATCCAAGGAACACGTTAGGCTAGCTCAGTTTTCTATAATGTGACAACACTTGAGACGGAAATAGCTATGACAAAGCCTCAAAGTAATCCAATATATCCCAAACTGTATGAAGCCATGCATTATCTCAAACTGCGTGATGCCATGCAAACCTTTGCTCAATGAGCACCAGTAATCAGTTTAGAATGTTCATTTTAAATGGCCGAGCAACTTGACATGGCCACACTAAATTGTTAGTAACTTTTGATTTACATTTCAGAATGACACGAATCCAACCCAAGTAAAAGTAGCTCTATTTTCTATATTGTGAAAAAATTTAAGACCGAAATAGCTACGACAAAGCCTCCAAGTATCCAATCTATTCCAAAATGCGTGATACGATGCATTATTCTCCTTTTATACGCTTTACTCATTGAGCACTAATGATCAATTTAGAGTGATCATTTTAACTACGATATCAAGTTGACATGTCCGCACTAAACTATCTTTAACTTTTAATTCAGAGTTCAAGATGACATCAATCCAACGCCCACGTTAAGTTAGCTCAATATTCCATATTGTGACAATATTTGAGACCAAAAGATGTACGACAAAACCTCCAAGTAATCCAATGTATACCAAACTGCGTGATGTCATGCATTATGCAATCATTATAACCCTTTACTCAAGGAGCACCAATGAATAATTTAGAATGATCATTTTAACTCGCCGATCAACTGTACATATCCGCACTAAATCGTTCCTAACTTTTGATTTAGAGTTCAAAATGATACGAATTCAGTGCCAACGTTAAGCTAATTCAATTTTCTATATTGTGACAAAATTTAAGACAGAAAGAGCTTTGAGAAAGCCCAAAGTAATCCAATATATCCTGGACTACGTGATGCCATGCATTATGTTTCATTTTTAAACTTTTACTCTATGAGCATCAATGATCAGTTTAGAATGTTCATTTTAACTGGGCGATCAACTTGACATGTTTGCACTAAATCATCCATAGCTTTTGATTTACATTTCAGAATGAAACGAATCCAATGCCCAAGTAAAGCTAGCTCAATTTTCTATATTGTGAAAAACATAAGACATAAATAGCTACGACTAAGGCCTCCGAGTAATCCAATGCATCCCAAACTGCGTGATGCCATGCATTATGCTTCATTTATACGCCTTTACTTAATGAGCACCAATGATCAGTTTAGAATGATCATTTTAACTAGCAGATCAATTTGGCATGTCCGCGCTAAATCGTCTTTAACTTTTAATTTAGAGTTCAAAATGACATGAATATAATGCCCACGCTTTGTTAGCTTAAAATTCCATGTTGTGACAATATCTGAGACTGAAAGTGTTACGATAAAGCCTCCAAATAATCCAATCTATCTCAAACTTCATGATGCCATGCATTATTCTTTCTTTATAAGCCTTTACTCAAGGAGCACCAATGATCAGTTTAGAATGATCATTTTAACTGGCCAATCAAATTGACATGTCCACACTAAATCATCCGTAACTTTAGACATAGAGTTCAGAATGACAGAAATCCAACGCCAATGTTACGCTAGCTCAGTTATCTCTATGGTGACAAAATTTAAGACCAAGTAGTTATGACAAAGCCTCCAAGTAATCCAATATATCCCAAACTGCGTGATGCCATGCATTATGCTTCATTTATACGAATTTGTTCAATGAGCTCCAATTATCAGTTTAGAATGTTCATTTTAACTGGCTGATCAACTTGAGATGCACTAAATTGTCTTTAACTTTTGATTTACATTTCAGAATGACATGATTCCAACGCCCAAGTAAGCTAGCTCAATTTTCCATATTGTGACGAAATATAAGACCGAAATAGCTACGATAAAACCTCCAAGTAATCCAAACTATCCCAAACTGCGTGATGTCATGCATTATGTTTCATTTGTAAAGTTTAGTCAATGAGCACCAATGTTCAGTTTAGAATGTTCATTTTAACTGGCTGATCAACTTGACATGTCCACACTAAATCGTCAGTAACTTTAGATTTACATTTCAGAATGACACGAATCCAATGCGTAAGTAAAGCTATCTCAATTTTCTATATTGTGACAATATTTAAGATAGAAATGACTACGACAACGCATCCAAGTAATCTAATCTATCCCAAAATGCGTGATGTCATGCATTATGCTTCATTTATAAGCTTTACCCAAGGAGTACCAATGATCAGTTTAGAATGATCATTTTCACTGGACGATCAACTTGATATGTCCGCACTATATCGTTCGTAACTTTTGATTTAGAGTTCAGAATGACACGACCCACGTTAAGCTAGCTAAATTTTCTATATTGTGACAAAATTAAAGACTGAAATAGCTATGAAAAAGCCTCCAAGTAATCCAATATATCCCAAACTGCGTGATGTCATGCATTATACTTCATTTATAAGCCTTTACCTAAGGAGCACCAATGATCACTTTAGAATGATCATTTTAACTAGCTGATCAACTTGACATGTCCGCACTAAATCGTCTTTAACTTTGGATTTAGAACTCAAAATGACACGAATCCAATGCCCACATTAAACTATCTCAATTTTCCATATATATTGTGACAACAATTGAGATTGAAAGAGCGAGATAAAGCCTCAAAGTAATGCAATCTATCCTAAACTGCGTGATGCCTTGCATTATGTTTCATATATAAGGCTTTCCTCAATGGGCACCAATGATCAGTTTAGAATGATCATTTTAACTAGCTGATCAACTTTACATGTCCGCACTAAATCGTCTTTAACTTTTAATTTTGAGCTCCAAATAACATGATTCCAATCTCCATTTTAAGCTAGCGCAATTTTCGATAATGTGGCAACATTTAGACTGAAAGAGCTATGACAAATCCTCCATGTATTCCAATGTATCCCAAAACTAAGTGATGCCATGCATTATGCTTCATTTCCAAGCCTTTAAACAAGGAGCACCAATGATCAGTTTAGAATTATAATTTTAACTGGCCTATCAACTTGACATGTCCGCACTAAATCATCCGTAACTTTTGGTTTAGAATTCAAAATGACACAAATCCAGTGCCCGCATTAAGCTAGCTTAATTTTCTATATTGTCACAAAATAGCTACAAAAAAGATTCCAAGTAATCCAATCTATCTCAAACTGCCTGATGCCATGCATTATATTTCATTATAAGTCTTTACTCAATGAGCACCAATGATCAGTTTGGAATGATCATTTTAACTAGCTCATTAACTTGACATGTCCGCACTAACTCGTCTTTAACTTTTGATTTAAATCTCAAAATGACATAAATCCAACGCCCACATTAAGCTAGCTCAAGTTCCTCTATTGTGACAACAAGTTAGACTAGAAGAGCTAGACAAAGCCTCCAAGTAATGCTATCTATCCGAAACTGCGTGATGCCATGCATTATTCTTCACTTATAAGCCTTTAATCAAGGAGTACTAGTGATCAGTTTAGAATGATCAATTTTACTGGCCAATCAACTTGACATATCCGCACTAAATCGTCTATAACTTTTGATTTAGAAGTCAGAATGACACAATCCAACGTCCACATTAAACTAGCTCAATTTTCTATATTGTGACAAAGTTTAAGACCGAAATAGCTACGACAAAGCCTCCAAGTGATACAATCTATCCCAAAATGGTTGATGCCCTGCATTATGCTTCATTTATAAGCATTTACTAAAGGAGCACCAATGATCAGTTTAGAATGATAATTTTAGCTGGCGGATAACCTTGACATGTCCGCACTAAATTGTTCGTAACTTTAGCTTTAGAGTTCAGAATGACATGAATTAACCGTCCACATTAAGCTAGCTTAATTTTCTATTATGTGACAGAACTAAAGACCAAAATTGCTACGATAAAGCCACCAATTAATCCATTTATAATGATTAGTTTAGAATGTTCATTTTAACTAGCTGATCAACTTGATATCTCCGCACTAAATCGTATTTAACTTTTGATTTAGACCTCAAAATGACACGAATTCAATACCCATGTTAAGCTACCTCAATTTTCCATATTGTAACAAAATTTGAGACTGAAATAGCTAGACAAAGCATCATAGTAATGCAATTAATCCCTAACTGTGTGATGTAATGCATTATGTTTCATTTATAATCCTTTACTCAATGAGCACCAATGATCACTTTAGAATGACCATTTCAACTTGATATGTACACACTAAATCATCTTTAACTTTTGATTTAGAGCTCAGAATGACTTGAATCCAACTTCCACGTTAAGCTAGCTCAATTTTCCATATCGTGACAACATTTAAGCTGAAAGAGCTACAACAAAGCCCCCATGTAATCGAATGTATCCCAAAATGTGTGATGCCATGCATTATGCTTCATTTATATGCTATTTTTCAAGGAGCACCAAAGATAAGTTTAGAATGATCATTTCAACTGGGCGATCAACTTGACATGTCCGCACTAAATCGTACGTAACTTTTGATTTAGAGTTAAGAATGATACGAATCCAATGCCCACACTAAGCTAGCTCAATTTTCTATGTTGTGACAAAATTTAATACCCAAATAGCTACAACAAAGCTTCCAAGTAGTCCAATCTATCCCAAACTGCGTGATGCCATGCATTATGTTTAATATATAAGCGTTTACTCAATGAGCAAAAATGATCAGTTCGGAATGATCATTTTAACTAGCTCATCAACTTTACATGTCCGCATTAAATGGTATTTAGCTTTTCATTTAGAGCTCAAAATAACATGAATCCAATGCCCACGGTAAGCTAGCTCAATTTTCCATATTGTGACAATATTTAAGACTGAAAGAGATACGACAAAGCGTCCAAGTTATATCCCAAACTACATTATGACACGCATTATTCTTCATTTATAAGCGTATAATCAAGGAGCACTAATGATCATTTTAAAGTGATAATTTTAACTGACCGATCAACTTGACATATCCGCACTAAATTGTCTGTAATTTTTGATTTAGAGTTTATAATGACACGAATTCAATGTCCACGTTAAGTTAGCTTAATTTTCTATATTGTGACAAAATTAAAGACCAAAATAGCTACGACAGAGCCACCAAGTAATCCATTCTATCCCAAACTGTGTGATGTCATGCATTGTCCATCATATATAAGCCTTTACTCAAGGAGTACCAATTATCAGTTTACAATGATCATTTTAAGTAGCTGATCAATTTGACAAGTCTGCACTAAATCGTCTTTATCTTTTGATTTTGAGCTCAAAATAACATGAATCCAATGCCCATGTTAAGCTATCTCAATTTTCATATTGTGAAAAAATTGGAAAGTGAAAGAGCTAGACAAAGCCTCATAGTAATGCAATATATCCTTAACAGTGTGATGCCATGCATTATGCTTCATTTATTTACCTTTACTCAAGGGCGCCGATGATTAGTTTCGAATGATCATTTTAACAGGAAGATAACTTTGACATATGTGCACTAAATCGTCTCTAACTTTTGATTTAGAATTCAAAATAACATGTATCCAACACCCATGTTAAGCTTTGACAAAATTTAGAGTTTTTGTTTCTCTATTATGACAAATTTATGATCGAAATAGATATGTCAAATCCTCCAAGTAACCCAATCTATCCTAAACTTCATGATGTTATGCATTATGCTTCATTTATATGCCTTTACTCAATGAGCACTAATGATCAGTTTAGAACGATCATTTTAACTAGCTAATCAACTTGACATGTCTGCATTAAATCACCTTTAACTTTTGATTTAGAGCTCAGAATGACTTGAATCCAACGTCCACGTTAAGCTAGCTCAATTTTCCATATTGTGACAACATTTAAGACTGAAAGAGCTACAAAAAAAACCTCCAAGGAATCGAATATATCCCAAATTACGTGATGTCATGCATTATGCTTCATTTATAAACCATTGATCAAGGAGCACCAATGATCAGTTTAGAATGATAATTTTAACTTGCCGAATCAACTTGACGAATCCTCACTAAATTGTCCATAACTTCAGAATGACACGAATGTAATGCCCACGTTAAGCTAGCTCAATTTTCTATATTGTGACAAAATTTAAGACCCAAATAGCTACACCAAAGATTCTAAGTAATCCAATCTATCTCAAACTGCCTGATGCCATGCATTATGTTTCATTTATAAGTCTTTACTCAAGGAGCACCAATGATCAGTTTGGAATGATCATTTTAACTAGCTCAATAACTTGACATGTCCACACTAAATCGTATTTAACATGTGATTTAGACCTCAAAATAAAATGAATCCAATGCCCACGTTGAGCTAGCCCTATTTTCCATATTGTGACAACATTTAACACTAAAATAGCTACGACAAAGCCTCCAAGTAGTCCAATGTATCACATACTGTGTTATGTCATTCATTATTCTTCATTTATAAGCCTTTAATTAAGGAGCACCTATGATCAGTTTAGAATGATCATTTTAACTGGCCGATCAACTTGACATGTCCGCACTGAATCGTCTGTAACTTTTGATTTACAGCTCATAATGACACGAATCCAACGCCCACTATAAGCTAGTTCAATTTTCTACATTGGGACAAAATTTAAGACCGTAATAGCTAGGAAAGAGCCTCAAAATAATCCAATCTATCCAAGCTGCGTGATGCCATGCATTATGTTTTAATTATAAGCCTTTACTCTAGGAGCTTCAATGATCTGCTGGAATGATCATTTTAGCTAGCTAATCAACTTGAGTGTCCACACTAAATAGTCTTTAACTATTAATTTTCAGCTTAAAATAACATGAATTCAATGCCCACATTAAACTAGCTCAGTTTTCTATATTGTGAAAACATTTGAGACTGAAAGAGCTACGAGAAAGCCTCCAAGTAATCCAATGTATCCCAAACTGCGTTACGCCATGTATTATTCTTCATTTGTAAGCCTTTAATCAAGGACCACCAGTGATCACTTTAGAATGATCTAATTGGCTGATCAACTTGACATGTACGCACAAAATCAACCATTACTTTTGATTTCGAGTTCAGAATGACATGAATCCAATGCCCACGTTATGCTAGCTCAATTTTCGATATTGTGACAAAATTTCTAACCAAAATAGCTACGACAAAGCCTCCAAGCAATCCAATCTACCCCAAACTTCGTGATGCCAAGCATTATGCTTCATTTATAAGCGTTTACTGAAGGAGCACCAATGATTAGTTTAGAATGATAATTTTAACTAGCTTATCAACTTGTCATGTCCGCTCCAAAAAATTGTCTTTTACCTTTGATTTAGAGCTCAAATTGATATGAATCCAAATCCCAAGTTAAGCTAGCTCAATTTTCTATATTGTGAAAACATTCGAGACTCAAGGAGCTACGACAAAGCATCCAAATAATCCAATGTATCTCAAAATGCATGATGACATGCATTATGCTTCATTTATATTTCTTTAATCAAGGAGTACTAATAATCAGTTTAGAATGATCATTTTAACTTGCCGATCAACTTGACATTTCCTCACGAAATCATCTATAACTTTTTATTTAAAGTTCATAATGACACGAATCCAACGCCCACATTAAGCTAGCTCAATTTTCTATATTGTGACAAAATTTTAGACCAAAATAGCTACAACAAAGCCCCCAAGTAACCCAATCTATCCCGAACTTTGTGATTGCATGCATTATGTTGTATTTATAAGCCTTTACTCAAAGAGCACCAGTGATCAGTTTAGAATGATCATTTTAACTTGCCGATCAACATGACATGTCTGCACGAAATCGTCCGTAACATTTGATTTAGAGTTAATAAATGACACGAATCCAAGGCCCACACTAAGCTAGCTCAATTTTCTATATGTGACAAAAAAGTAAGCCGGATATAGCCATGAAAAATCCTCTAAGTAATCTGATCTATCCAAAACTGCGTGATGCCATGCATTATGCTTCATTTATAAGCTTTTACTCAATGAGCACCAATGATCAGTTTAGAATGATAATTTTAACTGGCAGATCAGCTTGACATGTCCGCACTAAAGATTCCGTAAGTTTTGATTTTGAGTTCAGAATGACACGGTTCCAACTCCAACCTTAAGCATTATCCAATCTATCCAAAACTGCATGATGGCAAGCATTATTCTTTATTTATAAGCCTTTACTCAAGCAGCACCGATTATCATTTTAACTAACTTATCAACTTGACATATCTGCACCAAATCGTGTTTAACTTTTGACTGAAAGCTAAAGATGACATGAGTTCAATACCCAAACTAAGCTAGCTCAATTTTCCAGATTGTGACAACATTTGACACTAAAAAAGCTAAGACAAAGTGATACAAGCCTCGATTCAAGGCTTATATGCGCGTGGGCTGTTTGGAGAAGGTTAGGTGAGAAACTCGACCTTAGACTTCTTGGATAGGGGTTTTTGGGTTGGTATTCGATGGAGGGGTGAAGTGAACCACACGAGGGGTGATGAACCTCGTGATAAATCACAAACTTAGAGCTAGGAGGGCCGGTCTCAACTAGATTCTAAGCGCATAAGATTCTTGAAAGAAAACTTGTTAGAAGAAAGTTCTACTTTATTAATATCAAAAAGGTTGTTGAACTACAATGCTGGAAGGAGCCTTATTAATATGCTCGACAGCTTGACCTTCTAGGGTCGACTCAAATAAAGAAAAGGAAAGTTTACAAAAGTGCACAAATGGAAAAGATACAAAAGTGTATAACCGAAAAAAAACCTATTCCTAAAATGTTCTTGACTCAAAAATGTAAAGAATCTAGATCCTACCCTGCAAAACAGAAAGAGGCATATATTCGAATTGAAACTTACCTTACTTACCTCACGGCCAAGAAATGGAAGGTGGCCGTCCTAGTGGCATGCACGCGCCTTGCTCCTAGTCTTCGACTTGGAGTAGGGTTAAGAATCTTTGGGCCCTGACCTCTCTTGCCACTAAAGCCCAAGTCTCTGAAGTCCCTTGCATTGTTGAGAAGCCATTGGACTCTCTTTTGCACTTCTGGCCCATTGTCCTTAGTCGATCTTCCTCTAGGAGCTTGTCGACCCATAAGCTGAACTTGTGGAAGAGTGCTCTTGATCTGCTTCTTGTCATTGCTCCTGGTGGCACTACTGGTGTGGAGACTTCCTCTAGATGCATGTCCTGAAGCTGGTAGCTTATCTGGTCCGAGTTTCCTTGTGTAGAAGTTGAAATGCTCCATTTATCGGCTGTACTTGATTGTATGGCCAATGCCTTCAGGACAAAGAAGTGATCCAGTCCATCACCAAACTCTGATCCACTGACCAAGTGTCAAGCTTTCTCTGCAATGCTTTGGTCTGGTCCTATTTCATTCGGTACTGCTTGGACCGGCAGACGTGCCAGATGGCCCAGCTGTCTCGGGCAAGCTTCCTGGTCGGCCAGTCTGGTCTCCTGGCTGGACATACGACCTGATGTCCTCATCACAAAGCCTCCAATTTATCCAATCTATCCCAAACTTTGTGATGCCATACATTGTGCTTCATTTATTTGCCTTTAGTCAATGAGCACCAATGATCAGCATAGAATGATCATTTTAACTAGCTTATAACCTTGCGATGTCCACAATAAATCATCTTTAACTTGCGATTTAGAGCTCAAAATGACATGAATCCAACGCCCACGTTAAAATAGCTCAATATTCCATATTGTGACAATATTTGAGACTGAAAGACCTACGACAAGCCTCCAAGTAATCTAATCTATCCCAAACTGCGTGATGCCATGCATTATGCTTCATTTATAAGCCTTTAACCAAAACCAGTGATCAGTTTAGAATAATAATTTTAACTGGCCAATTGACATGTTCAGACTAAATCGTCCGTAGCTTGTGATTTAGAGTTCAGAATGACACGAATCAAATATCCACGTTAAGGTAGTTCAGTTTTCTATATTATGATTAAATTTAAGACCGAAATAGCTACAACAAAGACTCAAAGTAATACAATCTATCTCAAGCTGCGTGATGCCATGCATTATGCTTCCTTTATACTCTTTTACTGAATGAACACCAATGATCAGTACAGAATGATCATTTTAAATTGCAAATCAAGTTGACAAGTCCGCACTAAATCTTCTTTAACTTTTAATTTAGAGTTCAAACTGAAATCAATCCAACGCCCACGTTAAATTAGCTTAATATTCCATATTGTGACAATATTTGAGACTGAAAGAGATATGACAAAACCCCAAGTAATCCAATATATCCCAAACTGTGTGATGCGATGCACTACACTTTCTTTATAAGCCTTTAGTCAAGGGGCACCAATGA
>JAENJI010000012.1:18700679-18825690 GCA_018901935.1 Pugionium cornutum | reverse complement strand
CAAAATTATAATTAAATTCATAGAATATAGCAAACTTTTGGTTACTATCCCCAAACAGGCGGCGACCTTTAACTAACTTCGCGTACGGATCCAAAAAACAATACTATGTAGATTATTAGCTATAAACAAAAAAACATAAACAAACTTCAAAATCTGAATAAATAATAACTTATGAGAAAGGGTTATTTCACATTATTTTAGTATATTCTTAAGAAACAAAATAAATCTGCATTACCAATTAATCTGGATATTTTTAAAATTCTTGAAAATTTATGAAATTACATTTAATAAATAAAAATATTCACTATTTTTGTTAACAAATAATAGAGCCGTAGGAAATCCATCGGAAACGTCCTATGGTTTACCGATAACACTACTAGATCAGATGGAAATCCGTCAGAAATATCTTTTACCACATGGACTGGCAATTTGGCGAGCATGCAGAACTTTAGGTTTCCATCGGAAATCCATTGGTCTTTTCTGAAATGCCGACAATATGAAATTATATGGGGAAAATAATTTACCACGTGGGTTTTCGCGAAAATATTTATTTTTGGCCGACGGATTTCGGACGGTTTTTCCTTTCGAAAATATCGAATATAACCTACGATCCCACAATTTCTCCTTCAGTCTTCTTGCCCGTTCATAAATCGTCCTCTTCCACTCCCGTTCGGAAATCCGCCCTGACGTCGCCAGAAGTCTTCTCTCGGGTCTTTGTAAGTGTAATCTCCAGAAATATAAGTTTTGCCCTCACAGTATTCACTATTGGATGCTTGTGTTGTTTTCCCATGTGTTTAAATTAATTGTTCTGTTTCTAACCATATGAACTGGGTTCTTGTTTCTTCTTCGTTCAACACAAACAGTTACCTTCTTTTGCAAAATCAACCATGCCTTCATTTTTTGCTTATCCATGATTGACCCACATAATCGGATCTTCAAATCCAATTGGGTCAAACATAAATTTGCAGCTCAATGTTTTTCAATTTCGAACATAGTAATCGGTTGTCTTCCAGTTAATCTCAAATATAGTCACCATGGCAATATATCATCAGTTTTAGTGTTGGTTATCCACCATTTACAATTTCGAATCATATTTCTCCATCTGAAAGTTTGAGATGTATTAACTTATCTTATGAAAGTTCAGGATAATTTTATGCGTTTGATTTTAATCGGGTTGTAAATTGGTTTTAAACGGGTTTTTGTTTGGTTTGTTTATTTGGTTAATGCTAAATTGGTATATAATAAATCGATCTAAATCGTGTTATCTGAATTTCGAATTTTAAATCTAATAGGATTACTATGAGGTTTTTCTGTAACACATCCATGATTAATAAAATAAAATGATTTTTTGTAACAAAAAAATTGTTATACCGGAATTAGCATATTCATTCCAGTGGTTTCTCTTTCCATTAAATTGACAAGATCAAAGATGATTAGTCGTTTAGTCACGACTCACGGCGTCATTTCATATTTGCTTGTATTAGTTTATATGTGTTAAATATTATGATTAAAATTCGTCATATTCATTAATAATAATTTTTTTAAGGTCGTATCAAAAGTACCGACATGCTGAGTCGTGTACTCCAAATTTTATATCAACTCAAGTTCCAAAATCTTGAAATGATTTTTTTTACCAATGACAATTGAAAAACTTTTTTAGCAACCTGGTCGTAAACTTCTTAATTTTCTTGATCCGAGGTGTCAAGGAAATTCGATATGGTATATTAAATTTTCTATGATCAGATTTAAAATAATTATTTTAACGTTATTCTAATAAAAATTGGTAGGTTTTGTATTTCAAACAACGAAATAAGCAAATCTATATTAAAGATGCTTCATTCTCTTTTGAACAAATCGTATACAAATTTAGATATATTCCATACGAAGAAAGTCAGATTTAGTTCAGAATATTTGCGGTACGTTAATTTATTTTTAAATATGTAATTGTGTTAAAAAATTTTTAGTAATATATATGTAAATTTTGCAGCAAGAATTTACATGGGATCCCATGAACAAAAAATTGGTGGAAAAATCTTTTCAAAAAGAGGTTGCCGTACAATTTTCCCGCCACATGAACGAGTGAAAACAAAAATGGAAAAAGGGAAAAGACAAACCAAGAGGGTTGAATGAGTCGGTATGGAACGACTTTATTCGTTATTGAAAATCTTCCAACGCTGAGGCCATCTCGAGCACTAATTCTGGAAACCAAAAGAGCGATCGAGGAGACAAAGGCATTTACATTCACAATGCTGAATCCACTAGTTTTTTGAGACGAGCCGATCAATTGGTAAATTTATTATTATATTAATTTTATCTATTATTATTTGAATTTTTTAAATATTAATTTAGTATTTGTTTACTTTTAGGCACAAGAATTTGGAGCGTCTCAAGATCACTTGCAACTTCTCGAGACCATCCACACGAACAAAAAGACTGGTCGCATCCAAAATTGTCTCGTTACTGAGAGCAGCGAAAAAGTGAAGAAGAAATAAAGTAATATTTTGTCTCAGCAGTCTCAAGTTGGTTCTTCATTTTCGTTCGCCGAATTGTCTCGTTTTGAGATTAACCGTCTGGTTCTTGATGTAAGTTTGATTTCTCTTCCTTTTATTGTTATATTTAACATTATAATATTTTTTGTTTTACAGGAAATACCATTTTCTACGAATCGTCATCCAGCACTCGGGAGAGTTGCAGATACCGGTGGTGCAACATCTGCTACTGGAAACATAAAGAAAAAATGGCGGCTACGAAGATTGAGATGACCAGACTAAAATATTTTGTAGATTTTATGAAAACCAAATTTCCGGATTATCCGAATGAATTTTTTCCTCCTTCTACTCCTCCTCCGATGTAATTTGTAGATTTTAAAAAAATTAAACTTTAAATATTATTATATTTATAATTTCAAAAATTATTTTATTTAACTGTTTTAATATTTTTTATTGAATATTTAAACAATATTAATTAAATTTAATAATTAAAAATTTTATTTCCAAAAACGTATAAGAGGCTTTGGCCTCGTACGGCTCGACCAGCTTACTTTTCGAGCGAGTGTTTCACGATCCCCACCGTGAACGAAAGCGCTAGAGCGTAAGCAAATCCCTTTAGCCCGTCCACTACCAAAAGAGAAAGAGAAGAAAGAAATTTATAATTTTTAAATATTTAATGAATATTTTTTAAAAATAAATATTCAAAATATTTTTTCAATTGTTTGGTTATTTCCGACGGAAGGAACCATCGGAAATGGATCTTGGTCTGACGGATAGCGCTATCGATAATCCGTCAGGAATTACCGACGAACAAGCTTCCGTCGGAAAGCTTATTTCATCGCGATATCGTCAGTTACATCCCGACGGCTGAAAACCATCAGTTTTCATTCCCAATTGCACCTGTCATCGGAAGTCGGCGGCGGTCCGACTAACTAAATCCATCGCAAATACGTCGTTAATTGTCGACGAACTGGACGCATCGAATATACGTCGGCATTTGCCGATGGCTACTTTTATCGCAAATCTGTCGGTAATTCCTGACAATTTTCTGTTGGAAGTTAGTTTCAGACAAAATAGTCCCGACGGATAGCTATTGTAAGTCGATGGGAATTGCTCTTTCTGACGGATTGCAGACGAATTTGGTCATCGGGAAATCAATGTTTTCTTGTAGTGTCAGTTTAGAATGATCAGTTTAGAATGATCAGTTTAGAATGATCAGTTTAGAATGATCAGTTTAGAATGATCACTTAGAATAATCTCTTTAACTAGCCGATCAACTTGACATGTACGCACTAAATCGTCCGTAACTTGATTTAGAGTTCAGAATGACATGAATCCAACGTCCACTTTAAGCTAGCTCAATATTCTATATTGTCTCAAAATTTAAGACCGCAATAGCTACGAGAAAGCCTCCAAATAATCCACTCTATCCCAATGTGCGTGATCCCATGCATTATGTTTCATTTATATGACTTTACTCATTGAGCACCAAAGCTTCATTTATACGGCTTTACTCAATGTGCACCAATGATCAGTTTAGAATGATCATTTTAACTAGATGATCAATTTGACATGTTCGCAGTAAATGCCCTTTAACATTTTATTTAGAGTTCAAAATGACATGAATCCAACGTCCACGTTAATCTAGCTCAATTGTTAATCTTGTGACAATATTTGAGACTGAAAGAGATACGAAAAATCTTACAAGTAATCCAATATATCCCAAACTGTGTGATGCCATGCATTATGCTTCATTTATAAGTCATTAATCAAAGAGCACCAATGATCATTTTAGAATGATCATTTTAACTGGCCGATCAAATTGATGTTTCCTCACTAAATCTGATGTAAGATTGAGAATCAATCTCACAAGCGGTACGGTCGTGACTCGCAAGACCTAGAATCACTCTAGGCTTAAGCAGGAAAGGGAACTAAAAGGAGGGGGTTTTCATCGAATCACACGATCAAAGGTGAACCAAGTGTGTTTGAATCTCTCAAACTAACCTGGTCGTGGCTTCTAAAGAAGTGAATCACACACTTAGTTTCTAAAGAACAAGGACAAGATTCAAAGACAAGGCTTTGAAGAAAATATTTTTTATTTCAATGGGGGTCTATCTTTATAATGAGATTGTGCAGAGCTTATATAGTACTCATAGCAACAGTCCTAAAGCTAAAAAGAGAAAAGTAAATCATACATATAAAGTATATGGCTGTTGGCCATTATTGTCTTGTTTGGCAAATATGGAAAGTGTAAATGTTTGTATCTTGAGAGCTTAGGGGCGAGTTTAAGCTGTTTAGGTACATCCTGGTTGCTTTGGAATATCTTTAACATGTGTCCAAGTTGCAAGGAATAGAGATGTCGCAATCTGAACACATTAACTGCAGTTCCGTCCATATATGGCAAGTCTTAAAGAAAAGGGATCCACCTGATCCTATCGTGGCTGGAGCATGGTAGGGTTATTTTGAGCTTCCTTAGGGCCGCAATAATCTCTCCAGAACGCCATGTTTTGGTTTGCAAGTGACTAAACCAGTTGGTCATCTCACTTGCCATAAACGGCTCCAATCGGTTTATTTGAAGGCACGGATGGATCCGCCTTGTCCAAGGTGTGTTTGCGCTTTTATAAGTGCTTAAGGATGCTCCTAGAAGTACCAAAAAGTCTCCATATCGGCAATGAAATGTTTGGAAACTTTCATATAAGGAAAGTTCCAAATCTGGTAAGTTTCGGCAACTCCAACTTGATGTATGGTGCATGGCTTGATCTAGCCTGGTTTGGGATTATAGGAAAGGTTTGGTCTTGGCTGGCCGATTCTTGGTTAGGCTGGAATTCATGAAGATACACCCATGTATCCTTTTGCGCGTATTTGGTCGCTTTTGTGTTCTTTGTGCCGGCCGGGCCAGCCAGTTGGCAAATGGTTGGGCCGATGACCTCATCATACCCTCTCCCTTCAAAATGTTTTGCCCTCAAAACATATTGGCCTGCTCATAGAAAAGGAAAGTTAATACCAATAATTTAGTTGAGGGTTTAGGGCATTACCTCGGTTTATGGCCCTCATATGGTTCGGGTGTGGACATTGTGTATCTGGCGGTTTCTCTTTGAAAAAAGGGAAGAAATTACTGCTTCACAGGGCATCTGGTTGCTTTTCTTGGCATTCAAGTATTGGATCCTCCATGGTCTACTCTTTGTTTCGGACATCGGTTTAGTGTAGGAGGTATTTTTTCTTGTTCTTTGTTGGATCTTTGTGTAACTAGAACTGTTTCAACAATCTTTAAAAAAGACAAATGCATTATGCTAGTACTAGAACTTTCAAATTCAGACTCCTTTATTTTCTTAACACTTTTACACTTACCATTTTTGGGTTCTACTAGCAATGGTTTTATTACTTTCCTATACGGGCATGTGTTAGCAAAGTGTCCTCTTTCTTGACATATATAGCATATAATTTCATCTAGTTTTAAATGATCAGAGGACTTACCTGGTTTTTCTTTGTTGTGTTGTTCAGGAAAAGGTTTCAAAGTTTCCTTCTGTGCTACCACTTGAAGCTTTGGAACTTGCTGGTCATCTTTGGGCTGAACCATTGGTTTAGGTCCTGTGTTTCCTCCTAAAGTGTTATGAAAAAACTTTATTTTCTTCTGGAAAGTAGACTCTTGTATGCCTAGCCTTTTTGTTTTACAGTGATGTTAAAAGCCATCTTCTTGGTTTGGGGTTTGCATGGATCACATAGTATTGTCGGCGAGCTGCTATATCTCTCACAAACTCATCATACATCAGTTGCTTCATTTCATCCCATGTTGTATGTGGTTCATCATATTCTAACCCTATGTAGGCATCTTGCTCCCAAATCCTAAAGGCATCTTGCTCCAAAATCCTAAAGGCATCTTCGGTTAGGGTTTCTTTGGCATAGGGTGCCTTTGGCATAGGGTGTCTTTCACATAGGCTGTCTTTTCTTCCTCTTGAATTTGGTTATTTTGTAACCAATCTTCCATGTCTTCTTCCAACTTTAGATGGGCGTCTGGTGTTCATAGTCTGAAAATGAGATGTATACCGGTTCATGATTTTCTTCACCATCCAATTGTTGCTCTGAAGGTTCGGCCCGGTGGTACTCGGACCATTCTTCCTTAAATTCTGTCTAATCACAATAGATTACTCCTTGTTCCACGTGTTCTACTTCTTCTACACTACTTTGGAAGTTAGTCTCTTCATGCCATTATTCTCCTCCATAGATTTCTTCTTCATCACCTCCTTGGTAACTTTCTTCTTCTTCCGAGCAATTTTCATGGCTCATGTTGTCTTGGTCATAATCTGGTGGTTCTAGTTCAAGGTTTTCTCCTTATGATTCTTCTTCAAAATCAGTCTCTAAATAGTTTTCATGCAATGATTATTATCCATAGTCACACTCGCTGGTGTTTAGGCATTGATAATAGTCATTGTTTTCACTATAATCGGTTTGTGGTATGCTCATGGTGTCTTCTTCTTCATCATAGTGATCCATCATTAACATTTGTACCTTGCACAACAGGAAGAAGAAATATTAGGTCTAAATCAACAAATAAGGAAACTACACTCTAGTGAATATAGGATATTAACACACAAGTAGTAACAAAAAGAAGCTCAATAAGAGTAAATATTTCAAGGTTTTTGTTTCTTTTGGGAACTAACTTTCAAACAAAATAAAAGATAATATTTATTTATGATTTTTCTATTTAAATTATAATTATAACGAAATAATAGGAATATTATATAAATCTTTTTTTTCTTTTTTTTTTTAAACTTAACTAACAACTAAATTCAAAAATAATAAAATAAATGATGTTTATATTTTTGGTTTTTTTATGATGAACGAAATTAAGTAAACATGAAATGCAAATTTTTCTTTTGGTTTTAGATTTAAATGGGAAGAAACAACAAAGAAACAATGCAAATGAAGAATTAAGAACAAAGCTTTTTTATTTGGTTTCTTTTCTCGATAATATGTTATAAGTAAATTAAAAACAAAAGCATAAAAGATAAAGGATAACGGTTGGATGAACACAATATGGGATATGACCTTTTAGCTCTGATACCAAATGCTGTAAGATTGAGTATCAATCTCACAAGTGGTACAGCCATGACTCGCAAGGCCTACAATCTCTCTTGGCTTAAGTGGGCAAGGAAACTAAAAGGGGGGGGGAGGCTTTGATCGAATGACACAATAAAATTTGAAACAAGGATCTTTGAATCTCTCAAGCTAACCTGGCTGTGGCTTCAATAGAAAGGAAGTAAATTACACACTTAGTTTCTAAAGAACAAGAACAAGATTAAAAGACAAGGCTTTGAAGAAAGTACTTTGTATTCAACTTTTTTTTTCAATGGGGGGGGGTCTATCTTTACAATTAGGTCGTGCTGAGCTTATATAGTACTCATAGCAACAGTCCTAAACCTAGAAAGAGAACAGGAAATCATACATATAAAGTATATGGCCTTTGGCCATTATTATCTTGTTTGGCAAATATGGAAAGTGTAAATGTTTGTATCTTGGGAGCTTAGGGGCGAATGTAAGGTTTCTATGTACATCCTGGTTGCTTTGGAAGGTCTTTAACACGTGCCCAATTTGCAAGGAATAGAGATGTTGCAATCTGAACACATTAAATGCACTTCCGTCCATATATGGCAAGTATTGAAGAAAATGGATTCGCCTGATCCTATGGTGTCTGGAGTATGGTAGGTTAATTTTGGACTTCCTCAGGGCCTTAATAATCTCTCCTGGACGCCATGTTTTTTTTTGCAAGTGATTAAACCAGTTGGTCATCTTACTTGCCATAAACGGCTTTAATCGATTCATTTGAAGGTACGGATGGACCCGCCTTGTCCAAGGCGTGTTTGTGCTTCTAGAAGTGCTTATGTGAGCTCCTAGAAGTACCAAAAAGTCCCCTGGTTGGCAAATAAATTTTTGGAGACTTTCATATAAGGAATATTCCATATATGATAAGTTTCGGCAACTCAAACTTGATGTATGGCGCATGACATGATTTGGGGGTGAGCTCCATGTCTCCGCATGTCCTCTGTGAGTCACGATTATAGGCAAGGGTTGGTCTTCGCTGGCCGCTTCTTGGGTAGGCTTGAATTCATGAAGATATACTCATGTATCCTTTTGCGTGTATGTGGCCGCCTTTGTGTTCCTTGGGCCGGCCGGGCTGGCCAGTTGGCAAGGGATTGGGCTGATGAACTCATCAAAATTGTCCGTAACTTTTGATTTAGAGTTCAGAATGACACGAATCTGACGCCCATGTTAAGCTATCTCAGTTTTTCATAATGTGACAAAATGTAAGACCGAAATAGCTACAACAAAGCCTCCAAGTAATCCAATCTATCCCAAACTGCGTGATGCCATGCATTATGCTTCATTTATACGTTACTCAATGAGCACCAGGGTGAAGTTTAGAATGATCATCTTGACATTTCCACACTAAATTATCCATTACTTTTGACTTAGAGTTCAAAATGAGATGAATCAACCACCAACGTTAAGATAGCTCAATTTTCAATATTTGACAAAATTTGAGACCGAAATAGCTAAGAAAAAAGCCTCTAAATAATCGAATCCATCCCAAACTGTGTGATGCCATGCATTATGCTTCATTTCTAATCTTTTGCTCAATGAGCACCAATTATCAGTTTAGAATAATCATATTAACAAGCCGATCAAGTTTTCATGTCCGCAATAAATCATCTATAACTTTTGATTTAGAGTTCAGAGTGACACGAATCCAATGCCCAAGTAAAGCTACCTCAATTTTATATATTTTGACAAAATTTAAGACCGAAATAGCTACGAAAAAACCTTCTAGTAATCCAATTTATCCCAGACTGCATGATGTCATGCATTATGCTTCATTTATATGTCTTTATTCAATGACCACCAATGATCAGTTTAGAATGATTATTTTAACTAGCTGATCAAATTGACATGTACGCACTAAATCGTCTTTAACTTTTCATTTAGAACTCAAAATGACATGAATCCAATGCCCAAGTTAAGCTATCACAATTTTCCATTTTGTGACAACATTTGAGACTAAAAGAGTTAGAAGAAGCCTCAAAGTAATGCAATCTATCCCAAACTGTGTGATATCCCGTATTATGCTTCATTTATAACCCTTTACTCAAGGAGCACCAGTGATCAGTTTAGAATGATCTCATTAACTGGCCAATCAACTTGAAATATCCGCACTATATCGTTCGTAACTCTTGATTTAGAGTTCAAAATGACATGAATCCAACGCCCACTTTCAGCTAGCTCAATTTTCTATATTGTGAACAATTTTTAAGACCAAAATAGCTATGAAAAAGCCTCCAAGTAATCGAATCTATCCTAAACTGTGTGATGCTACGCATTATGCTTCATTTATACGCCTTAACTCAATGAGCACCAATGATCAGTTTAGAATGATCGTTTTAATTAGCTGATCAACTTGATCTGTCCGCGCTAAATTGTCTTTAACTTTTGTTTTATAGCTCAAAATGACACGAATCCAACACCCATGTTAATCTAGCTCAATATTCTATATTGTGACAAAATTTAAGACATAAACTACTATGACAAAGCCGCCAAGTAATCAAATCTATCCCAAACTACGTGATGCCATGCATTATACTCCATTTGTAATCCTTTGCTCAATGAGCACCAATGATCAGTTTATAATGATCATTTTAACTAGCCGATCAACTTTTCATGTCCTCACTAAATGATTCGTAACTTTTGATTTAGATTTAAGAATGACACGAATGAAACGCCGAAGTACAGCTAGCTCAATTTTCTATATTGTGATAAATTTAAGATATTAATAGGTATGACACAGCTTCCAAGTAGTCCAA
Organism: Pugionium cornutum; assembly: GCA_018901935.1. Lineage (NCBI taxonomy): Eukaryota > Viridiplantae > Streptophyta > Magnoliopsida > Brassicales > Brassicaceae > Pugionium > Pugionium cornutum. The sequence continues at coordinate 18,815,348 of JAENJI010000012.1, read as the reverse complement.
TATATCCCAAACGATATGATGCCATGCATGTGCTTTATCTATACTTCTTTACTCAATGAGTACCAATGATAAGTTTAGAATGATCAATTTAACTAGTTGATCATCTTGACTTGTCCACACTAATTCGTCTTTACGTTATTATTTAGAGCTAAAAATGATATGAATCAAATGTCCACGTTAAGTTACCTCAATTTTTCATACTGTGACAAAAATTTAAGACCGATATAGCTACGACAAATCTTCCAAGTAATCCAATCTATCCCAAACTGCGTGATGCCATGCATTATGCTTCGTTTAAAAATGTTTTCTCAATGCGCACCAATGATCAGTTTAGAATGATTATTTTAACTAGCCGATCAACTTGTCATGTTCGCACTAAATCGTTCGTAACTTTTGATTTAGAGTTAAGAATAACACAAATCAAACATCCATGTTAAGCTTGCTCAATATTCTATATTGTGATAAAATTAAGACCGAAATAGCTACGACAAAGCCTCGAAGTAATCCAATCTATTCCAAACTGTGTGATGCCATGCATTATGCTTCATTTGTAAACCTTTGCTCAATGAGCACCAATGATCTGTTTAGAATGCTCATTTTAACTACATAATCAACTTGACATATCCGCACTAAATCATCTTTAACATTTGATTGAGGGGTCAAAATGACATGAATCCAACCCCACATTAACCTAACTTAATTTTCAATATCGTGACAACATTTGAAACTGCAAGAGCTACGACAATGCTTCCAAGTAATCTAGTGTATCCCAAACTGTGTGATACCACACATTATGTTTCATTTATAAACCTTTAATCAAGGGGCACCAATGATCAGTTTAGAATGATCATTTTAACTTGTTGATCAATTTGACATTTCCTCATTGAATCGTCCGTAACTTTTTATTTAGAGTTCAGAATGACACGAATCCAACGCCCACGTTAAGCTAGCTCAATTTCATACCAAAATAGCTATGACTAAGCGTCTAAGTAATCCAATCTATCCCAAACTGCGTGATGTCATGCATTATGCTTCATTTGTAAACCCCCTTGCTAAATGAGCACCAATGATCAGTTTAGAATTATCAATTTATCTAGCCGATAAACTTGACATGTCCGCACTAAATCGTTCGTAACTTTTTTTTAGAGCTCAAAATGACATAAATCCAACGCCCACATTAATCTAGCTCAATTTTTAATATTGTGACAACATTTGAGACTGAAAAAACTACGACAAAGCCTCTAAATAATCCCATGTATCCCAAACTATGGGATGCCATACATTATGCTTCATTTATAAACCTTTGCTCAATTAGCACCAATGATCAGTTTAGAATGATCAATTTAACTGCTCGATAAACTTGACATGTCCGCACTAAATCATCAAGAACAGTTGTGTTTTTTCATTATAACTCATTATAATATCATCAATGGAGAAGGAAGATGTAACACACGTCTGCAAGGTACATGACACGTGTCATCGTCTCGTACTCAACTGATAATTCATTTAAAATCTAATTTAATAGATAAAATATAAGTAATAATTCTTTTTATTAAAAGAACTCTCGTCAAAACCAATTATAAAATTATTCAACGATACTCAAGATTAAAAATAAAATAAATAAATTATGTTTAAAAATTTTCAAAACGTAGCACCACCATAAGTCACTGCACCACTACTGCTCAAACTCACCTGCATCCAAAAGGAGACATGAGTAACATAATTACTCAGTTAAACGATCACGCCTACCTACACATACATTATACAAGTATTTATCTAATCTTTATAATTACTTTATTTCGCAATGAAAACTAGCACGACTGATTCCACAAAAAGTCGACAACAATACTACGAACATATACGTATTTAAACCGTGTTTGGCTAAGTTACAACCACTCCTCCTCATCTCTAACCACGTTGGTTTAAGGATTCGGAATCCCCAAAACCACGCCAATTTTCCACCACAGCCACGTTGGCCTATTTTCTCACGTCGAGCTCCCGTCACGTAGAACATCGATGGTTGTTTTTGGCTTTCCAGTCGTTAATGAACTACGACTCAACACCGCTATTTTCTTACCCTAACACTCATCAACGCAGTTGAACAAATTAACGTTGCTCAAATCCACCATACCCTCGTTACGTAAATATCACGTTCACCAGAAATTTATTCCCACATTAAATAAATCAAACATTATATTTTTTTAAACTAAATATTTAATATTTATATAATAATCATATTAATTTATTTCAATTAATTAATATGATTATAGTTCATTTTACTATACCATAATCAATCATAAATAATTTAGTATTGTTAACCAATAAACCAACACATAATAATTTATTTTCCTTTATAAATAAGTTAACATAATAATCTCCATTAAAATAATAAATTAACCTAATATTTCAACCCCTCCTCTCCTTCCTCCACCACACAGGTACACCACCACATTTCTATTCTTCTATTAATATTTATTTATTTATTATTTAATAAATTCCTAATATGTTTACCTTCCTTTTCCTTATAAAAACACCATTTATTTTGCAACAATAAACTAAAACCCTAACCTCAAACATGATTCAACCTCTAATTTTATTCCTAAAAGAAGCACTCATCAAAAATACATATACATAAGTTTATAATGAAAATCGTAGATCCTATCTCACCTCACGGCGAACCTTGGCTTAATGGAACGTTGGAATCATTGGTCGTGCGTAAATTTCTTTTCTTCCGGCGATGGTACACACGAACACCTGGACTCTCCAACGCTGAACTTTCTATCACTCTACTCAGTCAAAATCTCTCCCTCTCTTCTTGTTTTTGTTTCTGATGAACGACTACCTCTAATTCCTTTTGGCGACGTCTTATATAGCCATTAGGATTAATTAGGGTTTTAGAAGAATTATCTGTTATACACTCACTTCTAGTATTGTGGGCTTCACGGTTTAAATTTAGGCCCGGGATGTTACAATTCTTCCCCACCACAAAAAAACTCGTCCCCGAATTCGATGGTTCAACCTCACTATCTTTGTGGTCCTTAAAAAGACAAGTATAATCGATTCTCATATGATGTTCAGACTCCCACATCTCTTCTTCAATTCCGTCTCTTTTCCAACGACCACGCACTGATGTAACATGCCTCCCTTGCATATCAACTCTTCCTTGTGCAGTGATTTTTACCGGTTTACTAAGAAGTGTCAAGTTTTCTTCCAAATCCTCTCGTGGTTGCTGCATAATGAGTTAGGGTTCTTTGACAAATTTTCAGAGGACTGATACATGAAACACATCATGAAATGCTGCTAAATCCTTTGGTAATCCCAGTCTATATGCAACTGTACCAATCCTTTAAGTAATTGGATAAGCCCCCATAAAACGGGGATTGAGTTTCCCAACTTCTTATTCTTATCTGCTACTCTGAATACACTCATCATCAAATACACCTCGTCTCCCATTCTAAACTCCAACTCTCCTCTCCTTTTATCAGCATAACTCTTCTGACGATTGTGAGCCTCCTTAACTCTAGCACGAAGAGTTTCCACTTGATCCACAGTCTCTTGAACCAACTCAGGTTCCAAGTCTCTACGCTCTCCCACTTTTTTCCAGTAAAGTGGTGTCTGACAAGGTTTCCCATACAAAGCCTCATATGTTGATATCTTTATGCTACAATGATAACTATTGTTATACGCAAACTCCGCTAACGGTAATATCTATCCCAACGACCTCCCCAATCTAGCATACATGCTCGCAACATATCCTCAAGGGTTTGAATTGTTCTTTCCGAGTGTCCATCTATCTGTGGGTGATATGCGGTACTCAGATGCACTTTGTCCCAAGTGCCTTTTTGAATTCCAGCCAAAAGATTGAAGTAAATTTTGGGTCTCTGTCCGAAACAATGCTCACTAGGAGCCCATGCAGCCTAACACTCACTTCCAAATATAATCTTGCTAAGGGGTCCCCATTGTCTGTCTTTTTAATCGCCATGAGATGAGCTAACTTCGTAAGTCGATAAACAATGACCCAAACCGTATCCAATTTACTAACTTTCTTTGGGAGCCTTGTCACAAAATCCATATTGAACATATCCCATTTCCATTCCGGCAATGGTAAACTTTGCAATAATCCACTAGGTACTTTACATTCTGCCTTTACTAGTTGGCTCATAGGGCGCTTCGCTACCCATTCTACACTATCCTGTTTTATACCGTTCCAATGGTAATAACGTTTTAGATCTCGATATAGCTTTGTCGCCCCCGGATGGATTGCAAAACATCACTGGTGTGCCTACGATAAGATCTCATCCTTTAATTCCTTAACATTGGGAACACATACCCAATTCTTATACAAGTAGGTCCCGTTTTCGGCAGTATGGTATCCTTCCACATTATTTTCCACAACTTTTCTTAGTGCATCGTCTACCTTTTGAGCCTCACATATTTTCCAATGTAGGTCTGCCCGGTTTGTGGCTTCAATCCTATGGCATCTTTGATAACCGTAGTAGAACACAAGCTTAATTTTCCCAAGAAAGCCACTAACTCCTTTGCTTCCCGTTCCCTTGATATGTCATTTCTCCTTCTACTTAATGCATCTGCTACCATGTTAGCCTTACTAGGATGGTATGCGATTTCCCAGTCATAATCTGCTAGTAGCTCCATCCATCTCCTCTGTCTCAGATTAAGATTTGGTTGCGTAAATATATATTTTAAACTCTTGTGGTCTTTAAAAACTTGGTCTTTTTCCCCATACAAATACGCACGCAAAATTTTTAAAGTAAAAACAATTGCTGCTCATTCTAAATCATGGGTGGGATAATTAATCTCATGTTTTCTCAACTGTCTAGACGCATAGGCAATTACTCGTTCTTCCTGCATCAGCACACAACCCAATCTTGACCCTGATGTGTCAGTGTATACCAAATATGGTACCCTAGTCCTTGGTAAAACCAATATTGGAGTCTTAGTCAAATCCCTTTCAACCTTTGAAAGCTCTCTTCACACTCTTTGGTCCAATTAAATTTCACATCCTTTCCCATAAGTTGAGTCATAGGCTTCGCTATACTCGCAAATCCTTCAACGAATTTTTGATAGTAACCCGCTAGGCCAAGAATACTACATATCTCTATTGCGTTTCTGGGTGTCAGCCATCCCATAATCGTTGCAATTTTTTCCGGATCCACTAATATTCCAGCTTCAGACACAACGTGACCTAGAAAGCCAATCTTCCTCTGCCAGAAGCTACATTTGCTTAACTTCGCATATAAGTTGTATTCTCTCAACTTTGCTAGTACTACCCTAAAGTGCTCCATATGTTCATCCCGACTCTTAGAATAAATTAGGATGTCATCAATAAACACAATTACAAATTTGGCGAAATACTCCCCGAAACACGTTGTTCATGAGCTTCATAAAAGGGGCTGGTGCATTACCACAAATTCATAATGACCATAGCGCATCCTGAAATCTGTCTTCCTTATATCTTTTTCAGCAATTGTAATCTGGTGGTACCCTAACGTTAGATCGATCTTGGAGAACCATGAAACTCATTCTAATTGTTCCAATAGCTCGTCAATTTGTGGTAATGGGTACTTATTTTTGATGGTCACTTTATTCAATCCACGATAGTCAATGCAAAGTCTAAAACTTCCATCTTTCTTTTTCACAAACAACACATGTGCTCCCCATGGTGAACTACTAGGTCTTATAAATCCTTTACTTGTTAAGTCTTCTAATTGCTTCTTTAGCTCAGCCATTTCTGCAGGGGCTAAACCGTATGGTGGCTTAGACACGATGGTAAAATCATCACCTCGTGTTGGTGGAACCCCCTTAATGGTTCAAAAACATCCTCATATGTTGCTACTACTGAGATACCACTTAGCTCAATTTCTTCTGATTTTCTTTCAGTCATGATTGTTGCCAAGTAAGCCTCATTTCATCTATTGATAAGCCATTCTGCATGAATCATAGAAACTATGGGAATTCCACATTGCACTCAAACCCCTTGAAACATCAATCTTCCTTCAGCACTAGCAAAGTTAACACGTGCACGTCGACAATCAAACATGGCTTGATGGCGTGTAAGCCAATCCATACCCAATATTACTTCTACAAGGTCTCCAAGTAATTTCACTCCTTCCAAGATTACCGGAACCTCCTTGTAAGTCCCTAGTGATTCTACCACTTCTTCTCCCGCTGTTTCAACCCTTCTTACCTTCCTGGAAAACTCTCCTTTAAAACCCCCCACACTTTGCGAATTCAGGACTAAAAAAACTATGTTTAGCTCCAGAGTCAAACAAGGTATAAGGGACCCCTTCTCCAAACGAAATCGAGCCTTCATGGTTTACCTTTCTAAGAAACAAGTACCAAAAAAGTATACAAAACCAAATAATCCCTGTGCATTTAAGTAAAAATAACAGGCAAAGGTTCTAAACATACATGCGATCGGTTCGGCGCCCTCCTCGACATCTACTTCAAACACCCGAGGTTCCACAGCTTGCCTCTTTGGGGGTAGTGGTGGCATACGCTCCCTCACTCTATCTTTGTCCCCTAGCAGCCTTGTAGGAAAATTCCTTGAGATGTGTAATTGTTGCTTACAATTGTAATAGAGATCATCTGCACTTGGACAATGCATCTTGGTATGTCCGGTCTGACCACACCTGAAACAAGTGAGCACTCCTTTAACCTGCATCGGGCCCATATTTCGATTATTTGTGGTACGTCTTTTCAGCTCAACCAATTTTCCTACCCTTGCTTGTGCCACTTTTGCTTGCTTGGTTTCTCCCTCAATGCCTTGTTCCACTAAGGACGATGCTTCCACTAAATCGACCATGCTATTATATTTTCGCACCATGCAACGATTTTTCCCCTCTAGCCTCAAACCTTTTTGAAACTTGAGAATCATGTTTTATTTGCTTGTTCCTCTTCCTGCGAACCTCCTAAGTCGACGAAAATCTAGATCATACTCTTGTACTGAGTTAGACCCTTGCCGAAAGTCGGCAAACAACCCGAGCATTTGGTCTAAAGCCTCTTGTGGAAAGTACTTCCGTACAAATTCCTCCTTAAAGTCATGCGAGCTCACCAAATGGTTTGAATGATTGCTAACGACCACACAATCCCACCAAACTTGCGCTTCGTCCCTTAGGTACTGAATCACCAATTGCTTGCTAAACTCAATCGGACACATGATTGTCTCGTAGTTCCTCTCTAACATATTCATCCAATTGTCTGCTGCAATTGGATCAATACCTGCACTAAACACTTCCATGTTCAAATTCTTTAACATCTTCAAAGCATCCCAAATCGTCCGTAATTTTTGATTTAAAACTCAAAATGACATGAATCCAACACCTACGTTAATCTAGATAAAATTTTAATATTGTGACAATATTTGATACTGAAAAAACTACGACAAAGCCTCTAAGTAATCAAATATATCCCAAACTGCGTGACGCCACGCATTATGCTTCATTTATAAGCCATTACTAAAGGAGCACCAATGATCAGTTTAGAATGATCATATTAACTAGCCGATCAATTTGACATGTCCGCACTAAATCGTCCATAATTTTTGATTTAGAATTCATAATGAATGGAATCCAGTGCCCACATTAAGTTAGATCAATTTTCTATATTGTAATAAAATTTAAGACTGAAATAGCTACGACAAATCCTTCGCGTAATCCAATCTACCCCAAACTACGTGATACCATGCATTATGCTTCATTTGTAAATCTTTGCTCATTGAGCACCAATTATCAGTTTAAAATGATCAATTTAACTAGCCGATAAAGTTGACATGTCTACACTCAATCGTCCATAACTTTAGACAGCGTTCGGAACGACATGAATCTAACGCCCAAATTAAGCTAGCTCAATTTTCTATATTCTGATAACATTTAAGACTCAAACAACTACCACAAAGCCTTCAAGTAATCCAACATATCCTTAACTGTGTGATGTCATGCATTATGCTTCATTTATAAGCTTTTACACAAGAAGCACTAATAATTAGTTTAGAACGATCAGTTTAGAATGATCAATTTAATTGGCCGATCAATATGACATATCCGCACTAAATCGTCTGTAATTTTTGATTTAGAGTTCAAATAACACGAATCCAATGCCCACGTTAAATAAAATAAATATTCTCTATTGTGACAAAATAGCTATAAAAAAGTGTTCAAGTAATCTAATATATCCCAAACTGTTTGATGCCATGCATTATACTTCATTTGTAAACTTTTGCTCAATGGACACAAACGATCGGTTTACAATGATCATTTTAACTAAATGATCAACTTGACATTTCCGCATTAATCGTATTTAGGATTTGATTTAGAACTTAAAATGAACGAGAAAAAAATAGGTAGGTATAAATGTCAGGGCATCACATCGGTAATGAATTTGTTTAGTACTAAGTACTCGTCCGTATAATTTCTTTTTAAGTTTTATAGAGTATTGTAGATCAAATCAATATCCAAAAATACAATAAATACATAAAAGTATGTATTATAAGCATATCTGAAAACTATGTTCAGAAATTTTATTTTATAAAAGAATGTATCCAGCGGTAAGAAATAAAAAAAAATAAAAAATAATGCAGATTATAAATAAAATAAAAAACGAGGAAAAACAATAACAATATATAAAAAAAGTAGTTCGAGTGGCGAGTTTCTCGATTGTTCGTTGTTACTTTCTATTAAGTATAATAACAACACAAAGCTCGATGCCAAAATCAACTTTGTGTTTTCTTCTTCTTTTTTCTTCCATGTTTCTCATTTCCTTTGTATTTACACATATATCGATTTCGATCTATATTTCTCTATTTGCTTCCGATAAACATCTTTACAAATAAAGAACAGCAGTGTTTTTTTTCATTGTAACTCATTCTAATATCATCAATGGAGAAAGGAAATTTAACACCTATCTCCAAAATACGTACACGTATTATCGTCTCGTATTTAATTGATAATTCATTTAAAAATCTCATTTAATAAATAAAATATAAGTAATAATTGTTTTAATTAAAAGAACTTTCATCAAAACCAAATATAAAATTATTAAAAAAACATAACTAAATAATGGTTCATTTAAGAAAATAACTTAAAAAATTTAATGATATTTAAGATTTAAAATAAAATAAATAAATAATTTTTAAAAATTCTCAAAACGTAATACCATCCCGAGTCACTACAACACCATAGCTCGAACTCACCTGCATCCAAAAAGAGGCATGAGTAACATAATTATTTAGTGAAACGATTACGCTTTCCTAAAGATCCACAATATAGAAATATGTATGTAATCTTGATAATTACTTTATTTAGGAATGAAAACTAGCACGATTGATTTCATAAAAACTCGACAACGATACTACCAAGATATATGTATTTAAACCGTACCTGCCTAAGTCACAACCACTCTCCTCATCCCTAACAACGTCGGTTTAAGGATTCGGAACCCCTAAAGCCACGTTGGCTCTCCACCACAACCACGTCGGCCTATTTGCTCATGTCGAGCTCCCGCCACATAGAACGTCGTATCCCAACACTATGGCTCAACACTATGGTTGTTTCCTGTCTGCAAGTCGTTAATAAACTATGGCTCAACACCGCTGTTGCCGTATCCCAACACTAATCAACGCAGTTCAACCAACTAATGTTGCTCAAATCCACCATACCCGCATTATGTGAATATCATGTTCACCATAAATGTATTTCCATATTAAATAAATCAAACATTATATTTGTTTAGACTAAATATTTAATATTTATCTAATAATCATATTAATTTATTTCAATTAATTAATTAATTATGGTTCATTTTAGTAGACCACAATCAATCATAAATAGTTTAGTATCCTTAACCAATATGCCAACACATAATAATTTATCTTTCTTAATAAATAAGTCAATATAATAATCTTCCTTAAAATAATAAATTATCCTAATATTTTTACGCCCTTCCCCCACCACATTCTTATTCATCTTTTTAACATTTATTTATTTATTATTTAATAAATTCCTAATAGGTTTAACTCCGTTTTCCATATAAAAACACCATTATTTTTGCAATAATTAACTAAAACCCTAACGCCACACATGATTCAACTTCTTTTATCTCTAAACGAAGTACTCATCAAAATACATATACATAAATGTATAATGAAAATCGTTGATCGCGTCTCACCTCACGGCGAAGCTTGGGTTAATGGAACGTTGGAATCACCGGTCGTGCTTAAATTTCTTTTCCTCCGGCGATGGTACACACGAACACCTGGACTCTCCAATGCTGAACTTTCTATCCCTCTGCTATGTCAAAATCTCTCCCTCTCTTCTTGTTTTTGTTTCTGATGAACGCCTGTCTCTAATCCCTTTTGGTGATGTCTTATATAGCCATTAGGATTAATTAGGGTTTCAGAAAAATTATCCGTTATACCCTCACTTCTTGTTCCATGGGATTCACGGTTTAAATTTAGGCTCGGGATGTTACAAAAGACTTGTATGCTGTTATGAATTTGAACATTGAATGTACACAAGGAAATCTCATACTTTCTTACAAGAACCTTGTTCTTTTCTTTCTTATCATATTTGATTTAGAGCTCAAAATGAAATGAACCCAACATCCACGTTAAGATACCTCAATTTTCTAAATTGTGATAAAATTTAAGATCAAAATAGCTACGACAAATCGTCCAAGTAATCAAATCTATTCTAAACTCCATGATGTCATGCATTATGCTTCATTTGTAAATCTTAAGTCATTGAGAATGAATGATCAGTTTGTAATGATAAATTTAACGTACCGATAAATTTGACATGTCTGCATTAAATCGTCCGTAACTTTTGATTTAGAGTTCATAATGACATGAATCCATTGTCCACATTAAGCTAGTTCAATATTCTATATTGGGACAAAATTTAAGACTAAAACAGCTACGACAAAAGCTCCAATTAATCCAATCTATCCCAAACTGCATGATGCTATTCATTATGCTTTGTTTGTAAACCTTTGGTCACTGAGCAATTATGGTCAGTTTAGTATGATCACATTAATTCGTCGATCAACTTGTCTGCACTAAAACATCTTTAACATTTGATTTAGAGCTTAAAATGACATGAATCCGACGCCCACGTTAATGTAGCTCAGTTTTCAATATTGTGACAACATTTGAGATTGAAAGAGCTACGACAAAGCCTCCAAATAATCCAATGTATCCCAAACTGCGTGATGCCATGCATAATGTTTCATTTTTAATATACTAGAGGAGCACCAATGATCAGTTTAGAATGACCATTTTAACTGGCCGATAAACTTGACATATCCGTACTAAATCGTCCATAACTTTTGATTTAGAGTTCAGAATAACACAAATCCAATGCCCACGTTAAGCTAGCTCACTTTTCTATATTGTGACAACATTTGACACTGAAAGAGCTACCACAAAGCCTTCAAATAATCCAATATATCCCAAACTACATGATGCTATGTATTATGCTTCATTTATAATCCCTTACTCAAGCAGCACTAATGATCAGTTAAGAATGATCAATTCAACCGGTCGATCAACTTGCATGTCCGCATTAAATCATCTGTAACTCTTGATTTAGAGTTCAGAATGACATGAATCCAACGCCCACATTAAGTTAGCTCAATTTTTTTATCTTATGACAAATTTTAAGACCAAAATAGCTACGATAAAGCCTCAAAGTAATCCAATATTTTCCGAACTGCGTTATGCCATGCATTATGCTTTATTTATAAGCCTTTACTCAAGGGGCACTAATGATTAGCTTAGAATGATCACTTTAACTGGCCAAACAATTTGACATGTCCACAATAAATTTTCTGTAATTTTTTATTTAGAGTTTAGAATGACAAGAATCCAACGTCCATGTTACGCTAGCGCAACTATACTATTTTTAGATTTTTTTTTAATATTTCTACTTCAAATATAAAATAAAATATATCGATTTTTTTAGAATTGTTATTAGAATATGAATACAACACCCATGTGAATTCGGACCTCTCCGAGTCAGCCTTCTTTTTTACTTAAGGATTGAGCCAAAATTAATTACAATCAAAATAATACAAAAACGTGAATATTCTATATTGTGATAAAATATAAAACTGAAACACCTACGACAAATCCTCCAAATAATCCAATCTATCTCAAACTGCGTGATGCCATGAATGATGCTTCATTTGTAAACCTTTGCTCAATGAGCACCAATGATCAGTATGGAATGATTATTTTAAGTATCTGATCAACTTGACATGTTCGGACTAAATCGTCTTTTACATTTGATTTAGAGCTCAAAATGAGTTGAATCTAATGCCCGTGCTAATCTAGCTAAATTTTCAATATCCTGACAACATTTTAGAAAGAGCTACGACAAAGCATGCAAGTAATCCAATGTATCCCAAACTGCGTGATGCCCTACATTATGCTTCATTTATAAGTTTTTACTTAAGGAGCACCAATGATCACTTTTTAATTATCATTTTAACTTGCCGATCAACTTGATATATCCGCATTAAATCGTGCGTAACTTTTGATTTATAGTTCAGAATACATGAATCCAACGTCCAAGGTGAACTAGCTCAATTTTCTAAATTGTGATAAAAATTAGGACCGAAATAGCTATGAGAAATCCTCCAAGTAATCCAATCTATCCTAAACTGCGTGATGCCATGCATTATGGTTCATTGGTAAACCTTTGCTCAATGAGTACCAATGATAATTTTAGAATGATAATTTTAACTAAACGATAAACTTGACATGTCCGCACTAAATCTTCTATAACTTTTCATTTAGAGCTCGAAATGACATGAATCCAATGCCCCGGTTAATCTAGCTCAATTTTTAACATTGTGACAATGTTTGAGACTAAAAGAACTACGACAAAGCCTCCAAGTAATCCAATGTATTCCAAACTTCGTGATGCCATGCATTGTGCATCATTTATAAGCCTTTACTCAACGAGCACCAATGATCATATTAGAATGATCATTTTAACTGGCCAATCAACTTGACATGTTCGCACTAAATCGTACATAACTTTTGATTTGGAGTTCAGAATGACGCAAATCCAATGCCCACGTTAAGATAGCTCAATTTTCTATACTGTAATAAAATTTAAGACTAAAATAGGTACAACAAAGCCACCGAGTAATCCAATCTATCCCAAACTACGTGATGTCATGCAGTATGCTTCATTCGTAAACCTTTGCTCAATGAGCACTAATGATCAGTTTGAAATGATCAATTTAACAAGCAGATAAACATGACATGTCTGCACTAAATTGTCCGTAACTTTTGATTTAGAGCTCGAAATGACATGAATGCAACATCCACGTTAATCTAGCTCAATTTTATATATTGTGACAATATTTCAAACTAAAATAACTACGACAAAACCTCCAAGTAATCCAATGTATCCCAAACTGCGTGATGCATTTTGCTTCATTTATAAACCTTTACTCAAGGAGCACCAATGATCAGTTTAAACTGATCATTTTAACAGGCCGATCAACTTGACATATCCGGACTAAATCGTTTTTAACATTTGATTTAGAGCTTAAATGATATGAATCCAACGCCCACATTAATCTAGCTCAATTTTGAATATTGTGACAATATTTGTGATTGAAAGAGCGATGATAAATCGTCCAAGTAATCCAATGTATCCCAAATTGCGTGATGCCATGCGTTTTTGCTTTATTTATAAGCCTTTACTCAAGGAGCACCAATGATCAATTTAGAATGATCTTTTAAGTAGCCGATCAACATGACATATTCGCACTAAATCGTATTTAACATTTGATTTAGAGTTCAAAATGATAAGAATCAACCTCCCATATTAATTGAGCTCAATTTTGAATATTGTTACAACATTTAAGACTAAAAGAGCTATGAGAAAGCCTCCAAGTAATCAAATGTATCCCAAACTGCGTGATGTCATGCATTACACTTTCTTTATAAGTCTTTACTCAATGAGCACCAATGATCAATTTAGAATAATCATTTTAACTAGCTGATCAACTTCACATGTACGAACTAAATCATCTTTAACATTTGATTTAGAGTTCAAAATGATATGAATCCAACACCCACATTAATCTAGCTCAATTTTCTATAGTGTGACAACATTTGAGACTGAAAGAGTTACAGCAAAGCTTTCAAGTATTCCAATGTATCCCAAACTGCGGGATGTAATGCATTATACTTCATTTGTAAACCTTTGCTCAATGAGCATCAATGATCAGTTTAAAATGATCAATTTAACTAGCTGATAAACTTGACATTTCCGCACTAAATCGTCCGTAACTTTTGATTTAAAGTTGAGAATGACATGAATCCAACACCCACGTAAAGCTAGCTCAGTTTTCAATATTGTGACAACATTTAAACTTAAATAGCTACGACAAATCCTCTATGTAATCCAATGTATCCCAAACAGGATGATGCCATGCATTATGCTTCATTTGTAAACCTTTGCTCAATGAGCATCAATGATCAGTTTAGAATGATCAATTTAACTAGCCGATAAACTTGACAGGTCCACACTAAATCATCCATAACTTTTGATTTAGGGTTCATAATGAATGGAATACAACGCCCACATTAAGATAACTCAATATTGTATTTTGTAACAAAATTTAAGACCAAAATAGCTACGACAAAACCTCCAAGTAATCCAATGTATCCCAAATAATGTGATGCCATGCATTATGCTTCTTTTATAAGGCTTTACTCAAGGAGCACCAATGATCAGTTTAGAATGATCATTTTAACTAGCTGATCAACTTGACATGTACTAACTAAATCGTCTTTAATATTTGATTTAGAGTGCAAAATGATATAAATCCAATGCCCACGTTATTCTCGCTCAATTTTCAATATTGTGACAATATTTGAGACCAAAAGAGCTACGACAAAGCCTCCAAATAATCCAATGTATCCCAAACTGCGTTATGCATTTTGCTTCATTTATAAACCTTTAATCAAGGAGCACCAATGGTCAGTTTAAAATGATCATTTTAACTGACCGATCAACTTGACATGTCCGCACTAAATCATCTTTAACATTTGATTTAGAGCTTAAAATGATATGAATCCAACACCCACATTATTCTAGCTCAATTTTAAATATTGTGACAATATTTGAGATTGAAAGAGCGATGATAAATCCTCCAAGTAATCAAATGTATCCCGAATTGCGTGATGTCATGCGTTTTGCTTTATTTATATGCCTTTACTCAAGGAACACCAATGATCAGTTTAGAATGATCATTTTAACTGGCTGATCAATGTAACATATCCGTACTAAATCGTATTGAACATTTGATTTAGAGTTCAAAATGATATGAATCAACCGCCCACATTAATTTAGCTCAATTTTAAATATTGTTACAACATCTAAGACTAAAAGAGCTACGAGAAAGCGTCCAAGTAATCCAATGTATCCCCAACTGCGTGATGTCTTGTATTATGCTTTCTTTATTAGCCTTTACTCAATGAGCACCAATGATCAATTTACAATAATCATTTTAACTAGTTGATCAAATTCACATGTCCGCACTAAATCATCTTTAACATTTGATTTAGAGCTCAAAATTATATGAATCCGACACCCACATTAATCTAGCTCAATTTTCTATAGTGTGACATCATTTGACACTAAAAGAGTTACGGCAAAGCTTTCAAGTAATCCAATGTATCCCAAACTGTGGGATGCAATGCATTATGCTTCATTTGTAGACCTTTGCTCAATGAGCATCAATGATCAGTTTAAAATGATCAATTTAACTAGCTGATAAACCTGACATTTCTGCACTAAATCGTCTGTAACTTTTGATTTAAAGTTTAGAGTGACACGAATCCAACACCCACGTTAAGCTAGATCAGTTTTCAATATTGTGACAACATTTTGGACAAATAGCTACGACAAATCCTTTATGTAATCCAATGTATCCCAAAGTGCATGATGCCATGCATTATGCTTCATTTGTAAACCTTTGCTCAATGAGCACCAATGATCAGTTTAGAACGATCAATTTAAATAGCCAATAAACTTGACAGCTCCACACTAAATCATCCATAACTTTTAATTTAGGGTTCAGAATGACAGGAATGCAACGCCCACATTAAGGTAGCTCAATATTCTATATTGTTACAAAATTTAATAACAAAATAGATACGACAAGACCTCCAGGTAATCCAATGTATCCCAAACAGTGTGATGCCATGCATTATACTTCATTTATAAGGCTTTACCCAAGGAGCACCAATGATCAGTTTAGAATGATTATTTTAACTAGCTGATCAACTTGACATGTACGCACAAATTCTTCTTTAACATTTGATTTATAGTTCAAAATGATATGAATCCAACGCCCACGTTATTCTCGCTCACTTTTCAATATTGAGACTATATTTGAGACCAAAAGAGCTATGATAAAGCCTCCAAGTAATCCAATGTATCCCAAACTACGTGATGCATTTTGCTTCATTTATAAGCCTTTACTCAAGGAGCACCAATGATCAGTTTAAAATGATCATTTTAACTGCAGATCAACTTGACATGTTCGCAGTAAATCATTTTTAACATTTGATTTAGAGTTTAAAATGATATGAATCCAATGCCCACATTAATCTAGCTCAATTTTGAATATTGTGACAATATTTGAGATTGAAAGAGCAATGATAAATCCTCCAAGTAATCCAATGTATCACAAATTATGTGATGCCATGCGTTTTGCTTTATTTATAAGCCTTTCCTCAAGGAACATCAATGATCAGTTTAGAATGATCATTTTAACTGGACGATCAACATGACATATCCACACTCAATGGTATTTAACATTAGATTTAGAGTTCAAAATGATATGAATCAACTGTCCACATTAATTTAGCTAAATTTTGAATATTATTACAAGTTTTAAGAATAAAAGAGCTAGGAGAAAGCCTCCAAGTAATCCAATGTATCCCAAACTGCGTGATGTCATGCATTATACTTTCTTTATAAGCCTTTAATTAATAAAAACCAATGATCATTTTAGAATAATCATTTTAACTAGCTGATACTCTTGACATGTATGCACTAAATCGTCTTTAACATTTGATTTAGAGCTCAAACTATTATGAGTCCAACACCCACATTAATCTAGCTCAATTTTCTATATTGTGACAATATTTGAGACTTAAAGAGTTACGGAAAAGCATTCAAGTAATCCAATGTATCCCAAACTGCGGAACGCAATGCATTATGCTTCATTTGTAAACCTTCGCTCAATGAGCATCAATGATGAGTTTAGAATGATCAATTTAACTAGCTGATAAACTTGACATTTCCGCACTAAATCGTGCGTAACTTTTGATTTAAAGTTGAGAATGACATGAACCCAACACCCACGTTAAGCTAGCTAAGTTTTCAAGATTGTGACAACATCTTAGACTTAAATAGCTATGACAAATCCTCTATGTAATCCAATGTATCCCAAACTGCATGATGCCATGCATTGTGCTTCATTTGTAAACCATTGTTCAATGAGCACCAATGATCAGTTTAGAACGATCAATTTAACTAGCCCATAAACTTGACAGGTCCACACTTAATCATCCATAACTTTTGATTTAGGGTTCAGAATGACAGGAATACAATGCCCACACTAAGGTAGCTCAATATTCTATATTGTGACAAAATTTAATACCAAAATAGCTACGACAAAGTCTCCAATTAATCCAATGTATCCCAAACAGTGTGATGCCATGCATTATGCTTCATTTATAAGGCTTTACTCAAGGAGCACCAATGATCAGTTTAGAATGATTATTTTAACTAGCTGATCAACTTGACATGTATGCACTAAATCGTCTTTAACATTTGATTTAGAGTTCAAAATGATATGAATCCAATGCCCACGTTATTCTAGCTTAATTTTCAATATTGAGACAATATTTGAGACCAAAAGAGCTATGACAAAGCCTTCAAGTAATCCAATGTATCCCAAACTGTGTGATGCATTTTGCTTCATTTATAAGCCATTACTCAAAGTGCACCAATGATCAGTTTCAAATGATTATTTTAACTGCCGATCAACATGACATGTCCGCAGTAAATCATCTTTAACATTTGATTTAGAGCTTAAAATTATATGAATCCAAGGCCCACATTAATCTAGCTCATTTATAAGCCTTTACTCAAGGAGCATCAATGATCAATTTAAAATGATCATTTGACCTGCCCAATCAACTGGATATGTCCGCACTAAATCCTATGTAACTTTTAATTTAGAGTTCAGAATTTATGACATGCATTATGCTTCATTTATAAGCTTTTTCTCAAGGAACACCAATGATCAGTTTAGAATGATCATTTTAACTAGGTGATCAACTTGACATGTCTGCGCTACATCGTCTTTAACTTTTGATTTAGAGCTCAAAATGACATGAATCCAACACCCACATTAAGCTTCCTCAATGTTCCATATTGAGACAACATTTAAGATTGGAGACCTACAACAAAGCCTCCAAGTAATCCAATGTATCTCAAACTGCGTGATGCCATGCATTATGCTTCATTTATATGCCTTTGACCAAGGAGAACCAATGATAAGTTCAGAAGGATCATTTTAACTGGGCGATCAACTTGACATGTCCACAGTCATTGTTTATAACTTTTGATTTAGAGCTTAAAATAACATGAATCCATCGCCCACGTAAAGCTAGCTCAATTTTCCATATTGTGAAAACATTTAAGACTAAAAGAACTATTACAAAGCCTCCAAGTAATCCAATGTATCCCAAACAACGTGATGCCATGCATTATATTTCGTTAATAAGCCTTTAATCAAGGAGCACTAATGTTCAATTTAGAATGATCATTTTAAGTGGCCAATGAACTTGACATGCCCGCACTAAATGTCCGTAACTATTGGCCTAAAGTTCAAAATGACTCGAACCAACGCCCACGTTAAGCTAGTTCATATTTCTATATTGTGACATAATTCAAGACCGAAAGAGTTACGACAAAGCCTCCAAGTAATCCAATGTATCCCAAATGGCATGATGCCATGCATTATTGTTCATTTATAAGCATTTTAATCAAGGAGCACCAATGATTAGTTAAGAATTATCATTTTTACTGGCCAATAAACTTGATATGTGTGCATTAAATCTTTCATAACTTTTTATTTAGAATTCGTAATGACGCGAATCCAACGCCCATGTTAAGCTAGCTCAGGTTTCTATGTTGTTACAAGACCGAAATAGATACGACAAAGCCTCCAAGCAATCCAATCTATCCCAAACAGTGTGATGCCATGCATTATGCTTCATTTATAAGCTTTTACTCAAGGAGCACCAATGATCAGTTTATAATGATCATTTTAACTAGCTGATCAACTTGACATATCCGTGCTAAATCGTCTTTAACTTTTGATTTAGAGCTCAAAATGACATGAATTCAACACCCACATTAAGCTTGCTCAGAGTTCCATATTGTGACAACATTTAAGACTGGTTAGCTACGACAAAGCATCCAAATAATCCAATGTATCCAGAACTGCGTTATGCCATGCATTATGCTTCATTTATATGCCTTTAACCAAGGAGTACCAATGATCAGTTTAGAATGATCATTTTAACTGACCAATCAACTTGAGAAGTCCGCACTAAATCATCAGTAACTTCTAGCTTAGAGTTCAAAATGACACGAATCCAACACCCACGTTATGAAAATGCAAAAGCTATTAGAAATAGAAAAACTGTGTCAAGAAGTGATACAACGATTATGACAGTACGTGTCTCTACTAGAAAATCTTTTATGTGCACTCTCAAGTCTCACCTAAAACAATCTTTAACAAGCTCAAGACGCCCTTGACTTGTTACACTAGCCTCACACATTCACAAGATTGTACACAATCTTGGAACCCCTCACCAAAACCCTTTTACCCCTTTAGTTTTGTCTTCTCTCTTAAAAATCCCAAAACTATTGAATAAAAGCTCTCTTTTGTGAGTGATAAATCACAAACTTAGGTTCTATGCGCACAAGCTTCTCTGAGAGAAAAACTTGTAAAGAGAAAATTCGCACTTTATTAATATCAAAAAGGTTGTCGAACTACAATGCTGGAAGGAGCCTTATTAATATGCTCGACAGCTTGACCTTCTAGGGTCGACTCAAAGAAAGAAAAGGAAAGATTACAAAAGTGCACAAATGGAAAATGTACAAAAGTGCATAACCAAAAAGGACCTATTCCTAAAATGTCTTTGACTCAAAAATGTAAATATTCTAGATCCTACCCTGCAAAACAGAAAGAGGCAAATATTCTTATTGAAAACTTACCTTACTTACCTCACGACCAAGACATGGAAGGTGGCCGTCCTTGTGGCATGCACGCGCCTTGCTCCTAGTCTTCGACTTGGAGTAGGGTTAGGAATCTTTGGGCCCTGAACTCTCTTGCCACTAAAGCCCAAGTCTCTGAATTCCCTTGCATTGTTGAGAAACCTTTGGACTCTTCTTTGCCCTTCTGGCCCACTGTCCTTAGTCGATCTTCCTGTAGGAGCTTGTCGACCCATAAGCTGGACTTGTGGAAGAGTGCTCTTGATCTGCTCCTTCTCATTGCTCCTGGTGGCACTACTGGTGTGGAGACTTCCTCTAGATGCATGTCCTGAAGCTGGTAGCTTATCTGGTCCGAGTTTCCTTGTGTAGAAGCTGGTAGCTTATCTCCCTGAAGAACAGCTCGACTATTTGCGTGGCATCATTGACATTGGCACACGGAATGAAGTGTGCCATCTTGGAGAATCTGTCCAACACTACAAAGATTTCATCTTTGTGGTTGAACTTGGGCAGACCTAGAACAAAGTCCATTGATATATCCACCCATGGATGCGTCGGTATAGGCAGTGGGAGATACAACCCGTGAGGTTGCACTCGGGACTTTGCCTTCTTGCAAGTGATGCACCTTGCACAATGAGCTTTTACTGTCCTCTTGATGTGTGGCCAGTAGAAGTGCTCCTCGACCACTGCTAGAGTCTTGTCGACACCAAAGTGGCCCATGAGTCCTCCTCCATGAGCTTCTCGGATGATAAGCTCTCGTAGTGATTCTTGTGGTATGCACAGCCTTCTCTCTCGGAACAAGAATCCCTCATGGATGTAAAATTTGCCATGACTCCCTGTGCCACACTCCTTGTAGCTCTCAGCAAAGTCAGGATCATCCTTGTATAGGTCCTTGATGTGCTCGAACCCTAGGACCTTTGCCTCCATGGTGGATATCAAGGCAAACCTCCTTGATAGTGCATCGGCTACCACATTGTCTTTGCCCTTCTTGTACTTGATGACGTACGGGAAGGTCTCTATGAACTCCATCCACCTGGCATGTCTCCTCTTGAGATTGGTTTGCCCTCTGAGGTGTTTGAGAGTCTCGTGATCAGTGTGGATCACAAACTCCTTGGACAGCAAGTAATGCTGCCAAGTCGCCAATGCTCGGACAAGGGCATAAAGCTCCTTGTCGTAAGTGGGATAGTTCAGTGAGGCACCACCTAGCTTCTCACTGAAGTATGCCACTGGCCTCCCTCCTTGGGTTAGCACTGCTCCTATGCCTATTCCAGAGGCATCACACTCCACTTCAAACGTCTTGTTGAAGTCGGGCAGGACTAGCACTGGTGCATGTGTAAGGCTGTCCTTCAAGGCCTGGAATGCCTTCTCCTGAGCTTCTCCCCAGCTGAATCCCACATTCTTCTTCACTACTGCCGGCAATGGTGAGGCAATACTGCTAAAGTTGGGCAAGAATCTCCTATAGAAGCTGGCCAGTCCGTGGAAGCTCCTCACTTGGCTGATGTTGCCTGGTGTTGGCCATTCTTGTATGGCTCGAATCTTCTCTTCATCAACCTGTAGGCCCTGTGAACTTACAACAAAACCTAAAAAGACAAGTTTATCAGTAAAAAAGATGCACTTCTTGAGATTGGCATAAAGCTCTTCTTGTCGAAGGGTTTTAAGTACCATCTCAAGATGTGTGAGGTGTTCCCGTAGACAGTTACTATAAACTAATATATCATCAAAGTAAACCACTACAAACTTACTGATGTACACCCTAAGAACTTGGTTCATAAGGCGCATGAAGGTTCTTGGGGCATTAGTCAAGCCGAATGGCATGACTGTCCACTCGTATAGCTCTTGCTTTGTCTTGAAAGCAGTCTTCCATTCATCACTTCCTTCATCCTGACCTGGTGGTATCCACTCTTGAGGTCTATCTTGGAGAAGACCGTGGATCAACTCAGCTCATCTAGCATGTCATCCAACCGTGGTATCGGATGCCGGTACATGACTGTGATATTGTTGATTGCTCGGCAGTCCACGCACATTCGCCAAGTCCCATCCTTCTTGGGAATTAGTAGCACTGGTACGGCACATGGACTGAGGCTTTCTCGAACATAGCCTTTCTCCAGGAGCTCCTTGACTTGCTTCTCAAGCTCCTTGGACTCCTCTGGACTCATCCGGTTGGCTGGCTGGTTGGGCAGGACTGCTCTGGGCACTAGGTCGATCTGGTGTTCTATGCCACGTAAAGGAGGTAAGCCTGCTGGTATCTCTTCCGGGAACACATCCTGAAACTTGTTGAGGAGAGCTGCTACTTCAGGAGGTAGCTCTACCTGTTCTTTCTCTACATTCAACACTTCTTTGGAAACCATTAGTAGCATTAGATCCTTCGAGGCTAAAGCTCTCCGGAAATGACTTGGTTGAACAAGAAAATTGGATTTAATGAGCTTCTTTTCCTTACTCATTTGCTGTTGAAGCTCATGTACCTGGGCAGGTGTGAGAGGAGCTAGGCTGACCTTTCTCTTGTCATGCACGAAAGTGTAGAGATTGGTCGGCCATCATGCCTGGTCTCCTTGTCAAACTGCCATGGCCTTCCTAACAGAAGATGGCCAGCTTACATGGGCACCACGTCGCACACGACTTGGTCTTGGTACTTGCCCACACTGAATGGCACAGTGACTTGCTCATGGATCTTGAGCTCCACTTTGTCATCGAGCCATCTCAGTCTATATGGTCGAGGGTGCCTTGTCTTCTCTAGACCTAGCTTATCAACCATATATGCACTAGCAACGTTAGTGCAAGAACCACCATCTATGATGAGGTTACATACTTTGCCCTTGATGGTGCAACGGCTGTGGAAGATGTTCTCCCTTTGGATGGTCTCTGAAGGATCCACCATTGCACTGAGGATGCGTCTAGTGACCAGCACTTCCCCCACATCAGGGTACTCAATGTCACCGTATTCTTCTTCTGGTTCATAGTCCTCTTCATCTTGGGACTCATACTCTCCACCCTCCGTAATCAGCATGACCCGGTTGTTTGGGCACTCCCTTGAGATGTGTCCACGACCCCTACACTTGAAACAAGTGATGTCACGTGATCTTTGAGGGTTAGAAGACTTACTAGGCTCTCTCTGGTCACGGGTTGGTTCAGGAGGCTTGCTCTTGAACCTTGACTCGATCTCTATGCTCTTGCCTTTGTCTACGGGCTTGGGGATGTTGCTTGGTGCCCAAGGCGACTTAAGCTTGCTGCGGATGTCTTGTCTCTTACGTTTGATGTGCTGCTCAGCCTGGACAGATAGGTGGAACAAGTCTTTGAAGTCATTGTAGATTTGCCTTTCCACCTTGCGGCTGATCCTTTCTTGGAGTCCATCTAAGAATTGTGCCATCAATGCTTCTTCATCATCATTGAGCTCCAGCCTGTTCCTTAGCTTCTTGAACTCCTCATAGTACTCCTCTACTGATCTGGTACCCTGCTTAAGAGTACGAAAACGACGTTGCAAGTCCCTATGAAAGTAAGGTGGAACAAACCTTTGTCGCATGACATCTTTCATGTCGACCCATGAGTCTATGGGCCTCATTCTTTTCCTCCTTCTGTCAGATACCTCACGATCCCACCAGATGAGGGCATTGTCCATGAGTTGTGCTACTGCCATTGAGACTCTCCTAGGCCCTGGTTGGTTGTAATGATCAAAGATATGATCCATTCTTCTCTCCCAATCTAGGTAAGCCTCGGGGTCTACTTTTCCTGCAAAACTTGGAGGAGTTAGCTTAACATCAGGATGAGTTACCCGGTTGTAGGCGTGTTCATCTCCATCCTCATGATGTCTAGGAGGCATCCTTGGTCTCTGGTGAAGACCATATGGCTCGAAGCCATCATCTTTTGCCTCTGGTTGCCGTGGAGGTCCTCTCGGCCTATGGTGATAGTTATGAGGTTGTGTGTCCTCATCTCCATCTGGCTGGGGCTCCTCTTGTTCGTGTCGTGTCCTAAGGTGCTCAGGAACCTCAGTACGGTCTTGCTCAGCTCTCACGTACCTTATGGCCTGGAATCTCGCAGGCCTCTCCACGCGCTCCAACCTCTCGCCTATTGATGCGAGTTGCGTTTGGAGGGTGGTGAACATGGCCATCATGGCTTCGGTTGCTTCTCTATTTTCTTCTGCCATTGCGTATTACAAGGAAAGAAGACAAGTTATGCTGCTCCTAAATTATTAGGAGGGTTAAAAGGGGATTCGAAAAAATGCAAAAGGAAAAAAATCTGAGAAATGGAAAATTCGAAGATATGAAGATTTGAATAAAAAGGAAACTTTCTTGACAATTATTGCTAGCTGTCCAATTCGAATCCTTTAGGTATTTTTCCTATTTTCTTTTTCTTTTCTTTTAATTTAACTTTAAAATAATAGAAATATGATTCTAACAAAAAGGAAAGTCGAAAGTAACAATGCAAGAATGATTCTAGAACCTAGTGATGCACGTAGGAACTAGATGCACTCGGTATGAACTTAGATGTTATTTTTTTTATTTGTCTTGAATGAAACTTAAACTAATGCAAGAACAAGAAACAAAACAAGTTAAAGGATAGAAACAACCTGGTTTAGGAGCTTTAAGCTCTGATACCAAAAATGATACAAGCCTCGATTCAAGGCTTATATGCGCGTGGGCTGCTTGGAGAAGTTTAGTTGAGAAACTCGACCCTAGACTTCTTGGATAGGGGTTTTGGGTTGGTATTCGATGGAAGGGTGAAGTGAACTACACCAGGGGTGATGAACCTCGTGATAAATCACAAACTTAGAGCTAGGAGGGCTGGTCTCCACTAGGTTCTAAGCGTACAAGCTTCTTTGAGAGAAAAACTTGTAAAGTGAGAATTTGCACTTTATTAATATCAAAAAGGTTGTCGAACTACAATGCTGGAAGGAGCCTTATTAATTTGCTCGACAGCTTGACCTTCTAGGGTCGACTCAAAGAAAGAAAAAGAAAGATTACAAAAATGCACAAATGGAAAATGTACAAAAGTGCATAACCGAAAAAGGACCTATTCCTAAAATGTCTTTGACTCAAAAATGTAAATATTCTAGATCCTACCCTGAAAAACAGAAATAGGCAAATATTCTTATTGAAAACTTCCCTTATTTACCTCACGGCCAAGAAGTGGAAGGTGGCTGTCCTTGTGGCATGCACGTGCCTTGCTCCTAGTCTTTGACTTAGAGTAGGGTTAGAATCTTAGGGCCCTGACCTCTCTTGCCACTAAAGCCCAAGTCTCTGAAGTCCCTTGCATTGTTGAGAAGCCTTTGGACTCTTCTTTGCACTTCTGGCCCATTGTCCTTAGTCGATCTTCCTCTAGGAGCTTTTCGATCCATAAGCTGAACTTGTGGAAGAGTGCTCTTGATCTGCTCCTTCTCTTGGTGGCACTACTGGTGTGGAGACTTCCTCTAGATGCATGTCCTGAAGCTGGTAGCTTATCTGGTCCGAGTTTCCTTGTGTAGAAGTTGTGAAAGAGTGGTCTTGATCTGCTCCTTGTCATTGCTCCTGGTGGCACTAATGGTGTGGAGACTTCCTCTAGATGCATGTCCTGAAGCTGGTAGCTTATCTGGTCCGAGTTTCTTTGTGTAGAAGTTGAAATGCTCGTGCACTCGGCTGGATTGGCTGTACCGGCTGGACTGTGCGAGGTACTGGCCGGAATGCCTTCAGGACCGGCCAAGTTGATCCTGGAGTCGGCGGCATCACCGGGGGGGGACCGGCGGTGTGATCCACGTCGCCACCAATTGTGCCGGAAGCTTGCGCCTCTCCGCCGGCAATGCTGATCGGTCCGGTCCTATTAGTCGAGGGTCAGGCGGTACCGCTTGGGCCGGCAGACGTGCCAAATGGCCTGGCTGTCTCGGGCAAGCTTCCTGGTCGGCCAGTCTGGTCTCCTGGCTGGACATACGACCTGATGTCCTCATCAAAAACCCTAGAGTCGAATTCCTTTTCTCCATGAGATTTCCATATCTCTTTGTATTGCAAGTTTCCTTATTCTTTTACATGAATAGGAAAATTCCTTGAACTTCACTTTACTGCCTTTTTGTATCCTTCCCACTTGATCCAAGCTTGTTGGATCCTTCCCAATGGGCTTCTCACGTAGTCCAAGTTTCTTTCTTTCTATTTCGCTTGGACAGTCTCCACGAGGTCCTAACTTACTGCTTGTACTACTTCACAAGTAGTTCAAGGATCAGTGCCAAATAACTACATCTTCACGTTAATCTAGCTCAATTTTCTATATTGTGACATAAATTTAATATTGAAAGAGGTACGACAAAGCCTCCTAGTAATCCAATGTAGCATTATGCTTCATTTATAAGCATTTAATCAAGGAGCACCAATGATTAGCTTAGAATGATCATTTTTACTTGCCGATCGACTTGACATGTATGCATTAAATCGTTCGTAACTTTTGAATTAGAGTTCATCATAAACACGAATCAAACGCCCCCGTTAAGCTAGCTCAATTTTCTATATTATGACAAAATTTAAGACGGAAATAGCTACGACAAAGCGTCCATGCAATCCAATCTATCCCAAACTGCGTGATGCCATGCATTATGCTTCATTTATAAGCTTTTACTCAAGGATCACCAATGATCAGTTTAGAATGATCATTTTAACTAGGTGATCAACTTGACATGTCTGCGCTAAATCGTCTTTAACTTTTGATTTAGAGCTCAAAATGACATGAATCCAACACCCACATTAAGCTTCCTCAATGTTCCATATTGAGACAACATTTAAGATTGGAGACCTACAACAAAGCCTCCAAGTAATCCAATGTATCTCAAACTGCGTGATGCCATGCATTATGCTTCATTTATATGCCTTTGACCAAGGAGAACCAATGATAAGTTCAGAAGGATCATTTTAACTAGGCGATCAACTTGACATGTCCACAGTCATTGTTTATAACTTTTGATTTAGAGCTTAAAATAACATGAATCCATCGCCCACGTAAAGCTAGCTCAATTTTCCATATTGTGAAAACATTTAAGACTAAAAGAGCTATGACAAAGCCTCCAAGTAATCCAATGTATCCCAAACAACATGATGCCATGCATTATGTTTCATTAATAAGCCTTTAATCAAAGAGCACTAATGATCAATTTGGAATGATCATTTTAAGTGGCCAATCAACTTGACATGTTCGCACTAAATCGTCAGTAACTTTTGGCTTAAAGTTCAAAAAGACTCGAATCCAACGCCCATGTTAAACTAGCTCAATTTTCTATATTGTGACATAATTTAAGACCGAAAGAGCTATGATAAAGCCTCCAACTAATCTAATTTATCCCAAAATGCATGATGCCATGCATTATGGTTCATTTATAAGCATTTTAATCAAGGAGCACCAATGATTAGTTTAGAATGATTATTTTTACAGGCCAATCAACTTGATATGTTTGCATTAAATCTTCCATTACTTTTGATTTAGAATTCATAATCACGCGAATCCAACGCCTATGTTAAGCTAGCTCAGTTTTCTATGTTGTGACAAATTCAAGACCGAAATAGATACGACAAAACCTCCAAGCAATCCAATCTATCCCAAACTATGTGATGCCATGCATTATGTTTCATTTATAAACTTTAACTCTAGGAGCACCAATGATCATTTTCAAAGGATCATTTTAACTAGCTGATCAACTTGACATGTCCACGCTAAATCGTCTTTAACTTTTGATTTATAGCTCAAAATGACATGAATCCAATGCCCACATTAAACTTGCTCAATGTTCCATATTGTGACAACATTTAAGACTGATGAGCTACGACAAAGCCTCCAAGTAATCCAATGTATCCCAAGCAGCGTGATGTCATGCATTATGTTTCATTAATAAGCCTTTAACCAAGGAGCACCTGTGATCAGTTTAGAATGATCATTTTAACTGACCGATCAACTTGACATGTCCGCACTAATTGTTTATAACTTTTTATTTAGAGCTTAAAATAACATGAATCCATCGCCCACATAAAGCTAGCTCAATTTTCCATATTGTGAAAACATTTAAGACTAAAAGAGCTATGACAAAGCCTCCAAGTAATCCAATGTATCCCAAACAACATGATGCCATGCATTATGTTTCATTAATAAGCCTTTAATCAAAGAGCACTAATGATCAATTTGGAATGATCATTTTAAGTGGCCAATCAACTTGACATGTTCGCACTAAATCGTCAGTAACTTTTGGCTTAAAGTTCAAAAAGACTCGAATCCAACGCCCATGTTAAACTAGCTCAATTTTCTATATTGTGACATAATTTAAGACCGAAAGAGCTATGACAAAGCCTCCAAGTAATCCAATGTATCCCAAACTGCGTGATGCCATGCATTATGGGTAATTTATAAGCATTTTAATCAAGGAGCACCAATGATTAGTTTAGAATGATCATTTTTACTGGCCGATCAAGTTGATATGTCTGCATTAAAACTTCCATAACTTTTGATTTAGAATACGTAATGACGCGAATCCAACGCCCGTGTTAGACTAGCTTAGTTTTCTATGTTGTGACAAATTCAAAACAGAAATAGATACGACAAAGCCTCCAAGCAATTCAATCTATCCCAATCTGTGTGATGCCATGCATTATGCTTCATTTATAAGCTTTAACTCTAGGAGCACCATTGATCAGTTTCGAATGATCATTTTAACTACCAGATCAACTTGACATGTCCAGGCTAATTTGTCTTTAACTTTTGATTTAGAGCTCAAAATGACATGAATCCAACACCCACATTAAGCTTGCTCAATGTTCCAAATTGTGACAACATTTAAGGCTGGTAAACTATGACAAAGCCTTCAAGTAATCCATTGTATCCCAAACAGCGTGATGTCATGCATTATGTTTCACTAATAAGCCTTTAATCAAGGACCACCAATGATCAGTTTAGAGTGATCATTTTAACTGACCCATCACCTTGACATGTCGGCACTAAATCATCAGTAGCTTCTAGCTTAGAGTTCAAAATGACACGAATACAATGCTAACGTTAAACTAGCTCAATTTTTCATGTTGTGACAACATTTGAGACCAAAAGAGCTACGACAAACCTCCAAGTAATCTATTCTATCTCAAACTATGTGATGCCATGAATTATGCTTCATTTATAAGAATTTGATCAAGGAGCACCAATGATAAGTTTAAAATGATCATTTTTACCATCCGATCAACTTGACATGTCTGCACTAAATCCTCCAAAAATTCTGATTTAGAGTTCATTATGATGCGAATCCAACTCCCACGTTAAGCTAGCTCAATGTTCTATATTGTGACAAATTTAAGACAGAAATAGCTACGACAAAGCCTCCAAACAATCCAATCTATCCCAAACTGTGTGATGCCATGCATTATGCTTCATTTATAAGCTTTCACTCAAGGAGCACCAATGATCAGTTTAGAATGATCATTTTAACTAGCTGATCAACTTGACATGTCCGTGCTAAATTGTCTTTAACTTTTGATTTAGAGTTCAAAATGACATGAATCAAATACCGACATTAAGCTTGCTCAATGTTCCATATTGTGAAAACATCTAAGACTGCTGAGCTACGACAAAGCCTCCAAATAATCCAATGTATCCAGAATTGCGTGATGCCATGCATTATGCTTCATTTATATGCCTTTAACCAAGGAACACCAATGATCAGTTTAGAATGATCATTTTAACTTACCGATCAAGTTGACAAGTCCACACTAAACCATCAGTAACTTCTGGTTTAGAGTTCAAAATGACACGAATCCAATGCCCACATTAAGCTAGCTCAGTTTTCTATATTGTGACATAATTTAATACTGAAAGAGCTACGACAAAGCCTCCTAGTAATCCAATGTATCTCAAACTGCGTGATGCCGTGCATTATGCTTCATTTATAAGCATTTAATCAAGGAGCACCAATGATTAGTTTATAATGATCATTTTTACTGGCCGATCGACTTGACATGTATGCACTAAATTGTTCGTAACTTTTGATTTAGAGTTCATAATAAACACGAATCAAACGTCCATGTTAAGCTAGCTCAATATTGTATAATATGAAAAATTTAAAACAGAAATAGCTACGACAAAGCCTCCATGCAATTCAATCTATCCCAAACTGCGTGATGCCATGCATTACGCTTCATTTATAAGTTTTACTCAAGGACCACCAATGATCAGTTTATAATGATCATTTTAACTAGCTGATCAACTTGACATGTCCGCGGTAAATCGTCTTTAACTTTTGATTTATAGCTCAAAATGACATGAATCCAACATCAATATTAAGCTTGCTCAATGTTCCATATTGTGACAACATTTATGACTGGAGAGCTACGACAAAGTTCCAAGTAATCCAATGTTTCCAAAACTATGTGATGCCATGCATTATGCTTCATTTATATGCTTTTAACCAACGAGAACCAGTGATAAGTTTAGAACGATCATTTTAACTGGCCGATCAACTTGACATGTCCGCACTAATTGTTTATAACTTTTGATAGAGCTTAAAATAACATGAATCCATCACCCACGTTAAGCGAGCTATATTTTCTATATTGTGAAAACATTTAAGACTAAAAGAGCTATGACAAAGCCTCCAAGTAATGCAATATATCCCGAACAGCATGATGCCATGCATTATGCTTCATTAATAAGCCTTTAATCAAGGAGCACAAATGATCAATTTAGAATGATCACTTTAAGTGGCCGATCAATTTGACATTTCCGCTCTAAATCGTCAGAAACTTCTGTCTTAAAGTTCAATATGACTCGAATTCAACGCCCACGTTAAGCTAATCCAACACCCACGTTAAGTTAGCTCAATTTTTTATATTGTGACAAATTTAAGACAGAAATAGCTACGACAAAGCCTCTAAGCAATCCAATCTATCCCAAACTGTGTGATGCCATGCATTATGATTTATTTATAAGCTTTCACTCAAGGAGTACCAATGATCAGTTTAGAATGATCATTTTAACTCGCTGATCAACTTGACATCTCCGTGCTAAATCGTCTTTAACTTTGGATTTAGAGCTCAAAATGACATAAATCCAACACCCACATTAAGCTTGCTCAATATTCCATATTGTGACAATATTTAAGACTGGTGAGCTACGACAAAGCCTCCATATAATCCAATGTATCCAGAACTGCGTGATGCCATGCATCATGCTTCATTTATATGCCTTTAACCAAGGAGCAGCAATGATTAGTTTAGAATGATCATTTTAACTGACCGATCAACTTGACAAGTCCGCACTAAATCATCAGAAACTTCTGGCTTAGAGTTCAAAATGACACGAATCCAACGCCCACGTTAAGCAAACTCAATTTTCTATATTGTGATGTAATTTAATACTGAAAGAGCTACTACAAAGCCTCCTAGTAATCAAATGTATTCCAAACTGCATTATGCCATGCTTCATTTATAAGCATTTAATCAAGGAGCACCAATGATTACTTTAGAATGATCATTTTTACTGGACGATCGACTTGACATGTCTGCACTAAATCATTCGTAACTTTTGATTTATAGTTCATAAGAAACACAAATCAAATGCCCACGTTAAACTAGATCAATTTTCTATATTGCGACAAATTTAAGATAGAATTAAATTCATATGAAAACCATTTCTCAATGAGCCTTAATGATCAATTTGGAATGATTAATTTAACTGGCCAATCAACTTGACATGTCCGCACAAAATCGTCTTTGAGTTTTGATTCAAAATTTAGAATGACACAAATCCAACGCCCACTTTAAACTAGCTAAATTTTCTATATTGTGACAAATTTAAGACCGAAATAGCTACAAAAAACCTCTATGCAATCCAATCTAATCCAAACTGCGTGATGCAATGCATTATGCTTCATTTATAAGCTTTTATTCAAGGACCACCAATGATCAGTTTAGAATTATCATTTTAACTAGCAGATCAACGTAACTTGTCCGTGCTAAATCGTCATTAACTTTTGATTTAGAGCTCAAAATTACATGAATCCAACACCCACATTAAGCATGCTCAATTTTCCATATTGTGAAAACATTTAAGACTAAAAGACCTATGACAAAGCCTCCAAGTAATCCAATGTATCCCAAACAGCGTGATGCAATACATTATGTTTCATTAATAAGCCTTTAATCAAGGACCACTAACGATCAATCTAGAATGATCATTTTAAGTGGCCGATCAACTTGACATGTCCACACTAAATTGTCAGAAGCTTCTGGCTTGAAGTTCAAAATGACTCGAATCCAACGCCCACGTTAAGCTAGCTCAAGTTTCTATATTGTGACATAATTTCAGAGCAAAAGAGCTGCGACAAATCTTCCAAGTAATTCAATGTATCCCTAAATGTGTGATGCCATGCATTATGCTTCGTTTATAAGCATTTAATCAAGGAGCACCAACGATTAGGTTAGAGTGATGATTTTATTGGCTGATCAACTTGACATGTCTGCACTAAATCGTTCATAACGTTTGATTTAGATTTCATAATAAACCCGAATCCAACGCCCACGTTAAGCTATCTATATTTTCTATATTGTGACAAATTTAAGACAGAAATAGCTACAATGAAGCCTCCAAGCAATCCAATCTATCCTTAACTGTGTGATGCCATGCATTATGATTCATTTATAAGGTTTTACTCAAGGACAACCAATGATCAGTTTAGAATGATCATTTTAACTAGCTGATCAACTTTATATATCCGCGCTAAATCTTATTTAACTTTTGATTTAGAGCTCAAAATGACCCAAGTCCAATGCTCACGTTAAGCTAGTTCAATTTTCCATATTGTGACAACATTTGAGACCGAGAGAGCTACAACAAAGCCTCCAAGTAATCCAATGTATCCC
Organism: Pugionium cornutum; assembly: GCA_018901935.1. Taxonomy (NCBI): domain Eukaryota; kingdom Viridiplantae; phylum Streptophyta; class Magnoliopsida; order Brassicales; family Brassicaceae; genus Pugionium; species Pugionium cornutum. The sequence continues at coordinate 18,782,176 of JAENJI010000012.1, read as the reverse complement.
AAACTGCGTGATGCCATGCATTATGCTTCATTTATATGCATTTAATCAAGGAGCACCAGTGATTAGTTTAGAATGATCATTTTTACAAGACGATCAACTTGACATGTCTGCAGTAAATCGTTCGTAACTTTTGATTTAGAGTTCAGAATGACACGAATCCAACGCCTACGTTAAGCGTTCTCAATTTTCTATATTATGACATGATTTAAGACAGAAATAGTTAGAACAAAGCTTCCAAGTAATCCAATGTATCCCAAACTGCGCGATGACATGCATTTTACTTCATTTATAAGCCTTTAATCAAGGAGCACAAACGATCATTTTAGATTGAGCTTTTTAACTAGCTGATCAACTTGACATGTCTTCGCTAAATCGTCTTTAACTTTTGATTCAGAGCTCAAAATGACATGAATCCAATGCCCACATTAAGCTTGCTCAGTATTCACTATTGTGACAACATTTAAGTCTGGAGAGCTGCGACAAAGCCTCCAATTAATCCAATGTGTCTAGAACTTTTTGAGCCCATGCATTATGCTTCATTTATATGACTTTAACCAAGGAGAACCAATGATCAGTTTAAAAGGATCATTTTAACGGGCCGACCAACTTGACATGTCCGCACTAATTGTCTATATCTTTTGATTTAGAGCTTAAACCAACATGAATCCATCGTCCAGTTAAGCTAGCTCCATTTTCCATATTGTGAAAAAATTCAAGACTAAACGAGCTATGACAAAGCCTCCAAGTAATCCTATATATCCCAAACAGCATGATGCCATGCATTATGTTTCATTAATAAGCTTTTAATCAAGGAGCACTAATGAGCACTAAATCGTTCGTAACATTTGATTTAGATTTCATAATAAACACGAATCAAAAGCCCACGTTAAGGTAGCTCAGTTTTCTATTGTGACAAATTTAAGACAGAAATAGCTACGACAAAGCCTCCAAGCAATCCAATGTACATCAAACTGGGTGATGTAATGCATTAGGCTTCATTTATAAGCTTTTACTCAAGGACCACCAATGATCAGTTTAGAATGATCATTTTAACTAGCTGATCAACTTGATATGTATGCGCTAAATCATCTTTAACTTTTGATTTAGAGCTCAAAATGACACGAGTACAACGCCCACGTTAAGCTAGCTCAATTTTCCATATTGTGACAACATTTGAGACCGAGAGAGCTACGACAAAGCCTCCAAGAAACCCAATGTATCCCAAACTGCGTGATGCCATTCATTATGCCTCATTTATAAGCATCTAATCAAGGAGCACCAATGATTAGTTTAGAATGATCATTTTTACAGGCCGATCAACTTGACATGTCTGCACTAAATCGTCTGATGTTATTGCCTGAGCACTCCCTTGGCTGTGTGAAATGCATGTTTCTCCTTGTAATCTATCTCTTCTTTCCTCCGGTGGGAATTGATGTCCAGCTCAAGGCAAGCATGTTCATTTATAAGCCATTAATCAAGGAGCATCAAGGATTAGTTTAGAAAGATCATTTTAACTGGCCGATCAACTTGACATGTCCACACTAAATTGTCAGTCACTTTACGCTTAGAGTTCAAAATGACACGAATCCAACGCCCACGTTAAGATAGCTCAATTTTCTATATTGTGTCATAATTTAAGACCAAAATAGCTACGACAAAGCCTCCAAGAAATCCAATGTATCCCAAACTGCGTGATGCCATGCAATATTGTTTTATTTATAAGCCTTTAATCAAGGTGCACCAATGATCAGCTTTGAGTGAGCATTTTTACTGGCCAATCAACTTGACATGCACGCACTAAATCGTCAGTAACTTTTGGCTTAGGCTTCAAAATGACACGAATCCAACACCCATGTTAAGCCAGCTCAATTTTCTATATTGCGACATAATTTAATACTGAAATAGCTACGACAAAGCTTTCAAGTAATCCAATCTATCCTAAACTCTGCGATGCCATGCATTATGCTTCATTTATAAGCCTTTACTCAATGAACACCAATGATCAGTTTAGAATGATCATTTTAACTTGCTGATCAACTTGACATATCCGCCCTAAATCGTCTTCAACTTTTGATTTAGAGATCAAAATGACATGAATCAAACGCCCGCTTTAAGCTAGCTCAATTTTCAATATTGTGACAAAATTTGAGACTCAAAGAGTTACGACAAAGCCTCAAATTAATCCAATGTATCCCAAACTGTGTGATGCCATACATTATGCTCGATTCATAAGCCTTTACTCAAGAGCACCAATGCTCAGTTTAGAATGATCAATTTAACTAGCTGATCAACTTAACATGTCCAAACTAAATCGTCTGTAACATTTGATTTAGAATTCCGAATGACACGAATCTAAGGCCCACGTTAATCAAGCTCAATTTTCTATGTTGTGACAAAATTTAAGACCAAAACAGCTATGAAAAAGCCTCCAAGTAATCCAATCTATTCCAAACTGCATGATGCTATGCATTATGCTTAATTTATAAGCCTTTACTCAAGGATTACCAATAATAAGTTTAGAATGATCACTTTAACTGGCCAATCAACTTGACATGTGTGCACTAAATCGTCTAGAACTTTTGATGTAGAGTTCAAAATGACACGAATCCAACACCCACGTTAAGCTAGATCAATTTTCTATATCGGGCTAAAATTTAACACCGAAATAGCTGCGAAAAAGCCTCCAAGTAATCCAATATATCCCAAACTGCGTGATGCATTGCATTATGCTTCATTTATAAGCCTTTAATCAAGGATCACTAATGATCAGTTTAGAATGATTGTTTTAACTATTTGAACAACCTGACACGTCCGCACTAAATCATCTTTTGCTTTTGAGTTAAAGCTCAAAATGAATGAGTTCAGCGCCCATGTTCAGCTTGCTCAATTTTCCATATTGGGAAAACATTTGAGTCTAAAAGAGCTACTACAAAACCTCCAAGTAATCAAATGTATCGCAAACTGCATGACGCCATTCATTATGATTCATTTATAAGCCTTTAATCAAGGAGCACCAATGATCAGTTTAGAATGATCATTTTTACTGGCTGATCAACCTGACATGTCTGCACTAAATCGTCCGTAGCTTTTGATTTAGAGTTCAAAATGACACGAATCCAACGCTCACGTTAAGATATCTCAATTTTCTATATTGTGTCATAATTTAAGACCAAAATAGCTACGACAAAGCCTCCAAGATATCCAATGTATCCCAAACTGCGTGATGCCATGCAATATTGTTTTATTTATAAGCCTTTAATCAAGGAGCACCAATGATCAGCTTTGAGTGAGCATTTTTCTGGCCAATCAACTTGACATGCACGCACTAAATCGCCTGTAACTTTTGGCTCAGGCTTCAAAATGACACGAATCCAACACCCATGTTAAGCCAGCTCAATTTTCTATATTGTGACATAATTTAATACTGAAATAGCTACGACAAAGCTTTCAAGTAATCCAATCTATCCTAAACTCTGTGATGCCATGCATTATGCTTCATTTATAAGCCTTTAATCAATGAACACCAATGATCAGTTTAGAATGATCATTTTAACTTGCTGATCAACTTGACATATCCGCCCTAAATTGTCTTCAACTTTTGATTTAGAGATCAAAATGACATGAATCCAACACCCGCTTTAAGCTAGCTCAATTTTCAATATTGTGACAAAATTTGAGACTCAAAGAGTTACGACAAAGCCTCAAATTAATCCAATGTATCCCAAACTGTGTGATGCCATACATTATGCCTTTACTCAAGAGCACCAATGCTCAGTTTAGAATGATCAATTTAACTAGCTGATCAACTTAACATGTCCAAACTAAATCGTCTGTAACATTTGATTTAGAATTCCGAATGACACGAATCTAAGGCCCACGTTAATCAAGCTCAATTTTCTATGTTGTGACAAAATTTAAGACCAAAACAGCTATGAAAAAGCCTCCAAGTAATCCAATCTATTCCAAACTGCATGATGCTATGCATTATGCTTAATTTATAAGCCTTTACTCAAGGATTACCAATAATAAGTTTAGAATGATCACTTTAACTGGCCAATCAACTTGACATGTGTGCACTAAATCGTCTAGAACTTTTGATGTAGTGTTCAAAATGACACGAATCCAACACCCACGTTAAGCTAGATCAGTTTTCTATATCGGGCTAAAATTTAACACCGAAATAGCTGCGAAAAAGCCTCCAAGTAATCCAATATATCCCAAACTGCGTGATGCATTGCATTATGCTTCATTTATAAGCCTTTAATCAAGGATCACTAATGATCAGTTTAGAATGATTGTTTTAACTATTTGATCAACCTGACAAGTCCACACTAAATCATCTTTTGCTTTTGAGTTAAAGCTCAAAATGACATGAGTCCAGCGCCCACGTTAAGCTCGCTCAATTTTCCATATTGGGAAAACATTTGAGTCTAAAAGAGCTACTACAAAACCTCCAAGTAATCAAATATATCGCAAACTGCATGACGCCATTCATTATGATTCATTTATAAGCCTTAATCAAGGAGCACCAATGATCTGTTTAGAATGATCATTTTTACTGGCTGATCAACTTGACATGTCTGCACTAAATTGTCCGTAACTTTTGATTTAGAGTTCAAAATGACACAAATCTAACACCTACGCTAAGCTAGCTCGTTTTTCTATATTGTGAAAAAATTTATGATCAAAATAGCTAGGACAAAGCCTTCAAGTAATCCAATCTATCTCAAACTGGGTGATTCTATACATTATTCTTCATTTATATACCTTTACTCAATGACCACTAATGATAGGTTAGGATGATTATTTTAACTAGTTGATAAACTTGACATGTCCACACTAAATTTTCCTTAAAATTTTATTTAGAGCTCAAAATGACATTCGAGACTGAAAAAGCTACTACAAAGCCTCCAAGTAAACCAATGTATCTCAAACTGCATGATGCCATTCATTACGCTTCATTTATACGCCTTTAACAAAGGAGCACCAATGATGAGTTTAGAATGATAAATTTAACTAGCTGATCAACTTGACGTGTCCGCACTAAATTGACATAATTTTTGATTTAGAGCTCAAGATGACATGAGTGCAATGCCCACGTTACGCTAGCTCAATTTTCCATATTGTGATAATATTTGAGACTGAAAGAGCTACTACAAACCGTCCAAGTAATCTAATGTATCCCAAACTGCATGTTGCCATTCATTATGCTTCATTTATAAGCCTTTAACCAAGGAGATCCAATGATCAGTTTGGAATGATAATTTTAACTAGCTGGTCAACTTGACCTGTCCGCACTAAATTGTCTTTAACGTTTCATTTAGAGCTCAAAATGGCATGTGTCCAACACCCACGTTAGGCTAGCTCGATTTTTCATATTGTGACAACATTTGAGACTGAAAGAGCTTCTACAAAGCCACCAAGTAATCTAATGTATGCCAAACTGCATGTTGCCATTCATTACGCTTCATTTATAAGCTTTTAATCAAGGAGCACCAGTGATCAGTTTAGAATGATCATTTTAACAGTCCGATCAACTTTACATGTCAACCTAAATCATCTGAACTTTTGGTTTAGAGTTCAGAATGACACGAATCCAACCCCCACGTTAAGCTAGCTCCATTTTTCTTTATTTTGATAAATTTAAAACCGAAATAGCTATGACAAAGCCTCCAAATAATCCAAACTATCCCGAACTGTGTGATGCCATGCATTATATTTCATTTATAAGCCTTTACTCAAAGAGCACCAATGATCATGTTAGAATGATCATTTCAATTAGCCGATCAACTTGACATGTCCGCACTAAATCGTCCATACCTTTCCATTTAGAGTACAAATCCATCGCCAACGTTAGGCAAGCTTAATTTTCTATTTTGTGACAAAATTTAAGAGCGAAATAGCTATGAAAAAAGCCTCCAAGTAATCCAATCACTCCCAAACTGCGTGATGCCATATAAATGGAGACATGTCAACTTGATCTGCAATTTAAAATGATCATTCTAAATTGACCACTGGTGCTCTTTGAGTAAAACCTTATAAATGTAGCATAATGTATGACATCACGTAGTTTTCGATAGATTGGATTACTTGAAGGCTTTGTCATAGCTGTGTCGGTCTTATATTTTTTCACAATATAAAAAATTGAGGTACCTTAACGTGGGTGGGGGGGGGTCGGGTTCTTGTCATTTTAAACTCTAAATCAAAAGTTACGCACGATTTAGTGCGGACATGTGAAGTTGATGGCCAGTTAAAATGATCATTGTAAACTGATCATTGGTGCCCCTTGACTAAAGGCTTATAAAGAAAGTGTAATGCATCGCATCACGCAGTTTGGAATATATTGGATTACTTGGGGTTTTGTCATATCTCTTTCAATCTCAAATATTGTCACAATATGGAATATTAAGCTAATTTAACGTGGGCGTTGGATTCATTTCAGTTTGAACTCTAAATTAAAAGTTAAAGACGATTTATTGTGGACATCGCAAGGTTATAAGCTAGTTAAAATGATCATTCTATGCTGATCATTGGTTCTCATTGACTAAAGGCGAATAATTGAAGCACAATGTATGGCATCACAAAGTTTGGGATAGATTGGATAACTTGGAGGCTTTGTGATGAGGACATCAGGTCGTATGTCCAGCCAGGATACCAGAATGGCCGACCAGGAAGCTTGCCCAAGACAGCTGGGCCATCTGGCACGTCTGCCGGTCCAAGCAGTACCGCCGGACCCTCGACCAATATGACCAGACCAACCAGCATTTCCGGCGGAGAGGCCCAAGCTTCCGGCACACTTGGTGGCGACGTGGATGACACCGCTGGTCCCCTTGGTGATGCCGCCGACTCCGGGATCAACTTGGCCGGTCCTGAAGGCATTCTGTCCAGTACCTCGCGCAATCCAGCCGGTACAGCCGATCCAGCCGAGTGCACGAGCATTTCAACTTCTACACAAGGAAACTCGGACCAGATAAGCTACCAGCTTCAGGACATGCATCTAGAGGAAGTCTCCACACCAGTAGTGCCACCAGGAGCAATGACAAGGAGTAGATCAAGAGCACTCTTCCACAAGTTCAGCTTATGGGTGGACAAGCTCCTAGAGGAAGATTGACTAAGTACAATGGGCCAGAAGTGCAAAGTAGAGTCCAAAGGCTTCTCAACAACACAAGGGACATCAGAGACTTGGGCTTTAGTGGCAAGAGAGGTCAGGGCCCAAAGATTTCTAACCCTACTCCAAGTCAAAGACTAGGAGCAAGGCGCGTGCATGCCACAAGGACGGCCACCTTCCATTTCTTGGCCGTGAGGTAAGTAAGGTAAGTTTCAATTCGAATATATGCCTCTTTCTGTTTTGCAGGGTAGGATCTAGATTCTTTACATTTTTGAGTCAAGAACATTTTAGGAATAGGTCCTTTTTCGTTTATACACTTTTGTATCTTTTCCATTTGTGCCCTTTTGTAAACTTTCCTTTTTTTTATTTGAGTCGACCCTAGAAGGTCAAGCTGTCGAGCCTATTAATAAGGCTCCTTCCAGCATTGTAGTTCAAAAACTTTTTTGATATTAATAAAGATAGAACTTTTTCCCCAACAAGTTTTCTCTCAAGAATCTTGTGCGCTTAGAATCTAGTTGAGACCAGCCCTCCTAGCTCTAAGTTTGTGATTTATCACGAGGTTCATCACCCCTCGTGTGGTTCACTTCACCCTTCCATCGAATACCAACCCAAAACCCCTATCCAAGAAGTCTAAGGTCGAGTTTCTCACCTAACCTTCTCCAAACAGGCCACGCGCATATAAGCCTTGAATCGAGGCTTGTATCATTTTGGTATCAGAGCTTAAAGCTCCTAAACCAGGTTGTTTCTATCCTTTAGCTTGTTTTGTTTCTTGTTATTGCATTAGTTTAAGTTCCATTCAAGAAAATAAAAAAAATAACATCTAAACTCATACCGAGTGCATCTAGGTCCTACGTGCATCACTAGGTTCTAGAATCATTCTTGCATTGCTATATTCGACTTTCCTTTTTGTTAGAATCATATTTCCATTAAATTTAAGTTAAATTAAAAAGAAAAGAAAAAGAAAATAGGAAAATTAGCAAAAAGATTCGAATTGGACAGCTAGCAATAGTTGTCAAGAAAGTTTCCTTTTTGTTCAAATCTTCATATTTTCAAAATTTCCAATTCTCAGATTTTTTCCTTTTTGCATTTTTTCGAATCCCCTTATAAAAAAAAACCCTCCTAATAATTTAGGAGCAGCATAACTTGTATTCTATCTTTGTAGTACACAATGGCAGAAAAAAATAGAGAAGCAACCGAAGCCATGATGGCCATGTTCACCACCCTCCAAATGCAACTCGCATCCATAGGCGAGAGATTGGAGCGCGTGGAGAGGCCTGTGAGATTCCAGACCATAAGGCACGTGAGAGCTGAGCAAGACCGTCCTGTGGGTCCTGAGCACCTTAGGACACGGCACGAACAGGAGGAGCCCCAGCCAGATGGAGATGAGGACACACAACCTCATAACTATCACCATAGGCCGAGAGGACCTCCACGGCAACCAGAGGCAGAGGATGATGGCTTCGAGCCATATGGTCTTCACCAGAGACCAAGGATGCCTCCTAGACATCTTGAGGATGGAGATGAACACGCCTACAACTGGGTAACTCATCCTGATGTTAAGCTAACTCCTCCAAGTTTTGCAGGAAAAGTAGACCCCGGAGGCTTACCTAGATTGGGAGAGAAGAATGGATCATATCTTTGATCATTACAACCAACCAGGGCCTAGGAGAGTCTCAATGGCAGTAGCACAACTCATGGACAATGCCCTCATCTGGTGGGATCGTGAGGTATCTGACAGAAGGAGGAAAAGAATGAGGCCCATAGACTCATGGGTCGACATGAAAGATGTCATGCGACAAAGGTTTGTTCCACCTTACTTTCATAGGGACTTGCAACGTCGTTTTCGTACTCTTAAGCAGGGTACCAGATCAGTAGAGGAGTACTATGAGGAGTTCAAGAAGCTAAGGAACAGGCTGGAGCTCAATGATGATGAAGAAGCATTGATGGCACAATTCTTAGATGGACTCCAAGAAAGGATCAGCCGCAAGGTGGAAAGGCAAATCTACAATGACTTCAAAGACTTGTTCCACCTATCTGTCCAGGCTGAGCAGCACATCAAACGTAAGAGCCAAGACATCCACAGCAAGCCTAAGACGCCTTGGGCACCAAGAAACATTCCCAAGCCCGTAGACAAAGGCAAGAGCATAGAGATCGAGTCAAGGTTCAAGAGCAAGCCTCCTGAACCCACCCGTGACCAGAGAGAGCCTGGTATGTCTTCTAACCCTCAAAGATCACGTGACATCACTTGTTTCAAGAGTAATGATCATTCTGAATTGGACATTGGTGCTCATTGAGTAAAGGGTTATTAATGAAGCATAATTCATGGCATCACACACTTTTTGATAGATTTGATTACTTCGAGGCTTTATCATAGCTATTTCAGTGAAATATTTTGTTCAATATAGAAAATTGAGATAGCTTAACTTGGGCATTGGATTCATGTCGTTTTGAGCTCTGAATCAAAAGTTACGGAGGATTTTGTGAGGAAATGTCAAATTGATCGGCGAGTTAAAAATGATCATTCTAATCTTATCATTGGTGCTCATTGAGTAAAGGCTTATTAATGAAGTATAGTGCATGACATCAAGCAGTTTGTGATAAATTCGATTACTTGGAGGCTTTGCCATAGCTATTTTAGTCTTATATTTTGTAAAAATATAGAAAATTTAGCTAGCTTAACAAGGGCGTTGGATTAGTGGCATTCTGAGCAAAGAATCACAAGCTACAATCGATATAGTGTGGACATGTCAAGTTGACCCACGAGTTAAATAATCAATCTCAACTAATCATTGGTGTTCATTGAGTAAAAGCTTATTAATTAAGCATAATGCATGCCATCAAGCTGTTTGCGATAGATTAAATTACTTGAATGCTTTGTCGTTTATATTTTAGTCTTAAAATTTGTCAGAATATAGAAAATTGAGCTAGTTTAACATGAGCGTTGGATTCGTGTCATTCTGAACTCTAAATCAAAAGTTATAGATGATTTAGTGCAGACATGTTAAGTTGATCGGTTTGTTAAAATGATCATTCTAAATTGATAATTGGTGCTCATTGAGAAATAGCTTATTAATGAAGCATAATGCGTGGCAACACCCATTTTGCAATAGATTCGATTACTCAGAGGCTTTGTCGTAGCTATTTTAGTCTTAAATTTTGTCACACTATTGAAAATTGAGTTAGCTTAATGTGAGCATTGGATTCACGTCTTTCTGGGCTGTTAATCAAAAGTTATGGATGATTTTGTGCGGATATGTCAACTTGACCGGCTAGTTAAAATGATCATTCTAAACTGATAATGGTGTTCATTGAGTAAAGGCTTATTAATGAAGCATTATTCATGGCATCAAGCAGTTTGCGATAAATTGGATTACTTGGAGGCTTTGTCGTAGATATTTTATTCTTGAATTTTATACAATATAGAAAATTGAGCTACCTTATCGCGGCCGTTGGATTCGTGCCCTTCTAAGCTCTGAATCAAAAGTTACACACAATTTAGTGCAGACATGTCTAGTTGATTGGTCAATTAAACTCATTGAGTCAAGGCTTATTAATGAAGCATAATGCATGGCATCACGCAATTTGTGACAGATTTGATTACTTGAAGGCTTTATCATAGCTATATCAGTCTTAAATTTTTTCACAATATAGAAAATATAGCTAGCCTAATGTGGGCATTCGATTCGTGTAATTCGGAGCTCTGAATCAAAAGTAACGGATGTTTTTGTGTAGATATGTCAAGTTGATTGGTGAGTTAAAATGATCATAATAAACTGATCATTGGTGCTCCTTGTGTAAACGCTTATAAATGAAGAATAATGCATGACATCAAGCATTTGCGATAGATTCGATTACTTGGAGGCTATATCGTAGCCATTTCAAACTCAAATTTTTTACAATATAGCAAATTGAGCCAGATTAACATGGGCCTTGGATTCGTGTCATTTTGAGCTCTGAATCAAAAGTTAATGATGACTTTTTGGGGATATGTCAAATTAATCGGGCAGTAATGGATGATTTTTCGGACATGTCTAGTTAGCTGTCTAGTTAAAATGATCATTCGAAAGTAATTATTTTTGCTCATTTAGTAAAGGCTTATTAATGAAGCATATTTCGTGGCATCAATCAGTTTGCGATAGATTGAATTACTTGGAGGCTTTGTTGTAGCTATATAAGTCATAATATTATACAATATAGAAAATTGAGCTAGCTTAACGTGAGCGTTGGATTCGTGTCCTTCTGACCTCTGAATCAAAAGTTACATATGATTTTGTGTGGACATGTCAACTTCACCGGCGAGTTAAATAATCAGTCTAAACTGATCATTGGGGCTCATTGAGTAAAAGTTTATTAATGAAGCATAATTCATGGTTTCAAGCAGTTTGCGATTGATTGGATTAGTTGGAGGCTTTGTCGTAGCTATTTTAGTCTTGAATTTTATACAATATAGAAAATTAAGCTAGCTTATTGCGAGTGTTGTATTCGTGTCCTTCTGAGCTCTAAATCAAAAGTTACACACATTTTAGTGCGGACATGTATAGTTCGATTTGTGTCATTCTTAGCTCTGACTCAAAAGCTACGAATGCGTTTGTGCGGATATGTCAAGTTGATTGGTGAGTTAAAATAATCATTCTAAACTGATCATTGTTGCTCATTGGGTAAAAGCTTATAAATGAAGAATAATGCACGGCATCAAGCATTTCACGATAGATTTGATTACTTGGAGGCTTTATCGTAGCTATTTAAGTATTAAATTTTTTTCACAATATAGAAAATTGATATAGCTTAACGTGGGCATTGTATTCGTGTCATTCTAAGTTTTGAATCAAAAGTAACAAACGACTTAGTCCGTACATGTCAAGTTGATAGGTCAGTTAAAAATATCATTCTAAACTGATCATTTGTGTTCATTGAGTAAAGGCTTATTAACGAAGCATAATTCGTGGGATCATGCAGATTACGATAGGTTCGATTACTCGGAGTATTTTTCGTAGCTATTTCAGTATTAAATTATCTCACAATATAGAAAATTGAGCCAGATTAATGTGGGCATTGGATTTGTGCGGACATGTAGCTGACCGGCCAGTTGAAATGATCATTCCAAACTGATCATTTGTGCTCATTCAGTAAAGGCTTATCAATGAAGCATAATGTTTGGCGTCACGGTGTTTACGATATATTCGATTGCTTGGAGGCTTTTTCGTAGCTACTTAAGTTTTTAATTTTGTCGCAATATAGAAAATTTAGCTAGCTTAATGGGGGCATTGGATTTGTGCGGAATTGTCAAGTTGATCGGCGAGTTAAAATGATCATTCTAAACTTTAGAATGGTGCTCATTGAGTTAGGGCTTATTAATGAAGCATAATGCATGGCATCATCGAGTTTGGAATAGGTTCCATTACTCGGAGGCTTTGTCGTAGCTATTTTAGTATTAAATTTTGTCGAACTATAGAAAATTGAGCTACTTAACGTGGGCATTGCATTCGTGTCATTCTGAGCTCTGAATCAAACATTACGGACAATTTTTTGCGGACATGTCAACTTGACCGGCTAGTTAAAATGATCATTCTAAACTGATCATTGGTGCTCATTTAGTAAAGCCTTATTAATGAAGCATAATTCATGGCATCAAGCAGTTTACGATAGATTGGATTACCTGGAGGCTTTGTCGTAGCTATTTCTATCTTAATACTTTTATAGTATAGAAAGATCATTCTGAGCTTTGAGCAATAGTTATAGACGATTTTGTGCGGACATGTCAAGTTATTGGCAATTTAAAATGATCATTCTTAATTTTTGATTGGTGCTCATGGAGTAAATGCTTATTTCTATCAAAGAAGCATAACGCGAGTGTTGGATTCGTGTCTTTCTAAGCTCTGAATCGAAAGTTACACACGATTTAGTGCGGACATGTCTAATTGATCGATCTGTTAAAATGATCATTCTATAGTGATCATTGGTGCTCATTGAGTAAAGGATTATTAATGAAGCATAATGCATGGCATCCCGCAGTTTGTGATAGATTTGATTACCTAAAGACTTTCTTATAGCTACTTCAGTCTTAAATTTTATCACAATATAGAAAGCTGAGCTAGTTTAACGTGAGTGTTAGATTCGTGTCATTTTGAGCTCTAAATCAAAAGTTATAGATGATTTAGTGCGGACATGTTAAGTTGATCGGTCTGTTAAAATGATTATTCTAAACTGATCATTGGTATTCATTGAGTAAAGGCTTATTAATGAAGCATAATGTGAGGCGTCATGCAGTTTGCGATAGATTTGATTACTTGGAGGCTTTGTCGTAGCTATTTTATTCTTAAATTTTGTCACACAATAAAAAATTGAGCTAGCTTAATCTGGGCATTGGATTCGTGTCTTTCTGAGATCTGAATCAAAAGTTACAGACGATTTTGTGAGGATATGTGAAGTTGACCGGCTAGTTAAAATGATCATTCTAAACTTATCATGGTGCTCATTGAGTAAAGGCTTATTAATGAAGCATAATTCATGGCATCAAGCAGTTTCTGATAAATTGGATTATTTGGAGGCTTTGTCGTAGCTATTTTAGTCGTGAATTTTATACGTTATAGAAAATTGAGCTAGCTTATCGCGACCGTTGGATTCGTGCCCTTTTGAGCTCTGAATCAGAAATTACACACAATTTAGTGCGGACATGTCTAGTTGATCGGTCAATTAAAATGATCATTATAAACTGATCATTGGTACTCATTGAGTAAAGGCAAATTAATGAAACATAATGCGTGGCATCACGCAATTTGTGATAGATTTGATTACTTGAAGACATTCTCAAGTTATATCAGTCTTAAATTTTGTCACAATATAGAAAATTGAGCTTGCTTAATGTGGGCAATCGATTCTTGTAATTTTGAGCTCTGAATCAAAAGTTACAGACGCTTTTGTGCAGATATGTCAAGTTGATTGGTGAGTTAAAATGATCATAATAAACAAATCATTGGTGCTCATTGAGTAAAAGTTTATAAATGAACAATAATGCATGGCATCAAGCATTTTACGATAGATTGGATTACTTGGAGGCTATATCGTAGCTATTTCAGTCTTAAATTTTTTACAATATAGAAAATTGAGCTATCTTAACATGGGCTTTGGATTCGTTTCATTCTGAGCTTTGAATCAAAAGTTACGGACGACTTTTTGGAGACATTTCAAATTGATCGGCGAGTTAAAATGATCATTCTAAACTTGTCATTGGTGCTCATTGAGTAAAGGCTTTTTAATAAAGCATAGTGCATGACATCAAGCAGTTTGTGATACATTCGATTACTTGTAGGCTTTGTCGTAGCTATTTCAGTCTTAAATTTTGTAAAAAATATATAAAACAATTAGCTAGCTTAACGTGGGCGTTGGATTAGTTTCATTCTAAGCAAAGAATCAAAAATTACATACGATTTAGTGCGGATATGTGTAGTTTACCGGCGAGTTAAATAATCAATCTAAACTAATCATTGGTGCTCATTGAGTAAAAGCTTATTAATGAAGCATAATGCATGACATCAAGCAGTTTGCGATAGATTAAATTACTTGAAGGCTTTGTCGTTGCTATTTCAGTCTTAAATTTTCTCACAAGCTATCTTCACGTGGGCGTTCCATTCGTGTCATTTTGAGCTCTGAATCAAAAGTTACGGATGATTTTGTGCGGATATGTCAAGTTGATTGGTGAGTTAAAATGATCATTTTAAACTGATCATTGGTGCTCATTGAGTAAAAGCTTATAAATGAAGAATAATAGATGCCATCAAGCATTTTGCGATAGATTCGATTACTTGGAGGCTTTATTATAGCTATTGCAGTCTTAAATTTTGTCACACTATAAAAACTTGAGCTAGCTTAACATGGGTATTGGATTCATGTCTTTCGGAGCTCCGAATTAAAAGTTATGGATGATTTTGTGGACATGTCTAGTTAACTACCTAGTTAAAATGATCATTCGAAACTGATTATTTGTGCACATTTAGTAAAGGCTTATTAATAAAGCATAATTCATGGCATGAAGCAGTTTGCGATAGATTAGATTACTTGGAGGCTTTGTCGTAGCTATTTAGTCATAAATATTTTACAATATAGAAAATTGATATAGCTTAACGTGAGAGTTGGATTCATGTCATTCTAAGGTGTGAATCGAAAGTTACATACAATTTAGTGCGGACATGTCAAGTTCACCGGCGAGTTAAATAATCAGTCTAAACTGATCATTGGTGCTCCTTGAGTAAAAGCTTATTCATGAAACATAATTCATGGCTTCAAACAATTTGCAATAGATTGGATTTCTTGGAGCATTTTTCGTAGCTATTTGTCTTGAATTTTATACAATATAGAAAACTAAGGTAGCTTATCGTGAGGGTTGTATTCATGTCCTTCTAAGCTCTGAAATAAAAGTTACACACATTTTAGTGCGGACATGTCTCGTTGATCGGTCAGTTAAAATGATCATTCTAAACAGCTCATTGGTGCTCATTGAGTAAAGGCTTATTAATGGAGCATAATGCGTGGCATCATGCAGTTTGTGGTAGATTTGATTACTTGAAGGCTTTCTCGTATCTATTTCAGTCTTAAATTTTGTCACAATATAGAAAATTGAGCTTGCTTAACGTGGTCATTCGATTCATGTCATTCTGAGCTTTGAATCAAAGGTTACGGACGCTTTTGTGCGGATATGTCAAGTTGATTGATGAGTTAAAATAATCATTCTAAACTGATCATTGTTGCTCATTGAGTAAAAGCTAATAAATGAAGAATAATACATGGCATCAACCATTTTACGATAGATTTGATTACTTCGAGGCTTTATCGTAGCTATTTCACTCTTAAATTTTTTCACAATATAGAAATTTGATATAGCTTAACACGGGCATTGTATTCGTGTCATTCTGAGTTTTGAATCAAACGTTACAAACAATTTAGTGTGGACATGTCAAATTGATCGGTCAGTTAAAAATATCATTCTAAACTGATCATTTGTGCTCATTGAGTAATGGCTTATTAACGAAGCATAATTCGTGTCATCATGCAGATTGCGATAAGTTCGATTACTTGGTGGAATTTTCGTAGCTATTTTAGTATTAAATTTTATTACACTATAGAAAATTGAGCCAGATTAACGTGGGCATTGGATTCGTGTCATTCTGAGCTGTGAATCAAAAAATACGGACGATCTTGTGCGGACATGTAGCTGACCCGCTAGTTGAAATGATCATTCTAAACTGATCATTGGTGCTCATTCAGCAAAGGCTTATCAATGAAGCATAATGTTTGGCATCATGCTGTTTGCGACAGATTGGATTACTTGGAGGCTTTGTCGTAGCTATTTCTATCTTAAATTTTCACAATATAGAAAATGGAGTTAGCTTATCGAGAGCTCTAGATTCGTGTCATTCAGAGCTCTAAGTGGGCATTGGATTTGTGTCATTCGGAGCTCTGAATCAAAAGTTATAGATGATTTTGTGCGGAATTGTCAAGTTGATCGGCGAGTTAAAATGATCATTCTAAACTTTACATTGGTGCTCATTGAGTAAGGGCTTGTTAATGAAGCATAATGCATGGCATCATCCAGTTTGGTATAGGTTCCATTACTCGGAGGCTTTGTCGTAGCTATTTTAGTATTAAATTTTGTCATACTATAGAAAATGTAGCTACTTAACGTGGGCATTGCATTCGGTTCATTATGAGCTCTGAATCAAAAGTTACCGACGATTTTGTGCGGACATTTCAAGTTGACCGGCTAGTTAAAATGATCATTCTAAACTGATCATTGGTGCTCATTGATTAAAGCCTTATTAATGAAGCATAATTCATGGCATCAAGAAGTGTTCGATAGATTGGATTACTTCGAAGCTTTGTCGTAGCTATTTGTATCTTAAATTTGTACAATATAGAAACTGGAGCTAGCTTAATGTGAGCTCTAGATTCGTGTCATTCAGAGCTCTAAATCAAAAGTTAGAGACGATATAGTGTGGACATGTCTACTTGATTGGTCAGTTAAAATGAAAATTCTAAACTAATCACTGGTGCTCATTGAGTAAAGGCTTATTAAAGATGCATAATGCGTGGCATCACGCAGTTTACGATAGATTCGATTACTCAGAGGCTTTTTCGTAACTATATTAGTCTCAAATTTTGTCACACTATAGAAAATTGAGCTAGTTTAACGTGGGCATTGGATTCGTGTCATTCTGACCTTTGAATCATATGTTACAAACGATTTCGTGCGGACATGTCAAATTCATTTACTGGTTAAAATGATCATTCCGAACTTTTCATTGGTGCTGATGGAGTAAAGGCTTATTAGAGAAGCATAATGTGTGGCATCACGCAGTTTGCGATAGAATCGATTACTCAGAGGCTTTGTCGTAACTATTTTAGTCTTAAAGTTTGTCACTCTATACAAAATTGAGCTAGTTTAACGTGGGCATTGGATTCGTGTCATTCTGAGCTTTGAATCAATAGTTACAGACGATTTCGTGTGGACATGTCAAGTCGATTAGCAAGTTAAAATGATCATTCTAAAGTTATCATTGGTGCTCATTGAGTAAAGGCTTATTGATACAAGCCTCGATTCAAGGCTTGGATGCGCGTGGGCTGTTTGTAGAAGATTAGGTGAGAAACTCAACCTTAGGCTTCTGGATGGGGGTTTTCTGGTTGGTAAAAAGATGGAAGGGTGAAGTGAACCACACGAGGGGTCATGAAACTCGTGATAAATCACAAACTTAGAGCTAGGAGGGCTGGTCTCAACTAGATTCTAAGCGCACAAGATTCTTGAGAGAAAACTTGTTGGGGAAAAAGTTCTATCTTTATTAATATCAAAAGGTTGTCGAACTACAATGCTGGAAGGAGCCTTATTAATATGCTCGACAGCTTGACCTTCTAGGGTCGACTCAAATAAAGAAAAGGAAAGTTTACAAAAGTGCACAAATGGAAAAGATACAAAAGTGAATAACCGAAAAAGGACCTATTCCTAAAATGTTCTAGACTCAAAAATGTAAACAATCTAGATCCTACCCTGCAAAACAAAAAGAGGCATATATTCAAAATGAAACTTACCTTACTTACCTCACGGCCAAGAAATGGAAGGTGGCCGTCCTTGTGGCATGCACGCTCCTTGCTCCTAGTCTTCGACTTGGAGTAGGGTTAGGAATCTTTGGGCCCTGACCTCTCTTGCCACTAAAACCCAAGTCTCTGATGTCCTTGTGTTGTTGAGAAGCCTTCGGACTCTTCTTTGCACTTCTGGCCCATTGTCCTTAGTCGATCTTCCACTAGGAGCTTGTCCACCCATAAGTTGAACTTGTGGAAGAGTGCTCTTGATCTGCTTCTTGTCATTGCTCCTGAGGTACCACTGGTGTAGAAACTTCCTCTAAGTGCATGTCCTGGAGCTGGTAGCTCATTTGGTCCGAGTCCTCTTGTGTAGAAGTGGAAATGCGCGTGTACTCGGCTGGATCGGCTGTACCGGCTGGATTGTGCGCGGTACTGGCCGGAATGACTTTCAGGACCGGCCAAGTTGATCCCGGAGTCGGCGGTGTCATCAGAGGGACCGGCGGTGTCATCCACGTCCCCACCAAGTGTGCCGGAAGCTTGGGCCTCTCCGCCGGCAATGTTGACCGGTCTGGTCCTATAGGTCGAGGGTCCGGCGGTACTGTCTGGTCCGGCAGGCGCGCCAGATGGTCCTGCTGTCTCGGGCAAGCTTCCTGGTCGGCCAGTCTGGTCTCCTGGCTGGATGTACGACCTGATGTCCTCATCATCTCCTCCCTTTTCAGTAGGTTTTGTCCTCAAAATTGGTTCATCTGCATGGAAAGGGGCTAAGTCAGTAACATTGAATGTATTGGACACATTAAACTCACCTGGGAGCTCGATCTGGTAGGCGTTGTTGTTGATCCTCTCGAGCACTCTGAATGGTCCATCTCCTCTTGGTGCTAGCTTGGAACTCCTTAGGTTTGGGAACCTCTCCTGCCGAGGTGTAGCCACACCCAATCGCCTGGTTGAAAGATCACCTCCTTTCTTCCCTTGTTGGCATGAGTCACGTACTGTCCGGTCCTCTTCTCCAAGTTTTCTGCTACCTTCTGGTGTAATCTCCTTATGAACTCTGCCGTGGATGCTCCTTTGAGGTTGGTCATCTCAGCTGGTGGTAGTGGTGTTTGCTCCAATGGGGTGAGAGGGTTGAAGCTGTATACCACTTCAAATGGTGTCTTCTTGGTTGCTGAGTGCACGGCTCGGTTGTAAGCGAACTCTATGAATGGCAGGCACTCCACCCAAGTCTTTAGGTTGTTTCCTAGTGTAGTTCTGAGAAGAGTTGATAGTGTCCTGTTGACAACTTCAGTTTGGCCATCGGTTTGAGGATGGCAGGTGGTAGAGAAGAGTAGCTTCGTGCCTAGCTTTCTCAAAGGGTCCTCAGAAATGGCTGAGGAACTTGGTGTCCCTATCTGATCTGATGGTCCTTGGCACTCCATGAAGCCGTACTATCTCCCTGAAGAACAGCTCAGCTGTTTGTGTGGCATCATTGACATTGGCACATGGGATGAAGTGTGCCATCTTGGAGAATCTGTCCACCACTACAAAGATTGCATCTTTGTGGTTGATCTTAGGCAGACCTAGAACAAAATCCATCGAGATGTCCACCCATGGATGTGTTGGTATGGGCAGTGGGAGATACAACCCGTGAGGTTGCACTCGGGACTTTGCCTTCTTGCAAGTGATGCATCTTGCACAATGTGCTTCTACTGTCCTCTTGATGTGTGGCCAGTAGAAGTGCTCCTTGACCACTGCTAGAGTCTTGTCGACACCAAAGTGGCCCATGAGTCCTCCTCCATGAGCTTCTCGGATGATAAGCTCCCTTAGTGATCCTTGTGGTATGCACAGCCTTCTTTCTCGGAACAAGAATCCCTCATGGATGTAGAATTTGCCATGACTCCCTGTGCTACACTCCTTGTAGCTCTCAGCAAGTCAGGATCATCCTTGTATAGATCCTTGATGTGCTCGAATCCTAGGACCTTTGCCTCCATGGTTGATATCAAGGCAAACCTCCTTGATAGTGCATCGGCTACCACATTATCTTTGCCCTTCTTGTACTTGATGATGTGCGGAAAGGTCTCTATGAACTCCATCCACCTGGCATGTCTCCTCTTGAGATTGGTTTGCCCTCTGAGGTGTTTGAGAGTCTCGTGATCAGTGTGGATCACAAACTCCTTGGACAGCAAGTAATGCTGCCAAGTCTCCAATGCTCGGACAAGGGCATAGAGCTCTTTGTCATAAGTGGGGTAGTTCAGTGAGGCACCACCTAGCTTCTCACTGAAGTATGCCACTGGTCTCCCTCCTTGAGTTAGCACTGCTCCTATGCCTATTCCAGAGGCATCACACTCCACTTCAAATGTCTTGTTGAAGTCGGGCAGGACTAGCACTGGTGCATGTGTAAGGCTGTCCTTCAAGGCCTGGAATGCGTTCTCCTGGGCTTCTCCCCAGCTGAATCCACGTTCTTCTTCACTACTGCCAGTGGTGAGGCAATACTGCTGAAGTTGGGCACGAATCTCCTATAGAAGCTGGCCAGTCCGTGGAAGCTCCTTACTTGGCTGATGTTTCCTGGTGTTGGCCATTCTTGTATGGCTCGAATCTTCTCTTCATCAACCTGTAGGCCCTGTGAACTCACAACAAAACCTAAAAGACAAGCTTATCAGTACAAAGGTGCACTTCTTGAGATTGGCATAAAGCTCTTCTTTTGAAGGTTTAAGTACCATCTCAAGATGTGAGGTGTTCCGTATGCACTTACTATAAACCAAAATGTCATCAAAGTAAACTACTACAAACTTACTGATGTACGCCCTAAGAACTTGGTTCATAAGGCGCATGAAGGTGCTTGGGGCATTAGTCAAGCCAAATGGCATGACTGTCCACTCGTAGAAACCCTTGCTTTGTCTTGAAAGCAGTCTTCCACTCATCACCTTCCTTCATCCTGACCTGGTGGTATCCACTCTTGAGATCTATCTAGGAGAAGACCGTGGCTCCACTCAGTTCATCTAGCATGTCATCCAGCCGTGGTATCGGATGCCGGTACTTGACTGTGATGTTGTTGATTGCTCGGCAGTCCACACATATTCGCCAAGTCCCATCCTTCTTGGGCACTAGTAGCACTGGTACGACACATTGACTGAGGCTCTCTCAAACATAACCTTTCTCCAGGAGCTCCTTGACTTGCTTCTCAAGCTCCTTAGACTCCTCTGGGCTCATCCGGTAGGCTGGCGGTTGGGCAGGGCTGCTCTGGGCACGAGGTCGATCTGGTGTTCTATGCCACGTAAAGGAGGCAAGCCTGCTGGTATCTCCTCTGGAAATACATCCTGGAATTTGTTGAGGGAGTTGCTACTTCATGAGGTAGCTCTACCTGTCCCTGTTCTATACTCAACACTTCCTTGAAAACCATTAGTAACATTAAATCCTTGAGGCTAAAGCTCTCCGGACATGACTAGGTTGAATAAGAAAGTTAGACTTGACAAGTTTCTTTTCCTTACTCATTTGGAGTTGTAGCTCATGTACTTGGGCAGGTGTAAGAGGAGCTAGGCTGACCTTTCTCTTGTCATGCACGAAGGTGTATAGATTGGTTCTGCCATCATGCCTGGTCTCTTTGTCAAACTGCCATGGTCTTCCTAGTAGAAGATGGCCAGCTTGCATGGGCACCATCGCTACGACTGGTCTTGGTACTTGCCCACACTGAATGGCACAGTGACTTGCTCATGAATCTTGAGCTCCACTTTGTCATCGAGCCATCTCAGTCTATATGGTTAGGATGCCGTGTCCTCTCTAGACCTAGCTTATCAACCATATATGCACTAACAGCGTTAGTGCAAGAACCACCATCTATGATGAGGTTACATACCTTTCCCTTGATGGTGCAGCGGCTGTGGAAGATGTTCTCCCTTTGGATGGTCTCTGAAGGATCCACCATTGCACTGAGGATCCGCCTAGTGACCAGCACTTCCCCCACATCAGGGTACTCAATGTCACCATATTCTCCTTCTGGTTCATATTCCTCTTCATCTTGGGACTCATATTCTCCTGCCTCCGTAATCAGCATGACTCGGTTGTTTGGGCACTCCCTTGAGATGTGTCCACGTCTCCTGCACTTGAAACAAGTTATGTCACGTGATCTTTGAGGTTAGAAGACTTACCAGGCTCTCTCTGGTCACGGGTGGGTTCAGGAGGCTTGCTCTTGAACCTCGACTCGATCTCTACGCTTTTGCCTTTGTCTACGGTCTTAGGCATATTGCTTGGTGCCCAAGGTGTCTTAGGCTTGCTGCGGATGTCTTGGCTCTTACGTTTGATGTGCTGCTCAGCTTGCACAGATAGGTGGAACAAGTCCTTGAAGTCGTTGTAGATTTGCCTTTCCACCTTGCAGCTGATTCTTTCTTGGAGTCCATCCAAGAATTGTGCCATCAATGCTTCTTCATCATCATTGAGCTCTAATCTGTTCCTTAGCTTCTCGAACTCTTCATAGTACTCCTCTACTGATCTGGTACCCTGCTTAAGAGTACAAAACGACGTTGCAAGTCTCTATGAAAATAAGGTGGAACAAACCTTTGCCGCATGAGGTCTTTCATGTCGACCCATGAGTCTATGGGCCTCATTCTCTTCCTCCTTCTGTCAGATACCTCACGATCCCACCAGATGAGGGCATTTTCTGTGAGTTGTGCTACTGCCATTGAGACTCTCCTAGGTCCTGGTTGGTTGTAATGATCAAAGATATGATCCATTGTTCTTTCCCAATCTAGGTAAGCCTCGGGGTCTACTTTTCCTGCAAAACTTGGAGGAGTTAGTTTAACATCAGGATGAATTACCCGGTTGTAGGTGTGTTCATCTCCATCCTCATGACGTCTAGGAGGCATTCTTGGTCTCTGGTGAAGACCATATGGCTCAAAGCCATCATCTTCTGCCTCTGGTTGCCGTGGAGGTCCTCTCGGCCTATGGTGATAGTTATGAGGTTGTGTCCTCATCTCCATCTGGCTGGGGTTCCTCCTGTTTGCCGTGTCCTAAGGTACTCAGGACCCTCAGGACGGTCTTGCTCAGCTCTCACGTGCCTTATGGCCTGGAATCTTACTGGTCTCTCCACGGCGCTCCAACCTCTCGCCTATGGATGCGAGTTGTGTTTGGAGTGTGGTGAACATAGCCATCATGGCTCCGGCTGCGTCTCTATTCTCTTCTCCCATGGTGTGCTACAAAGAAAGAATACAAATTAGGGTACTCCTAAATTATTAGGAGGTTTTCTTTTTATATGGGGTTTGAAAAATGCAAAAAGGAAAAATCCTAAGGAAAGGAAATTCGACTACAAGAAAAAAAGGAAACTTCCTAGACAACTTGTGCTAGCTGTCCAATTCGAAATATCTTGGGTATTTTCCTATTCTCTTTTCTTTCCTTTTTCTTTTCTTTTCTTTTCTTTTTAATTTAACTTAAAATTAATGGAAATATGAATTAAATAAAAAGGAAAACGTGAATGACAATGCAAAAGTGAATCTAAACCCTAGTGATACACGTGGGAGGCTAGATGCACTCGGTTTGGAGTTTGATGTTGTTTTTTTTTTTTGATTTTTCTTGAATGCGACTTAAACTAATGCAAGAACTAAAAACAAGACAAGCAAAAGGATAGAAACAACCTGGTTTAGGAGCTTTAGCTCTGATACCAAAATGATACAAGCCTTGATTCAAGGATGTATGCGTGTGGGCTGTTTGTAGAAGATTAGGTGAGAAACTCAACCTTAGGCTTCTGGATAGGGGTTTTCTGGTTGGTAAACGATGGAAGGGTGAAGTGAACCACGAGGGGTGATGAACCTCGTGATAAATCACAAACTTAGAGCTAGGAGGGCTGGTCTCAACTAGGTTCTAAGCGCACAAGACTTCTTGAGAGAAAACTTGTAGAAAAGTTCTACTTTATTAATAATCAAAAGGTTGTCGAACTACAATGCTGGAAGGAGCCTTATTAATATGCTCGACAGCTTGACCTACTAGGGTCGACACAAATAAGAAAAGGAAAGTTTACAAAAGTGCACAAAAGGAAAAAATACAAAAGTGTATAACCGAAAAAGGACCTATTCCTAAAATGTTCTTGACTCAAAATGTAAAGCAACTAGATCCTACCCTGCAAAACAGAAAGAGGCATATATTCGAATGTAAACTTACCTTAACTCACCTCACGGCCAAGAAATGGAAGGTGGCCGTCCTTGGGGCATGCACGTGCCTTGCTCCTAGTCTTCGACTTGGAGTAGTTAAATATCTTTGGGCCTGACCTCTCTTGCCACTAAAGCCCAAGTCTCTGATGTTCCTTGTGTTGTTGAGAAGCCTTTGGACTCTAATTTGCTCTTCTGGCCCATTGTCCTTAGCTGCTCTTCCTCTAGAAGCTTGTCGACCCATAAGCTGAATTTTTGGAAGAGTGCTCTTGATCTGCTTCTTGTCATTGCTCCTGGAGGTACCACTGGTGTAAATACTTCCTCTAAGTGCATGTCCTGGAGCTGGTAGCTCATTTGGTCCGAGTCCTCTTGTGTAGAAGTGGAAGTGTGCGTGTACTCGGCTGGATGGCTTGTACCGGCTGGATTGTGCGCGGTACTGGCCGGAATGACTTCAGGACCGGCCAAGTTGATCCCGGAGCCGGCGGTGTCATCAGAGGGACCGGCGGTGTCATTCACGTCCCCACCAATTGTGCCGGAAGCTTGGGCCTCTCCGCCGGCAATGTTGACCGGTCTGGTCCTATAGGTCGAGGGTCCGGCGGCACAGTTTGGTCCGGCAGGCGCGCCAGATGGTCCTGCTATCTCGGGCAAGCTTCCTGGTCGGCCAGTCTGGTCTCCTGGCTGGATGTACGACCTGATGTCCTCATCATGTTAGTTTGACATCATGATTGTTTACCCGGTTGTAGGCATAGTCATCTCCATCCTCAGGATGTATAGGGGGCATTCTTGGTCTCTGGTAGGGACCATATGGTTCTTTGCCATTGCCCTCTTCTTCTGGTTGCCGTGGAGGTCCTCTTGGCCTAGGGTGATAGCCGTGAGGCTGTTGGCCCTCATCTTGATCCGTGTGGGGCTCCTCTTGTTCTGGCCGTGTCCTTGGGTGGTCAGGACCTTCAGCAGGGTCTTTGCCAGCCCTCACGTGCCTGATGGCCTGGACTCTCACCGGTCTTTCCACACGCTCCAGCCTCTCGCCTATTGATGCGATTTGGGTTTGAAGTGTGGTGAACATAGCCATCATGTCCTCGGTGGCGTCTTGATGTCCTCCTTCAGCCATCATGTGCTACAAAAAATAGGGTTAGTTGTCTCTTAAGAGTTCTTTAGGAGAGGATTTTATAGTAGGAGGTATTCAAGGAAAAATAGCCAGTTAAAATGATCATTCTAAGATGATCATTGGTGCTCCTTTTGTTAAGGCTTATAAATGAAGCATAATGCATGGCATCACTCAGTTTGGGATAGATTGGATACTTGGAAATTTCTGCATAGCTCTATCAGTCTCAAATGTTGTCACGATATTGAAAATTGCTAGATTAACGTGGGTGTTGGATTCATGTCAATTTGAACTCTAAATCAAGTGCTAAAGACAATATAGTCTGGACATGTCAGGTTGATCAGCTAGTTAAAATGATAATTCTAAACTGATCATTGGTGCTCATTGAGTAAAGGTCTAAAAATGAAGCATAATGCATGCCATCAGGCATTTTAGGATAAATGGGATTACTTGGAGGCTTTGTCGTGGTTATTTCGGTCTTAAATTTTATCAAAATATGGAAAATTGAGATATCTTAACGTGGGTGTTGGATTCGTGTCATTTTGAAATCTAAATCAAAAGTTACAGACGATTTAGTGCGGACATGTCATATTCATCAGCCAGTTAAAGTGAACATTCTAATCTGATTATTAGTGCTCCTTTAGTAAAGAGTTATAAATGAAGCATAATTCATGGTATCACGGAGTTTGGAATACATTGGATTACTTAGAGGCTTTGTCGTAGCTCTTTCAGTTTAAAATGTTTACAAATGACACATAATGCAAGGCATCACGCAGTTTGAGATAGATTGGATTACTTGGAGGATTTCTTGTAGCTATTTCAGTTTTTAATTTTATCACAATATTTAATTTTGAGCTAGCTAATTAACGTGGATGTTGGATTCGTTTCATTCTTAACTCTAAATCAAAAGCTACATATGATTTAGTGCTTACATGTCATATTGATCGACAAGTTAAAGTGATCATTCTAAACTAATTATTAGTGCTCCATCAGTAAAGGCTTGTAAATAAAGCATAATGCATGACATCACGCAGTTTAGGATAGATTGGATTACTTGATGGCTTTGTGGTAGTTGTTTCCGTCGCAAATGTTGTCACAATATAGAAATTTGACCTAGCTTTACCTAGGCGTTATATTCGTGTCATTGTTAACTCCACATCCAGAGTTACAAATTATTTAGTGCGTACATATCAAGTGGATCAACCAGTTAAAATGATCATTCTAAACTGATTATTGGTGCTCTATGAGTAAAGACTTATAAATATATCATAATGCTTGGCATCACAAAGTTTGGGATACATTGGATTACTTAGAGGCTTTGTCGTACCTCTTTCAGTCTCAATTGTTGTCACAATATGGAAAATTGAGCTAGAATAATGTGGGCGTTTGATTGATGTCATTCTGAACTTTAAATTAAAAGTTATAGATGATTTAGAATGGTTATGTCAAGTTTATCGGCTAGTTAAATTGATCATTTTAAACTGATAATGGGTGCTCATTGAGAAAAGATTTACAAATGAAGCATAATGCATGGCATCACGCAGTTTGGGATATATTTGGTTACTTGTAGGCTTTGTTGTAGCTATTTCTCTCTAAAATGTTATCACAATTTAGATAATTGAGCTATCTTAAAGTGGGTGTTGGATTCATGTCATTTTGAGTTCAAAATCAAATGTTACACACGATTTAGTGCGGACATGCCAAGTTTATTAGCTAGTTAAAATGATCATTCTAAATTGATCATTGGTGCTCATTGAGCAAAGGTTTACAAATGAAGCATAATGCATGGCATCACGTAGTTTGCGATAGATTGGATTACTTAGAGGATTTCTTGTAACTATTTCGATCTTTCATTTTGTCACAATGTAGAATATTGGGCTAGCTTAACGTGGGCGTTGGATTCGTTTCCTCCAAAACTCTAAATCAAAGGTTATGGACAATTTAGTGCAAACAAGTCATATTGATCGGCCAGTTAAAGTGATCATTCTAAATTGATCATTCTAAATTGATTATTAGTGCTCGTTGAGTAATGGCTTAAATTAAGCATAATGCATGGCATCACACAGTTTAGGATAGATTGGATTACTTGATGGCTTTGTGTAGTTATTTTAGTGTCAAATGCTGTCACAGTATAGAAAATTGAGCTAGCTTAACTTGGGCGTTGGATTCGTGTCATTCTAAACCCTACATTAAAAGTTACGGACGAATTTAGTGTGTACATATCAAGTGGATAGACCAGATAAAATGATCATTTTAAATTGATCATTGGTACTCCTTGAGTACAGGCTTATAAATCAATCACAAAGCATGGTAGCACAAAGTTTGGGATACATTGGATTACTTGGAGGATTTGTCATAGCTCTTTTAGTCGTAATTGTTGTCAAAATAGTGATAATTGAGCTAGATTAGCAGGTCATTGGATTCACGTCATTTTGAGCTCTAAATCAGAAGTTATAGAAGATTTTGTGTAGACATATCAAGTTTATCAACTAGTTAAACTGATCATTTTAAACTGATAATTGGTACTCATTGAGAAAAGATTTTCAAATGAAGCATAATGCATGGCATCAAGATTTGATTACTTGGAGGCTTTGTTTTAGCTATTTCGCTCTTAAATTTTATAACAATTTAGAAAATTGAGCAATTATTGTGGGCGTTGGATTCAAGTCATTTTGAGCTCCAAATCAAATGTTACAGACGATTTAGTGCGGTCATGTCAAGTTCATTAGCTAGTTAAAATTATCATTCTAAATTGATCATTGGTGTTCAATGAGCAAATGTTTATAAATGAAGCATAATGAATGGCATCACGCAGTTTGGTAGAGATTGGACTACTTGGAGGACTTTTCGTGGCTATTTTGGTCTTTAATTTTGTCGTAATATAGAATACTTAGCTAGCTTAACATGCGGTTTGGATTCGTTTCATTCTGAATTCTAAATCAAAACTTACGGACGATTTAGTGCAGACATGTCATATTGATCGGCCTGTTAAAGTGATCATTCTAAATTGATCATTCTAAACTGATCATTAGTGCTCCTTGTGTAAATGCTTATGAATGAAGCATAATGCATGACATCATGCAGTTTAAGATAGCTTGGAGAACTTGATGGCTTTGTGGTAGTTGTTTCAGTATTAAATGTTGTCACAATATAGAAAATTGAGCTAGCTTAACCTGGGCGTTATATTCTTGTCATTCTTAACTCTACATCAAAAGTTATGAATTTAGAGCGTAAATATCAAGTGGATCACACAGTTAAAATGATCATTCTAGACTGATCATTGGTGTTCCATGAGTAAAGGCTTACAAATATATCATAATGCATGGCATCACGAAGTTTGGGATACATTGGGTTACTTGGAGGCTTTATCGTAGCTCTTTCAGTCTCAATTGTTGTCACAATATTGAAACTTGAGGTAGATTAACATGGACGTTGGATTGATATCATTCTGAATTCTAAACGAAACGTTATGGACGATTTAGTATGGACAAGTCAAGTTTATCGGCTAGTTAAATTAATCATTTTAAACAGATAATTGGTGCTCATTAAGAAATGATTTCCAAATGAAGCATAATGCATGGCATCACGCAGTTTGGGATAGATTTGATTACTTGGATTCTTTGTTGTAGCTATTTCGGTCTTAAATGGTATCACAATTTTATAAATTGAGTTATCTTAATGTGCGCGTTGGATTCATGTCATTTTGAGTTTTACATCAAATGTTAGAGACGATTCAGTGCGGACATGTCAAGTTGATTAGGTAGTTAAAATGATCATTATAAATTGATCATTGGAGCTCATTGAGCAAAGGTTTACAAATGAAGCATAATGCATGGCATCACGCAGTTTGGGATAGACTGGATTACTTGGAGGATTTCTCATAACTATTTCGATCTTTAATTTTGTCACAATATAGAATATTGAGCTAGCTTAACGTAGGCGTTGGATTCGTTTCTTCCTGAACTCTAAATTAAAAGTTACGGACACTTTAGTGTAAACATGTCATATTGATCGGCAAGTTAATGTGATCATTCTAAGTTGATCATTCTAAACTGATTATTATTGCTCCTTGAGTAATGGCTTGAATGAAGCATAATGCAAGGCATCACGTAGTTTAGGATAGATTGGATTACTTGATGGCTTTGTGCTAGTTATTTTAGTGTCAAATGTTGTCACAGTATAGAAAATTTAGCTAGCTTAGCTTGGATGTTGAATTCATGTCATTCTTAACTCTACATAAAAATTTACGAAGGATTTAATGCATACATATCAAGTGGATAGCCCAGTTAAAATGATCATTCTAAACCTTTCATTGGTATTCCTTCAGTAATGGCTTATAAATCAATCATAATGCATGGTATCACGAACTTTTGGATACATTGGATTACTTGGAGGCTTTGTCGTAGCTCTTTTAGTCTCAATTGTTGTTAGAATATTGAAAATTGAGCTAGATTAACAGGTCATTGGATTGATGTCATTTTGAAATCTAAATCAGATTTTGTGTGGACATGTCAAGTTTATCGGCTTGTTAAATTGATCATTTTAAACTGATATTGGTGCTCATTGAGAAAAGATTTACAAATGAAGCACAATGCATGGCATCACATTGTTTGGGATCGATTTGATTACTTTGAGGCTTTGTCGTAGCGATTTCGGTCTTAAATTTCATCACAATTTAGAAAATTGACCTATCTTAATGTGGGCGTTGGATTCATGTCATTTTGAGCGTTAAATGAAATGTTACAGACGATTTAGTGCGGACATGACAAGTTTATTAGCTAGTTAACATGATCATTCTAAATTGATCATTGGTGTTCATTTAGCAAAGGTTTACAAATTAAGCATAAGGCATGGCATCAAGCAGTTTTTGAGAGATTAGATTACTTGGAGGATTTTTCGTAGCTATTTCGGTCCTTAATTTTGTCACAATGTAGAATATTGAGCTAGCTTAACGTGGGCGTTGGATTCGTTTTGTTATGAGCTCTAAATCAATAGTTAAGGACGATTTAGTGCAAACATGTCATATTGATCGGCTAGTTAAAGTAATTATTATAAACTGAATATTAGTGCTCCTTGAGTAAAAGCTTATAAATGAGGCATAATAAATGCCATCACACAGTTTAGGGTAGATTGGATTGCTTGATGGCTTTGTGGTAGTTATTTGAGTCTCAAATATTGTCAGAGTATAGAAAATTGAGCTAGCTTAACGTAGACGTTGGATTTGTGTCATTCTTTATTCTACATCAAAAGTTACGGACGATTTAGTGCGTTCATATCAAGTGCATAGTCCAGTTAAAATGATCATTCTAAAATGATCATTTGGTGCTCCTTGAGTAAAGGCTTTGAAATGAATCATAATGCATGGTATCACGAAGTTTTGGATACATTGGATTACTTGGAGGCTTTGTCGTACCTATTTTAGTCTCAATTGTTGTCACAATATTGAAAATTGAGCTAGATTAACAGGACGTTGGATTCATATAATTCTGAACTCTATATAATAAGTTATTGACAATTTATTGTGAACATGTCAAGTTTATCGGCTAGTTAAATTGATCATTTTAAACTGATAAGTGGTGCTCATTGAGAAAAGATTTTCAATCGAAGTATAATGCGTGGCATCACATTGTTTGGGATAGATTTGATTACTTGGAGGCTTTGTTGTAGCTATTTCGGTCTTAAATTTTATCTTAATTTAGAAAATTGAGCAATATTAATGTGGGCATTGGATTCATGTCATTTTGAGCTCTAAATCAAATGTTACATATGATTTAGTGTGGTCATGTCAAGTTGATTAGCTAGTAAAAAGGATGATTCTAAATTGATCATTGACTTCATTAAGCAATCATTTACAAATGAAGCATAATACATGGCATCACACAGTTTGGTGGAGATTGGATTACTTGGAGGGTTTGTCGTAGCCATTTTGGTCTTTAATTTTGTCGTAATATAGAATATTTAGCTAGCTTAACATGCGCATTGGATTCGTTTCATTTTGAACTCTAAATCAAAAGTTATGGACGATTTAGTGCAGACATGTCATATTGATTGGCCTATTAAAGTGATCATTCTAAATTGATCATTCTAAACTGATCATTCTAAACTGATCATTCTAAACTGATTATTAGTTCTCCTTGAGTAAATACTTATAAATGAAGCGTAATGCATGACATCACGCAGTTTAGGATAGCTTGGAGTACTTGATGGCTTTGTGGTAGTTTTTTCAGTCTCAAATGTTGTCACAATATAAAACATTGTGCTAGTTTAACCTGGGCATTGGATTCGTGTCATTCTTAACTCTACATTAAAATTTATGGATGATTTCGTGCGTACATATAAAGGGGTTTGCCCAGTTAAAATGATCATTGGTGCTCCTTGAGTAAAGTCTTATAAATGAATCATAATGAAATGCATCACGAAGTTTGGGATACATTGGATTACTTGGAGGCTTTGTCATTGCTCTTTCAGTCTCAATTGTAGTTACAATATTGAAAATTGAGCTAGATTAGTGTGGCGTTGGATTCATGTCATTCTGAATTATAAATGAAAAGTTATGGATGATTTAGTGTGGATATGTCAAGTTTATCGGCTAGTTAAATTGATCATTTTAAACTGATAATTGGTGCTCATTGAGGAAAGATTTACAAATGAAGCATACCGCATGGCATCACATAGTTTGGGAATGATTTTTTTTTTGGAGGCTTTGTTGTAGCTTATCGGTCTTAAATGTTATCACAATTCAGAAAATAGAGCAATCTTAATGTGGGCTTTGTATTCATGTCATTCTGAGCTCTAAATCAAATGTTACATACTATTTAGTGCGGACTTGTCAAGTTGATTAGCTAGTTAAAATGATCATTCTAAATTGATCATTGGTGCTCATTGAGCAAAGGTTTACAAATGAAGCATAATGCATGGCATTACGCTGTACAAATGAAGCATAATGCATGACATTACGCAGTTTGTGATGGATTGGATTACATAAAGGATTTCTCATAACTATTTGATCTTTAATTTTGTCACAATATAGAATAGTGAGCTAGCTTAACGTGGGCATTGTATTTGTTTCGTCGTGAACTCTAAATCAAAAGTTATGGATGATTTAGTGCAAACATGTCATTTTGATCAGCCAGTAAAAGTGATCATTCTAAATCATTCTAAACTGATTATTAGTGCTCCTTGAGTAATGGCTTAAATGAAGCATAATGCATGGCATCAAGCAGTTTAGGATAGATTGGATTACTTGATGGCTTTGAGGTAGTTATTTTAGAATCAAATGCTGTCACAGTATAGAAATTTAAACTAGCTAAACTTGGGCGTTGGATTTGTGTAATTCTTAACTCTACATCAAACGTTACAGACGATTTAGTGCATACATATCAAGTTGATAGCCCAGTTAAAATAATCATTCTAAACTGATCATTGGTATTCCTTGAGTAAAGGCTTATAAATCAATCATAATGCATGGTATCACGAAGTTTGGGATAGATTGGATTACTTGGAGGCTTTGTCGTACCTCTTTTAGTGTCAATTATTATCACAATATTGAAAATTGAGCTAGATTAACAGGTCGTTGGATTTATGTCATTATGAACTATAAATTAGAGGTTATAGACGATTTAGTCTGGACATGTCAAGTTTATCGGCTAGTTAAATTGATCATTTTAAACTGATAATTGGGCTCATTGAGAAAAGATTTACAAATGAAGCATAATGCATGAAGTCACATTGTTTGGGATAGATTTGATTACTTGGAGGCTTTGTTATAGCTATTTCGGTCTTAAATTTCATCACAATTTAGAAAATTGAGCTATCTTAATGTGCGCGTTGGATTCATATCATTTTGAGTTCTAAATCAAATGTTACATATGATTTAGTACATATATGCCAAGTTGATAAGCTAGTTAAAATGATCATTCTAAATTGATCATTGGTGTTCATTTAGCAAAGCTTTACAAATGAAGCATAATGCATGGCATCATGCAGTTTGGGAGAGATTGGATTACTTCTAGGATTTGTCGTAGCTATTTCGGTTTTTAAGTTTGTCACAATATAGAATATTGAGCTAGCTTAACATGGGCGTTGGATTCGTTTTATTCTGAACTCTAAATTAAAAGTTACGAACGATTTAGTGCAAACATGTCATATTAATCGGCCAGTTAAAGTCATCATTCTAAACTGATTATTAGTGTTCCTTATGTAAAGGCTTACAAATGATGCGTAATGCATGACATCACGCAGTTTAGGATAGATTGGATTACATGATGGCTATGTGGTAGTTATTTCAGTCTCAAATGTTGTCACAGTGTAGAAATTTGAGCTAGCTTAACATGGGCGTTGGATTCGTGTAATTCTTTAGTCTACATCAAATGTTATGGACGATTTAGTGCGTTCATATTAAGTTCGATAGTCCAGTTAAAATGATCATTCTAAACTGATCATTTGGTGCTCCTTGAGTAAAGGCTTATAAATGAATCATAATGCATGGTATCACGAAGTTTGGGAAACATTGGATTACTTGGAGACTTTGTTGTAGCTCCGTCTCAATTATTGTCACAATATTGAAAATTGAACTAGATTAATAGGTCGTTGGATTCATGTCATCCTGAAGTCTAAATAAGAAGTTATATATGATTTAGTGTGGACATGTCAAGTTTATTGGCTAGTTAAATAGATCATTTTAAACTGATAATTGGTGCTCATTGAGAAAAGATTTTCAAATGAAGCATAATGCATGGCATCACATTGTTTGGGGAAGATTTGATTACTTGGAGGCTTTATTGTAGCTATTTCGGTCTAAAGTTTGGGATACATTGGATTACTTGGTGGCTTTGTCGTAGCCCTTTTATTCTCAATTGTTGTCACAATATTGAAAATTGAGCTAGAATAACAGGCCGTTGGATTCAAGTCATTCTGAACTTTAAATCAAAAGTTATAGATGATTTAGTGCGGACATGTCAAGTTTATCGGATTAATAAATTGATCATTTTAAAATGATCATTGGTGCTCATTGAGAAAAGATTTACAAATGAAGCACAATGCATGGCATAATGTTGTTTGGGATAATTTTGATTACTTGGAGGCTTTGTTGTAGCTATTTTTGTCTTATATTTTTTCACAATTTAGAAAATTGAGCTATTTTAATGTGGGTGTTGGATTCATGTCATTTTAAGCTCTAAATCAAATGTTACAGACGATTAAGTGCGGATATGTCAAGTTTATTAGCTAGTTAAAATGATCATTCTAAATTGATCATTGGTGTTCATTGAGCAAAGGTTTACAAATAAAGCATAATACATGGCATAACACACTTCGGGAGAGATTGGATTACTTGGAGGATTTGTCGTAGCTATTTTGGTATTTAATTTTAACACAATATAGAATATTGAGCTAGGTCAATGTGGGCATTGGATTTGTTTCATTCTGATCTCTAAATTAAAAGTTACGGACGATTTAGTGCAAACATGTCATATTGATCAGCCTGTTAAAGTCATCATTCTAAATTGATCATGCTAAACTGATTATTAGTGCTCGTTGAGTAAAAGCTTATAAATTAAGCATAATGCATGGCATCACACAATTTAGGATAGATTGGATTACTTGATGGCTTTGTGGTAGTTATTTCAGTCTCAAATGTTGTCACAGTATAGAAAATTGAGCTACCTTAACCTAGGGGTTTGATTCGTCTTATTCTTAACTCTACATCAAAAGGTACATACGATTTAATGCGTACATATAAAGTGGATAGCACAGTTAAAATGATCATTGTAAACTGATCATTGGTGCGCCTTGAGTAAAGGATTACAAATCAATCATAATGCATGGTATCACGGAGTTTGGGATACATTGGATTACTTGGAGGCTTTGTCGTAGCTATTTTTGTCTCAATTGTTATCACAATATTGAAAATTAAGCTAG
Source organism: Pugionium cornutum (assembly GCA_018901935.1). Classification (NCBI taxonomy): domain Eukaryota; kingdom Viridiplantae; phylum Streptophyta; class Magnoliopsida; order Brassicales; family Brassicaceae; genus Pugionium; species Pugionium cornutum. The sequence goes on along the minus strand of JAENJI010000012.1, from coordinate 18,746,877 downwards.
ATTAACAGGCCGTTGGATTCATGTCATTAACAGGCCGTTGGATTTAGTGTGGACATGTCAAGTTTATTGGCTAGTTAAATTTATCATTTTAAACTAATAATTGGTGACCATTGAGATAAGATTTACAAATAAAGCATAATGCATGGCATCACGCAATTTGGGAGAGATTGGATTACTTGGAGGATTTGTCATAGCTATTTTGGTCTTTAATTTTGTCACAATATATAATATTGAGCTAGATTAACTTGGGCATTGTATTCGTTTCATTCTGAACTCTAAATCAAAAGTTACAGACGATTTAGTGCAGACATGTCATATTGATCGGCCAATTAAAGTGATCATTCTAAATTGATTATTATAAACTGATTATTAGTGCTAATTGTGTAAAGGCTAATAAAAGAAGCATAATGCATGACATCACGCAGTTTAGGATATATTAGATTACTTGATGGCTTTGTGGTAATTTTTTCAGTATCAAATGTTGTCACAATATAGAAAATTGAACTAGCTTAATCTGGCCGTTGGATTCCTGTCATTCTTAACTCTCCATCAAAAGTTATAGACGATTTAGTGCGTACATATCAAGTGGATCACCCCGTTAAAATGATCATTCTAAACTGATCATTGATGCTCCTTGAGTAAAGGCTTATAAATGAATCATAATGCATGGCATCACGAAGTTTGGGATACATTGGATTACTTGGAGTCTTTGTCGTAACTCTTTTAGTGTCAATTGTTTTCACAATATTGAAAATTGAACGATACAGTACAATCTAAATCCCTTAACGAGGATCCATTAGAGGGCAAGTCTTGTGCCAGCAACTGTGGTAATTCCAGCTCCAATAGCGTATATTTAAGTTGTTGCAGTTAAAAAAGCTCGTAGTTGAACGTTGGGATGGGTCGGCCGGTCTACCTTTGGTGTGCACCGATCGGCTTGTCCCTTCGGTCAGCGATACGCTCCTGGCCTTAACTGGCCGGGTCGTGCTTCCGGTGCTGTTATTTTAAAGAAATTAAAGTGCTCAAAGCAAGCATACACTCTGGATACATTAGAATGGGATAACATCATAGGATTTCAATCCTATTTTGTTGGCCTTCGGGATTGGAGTAATGATTAACAGGGACAGTCGGGGGCGCATTCGTATTTCATAGTCATAGGTGAAATTCTTGGATTTATGAAAGACGAACAACTGCCAAAGCATTTGCCAAGGATGTTTTCATTAATCAAGAACGAAGTTGGGGGCTCGAAGACGATCAAATACCATCCTAGTCTCAACCATAAACGATGCTGAACAGGGATCAGCGAATGTTGCTTTTAGGACTCCGCTGGCACCATATGAGAAATCACAGTTTTGAACAATTTAGGGTGGACATGTCAAGTTTATCGGGTAGTTAAATTGAACATTTTGAACTGATAATTGGTGCTCATTGAGAAAAGATTTACAAATTAATCATAATGCATGTCATCGCGTTATTTGGGATACATTTGATTACTTGGAGGCTTTGTTGTAGCTATTTCGGTCTTCTATTTTATCACAATTTAGAAAATTGAGCTATCTTAATGTGGGTGTTAAATTGATGTCATTTTGAGCACTAAATCAAATATTACAAACAATTTTATGCGGGCATGTCAAGTTGATTAGCTAGTTGAAATTATCTTTCTAAATTGACCATTGATGTTCATTGAGCAAAGGTTTACAAATGAAGCATAATGCATGGCATCACGCAGTTTGGGATAGATTGGATTACATGGAAGATTTTCTGTAGGTATTTCGATCTTTAATTTTATCACAATATAGAATATTGAGCTAGCTTAACGTGGGCATTAGATTCGTTTCATTCTAAACTCTAAATCAAAAGTTACGAACGATTTAGTGCAGACATGTCATATTCATTGGCCAGTTAGAGTGATCATTCTAAATTGATCATTCTAAACTGATTATTAGTGCTAGTTGAGTAAAGGATTATAAATGAAGCATAATGCATGACATCACACACTTTAGGATAGATTGGATTACTTGATGGCTTGGTGGTAGCTGTTTTAATCTCAAATGTTGTCAAAATATAGAAAATTGAGCTAACTTAACCTAGGCGTTGGATTCGTGTCATTCTTAAATCTACATCAAAAGTTATGGAAAATTTAGTGCGTACATATCAAGTGGATAGCACAGTTAAGATTATCATTGGTGCTCCATGATAAAACTCTTATAAATGCATCATAAGGCATGGCATGACAAAGTTTGGGACACATTGGATTACTTGGAGGCTTTGTCATAACTCTTTAGTCTCAATTGTTGTCACAATATTGAAAATTGAGCTAGATTAACTGGGCATTGAATTCATGTCATTCTGAACTCTAAATCAAAATTTATATGCGATTTAGTGTGGATATGTCAAGTTTATCGGCTAGTTAAATTGATCATGTTAAACTGATAATTGGTGCTCATTGAGCAAAGGTTTACAAATGAAGCATAATGCATGGCATCTCGCAGTTTGGGATAGATTGGATTACTTGGAAGCTTTGTTGTGGCTATATCGGTCTTATATTTCATCACAATATAGAAAATTGAGCTAGTTTAATGTGGGCGTTGGATTCGTGTCATTCTGAACTCCAAATCAAAAGTTATGGACGATTTAATGCGTACATGTCAAGTTGATCGGCCAGTTAAATGACAATTCTGATCATTGGTGCTCCTTGAGTAAATGCTTATAAATCAGCATAATGCATGACATCACGCAGTTTTGAGAATCATTGTTTTAGCTGGAGGCTTTGTTGTCACTCTTTCAGTCACAAATGTTGTCACAATATTAAAAATTAAGCTAGATTAACGTGGGCGTTGGATTCATGTAATTTTGAGCTCTAAATCAATAATTATGGTTGATTTAGTGCAGAGATGCCAAGTTTATCCCTTAGTTAAACTTATCATTCTAAACTGATCATTGGTGCTCATTGAGCAAATGTTTACAAATGAAGCATAATGCATGGAATCACACAGTTTTGGATAGATTGGATTATTTGGAGGATTTGTCGTAGCTATTTCAATCTTAAATTTTGTCAGAATATAGAAAATTTAGCTAGGTTAACGTGGGCGTTAGATTCATGTCATTTTGAATTCTAAATCAAAAGTTACAAAAGATTTAGTGCTTACATGTCAAGTTGATCGGCTTGTTAAAATGATCATTCAAATGTGATTATTGGTACTCCTTGAGTAAAGGCTTATAAATGAATCATAATGAATAGCATCACGCAGTTTGTAATATATTAGATTACTTGGAGGTTTTTCGTAGTTCTTTCAGTCTCAAATGTTGTCACGATATTGAAAATTGAGCTAGATTAACGTGGGTATTGGATTTATGTCATTTTGAGCTCTAAATCAAATGTTAAAGGCAATTTAGTGCAAAAATGTTGAATCGGATTGCATTTCTACACTAAAGACCAAATATAATAAGAAAGACAAGAACAAGGTTCTTGTAAAAAAATCTGAGATCTCCTTTTGTAAATTCATTTTTCAAATTCATAACAGCATACAAGTCTTCCTTCTCCATTGATGATATTAACATAAGTTACAATGAAAAAAAACAGAGCTGTTCTTTATGTGTAAAGGTGTTTATCGGAAGCAAAGAGAGGAATATAGATCGAAATCAATATATGTGTAAATACAAAGGAAATGAGATACTGGAAGAAAAAGAAGAAGAAGACACAAAGTTGATTTTGCCATCGAGCTTTGTGTTGTTATAATACTTAATAGAAAGTAACAACGAACAATCGAGAAACTCGCCACTCGAACTACTTTTTTATATATGGTTATTGTTTAGAGTTAATAAGTAAGATAGGCCAAAACTTTTGAAAAATTAGGCAAATGATCACAAGATTCAAAAAACTAAATCGACTGTAGCCCGGGTAGGGGGAATTACCAAAACACTTTTTGGTAGAGGGCCACCTCACGGAGACAGAAGATGAGAGCAACAGTAAAAATTCTGACAGAAATAGGGCACTGTTCATGGTAGGCAAAATTTGAGAAGATATCGGTGATAGGAGCATTTAATGGATGATTTCAAATAGATTTGGAAATATATATTATTGTTGTACGTATATGTTATACCCGATATTAACCGAGTATATAAAGCTTTATCCATAGAAAAATAATCGCCATTGATATTTGAAGTGAGGGCGTGTAACTTTTTCGGGGTTAGGCAGCAAGCAGAATATCAACATCTATGCTACATTCCAAATTGGTAGGTGGTTTGTTGAAATAGAAAGCAAATCTTGAAGGTAAAATTTTATGAAGCTTTAAAGTTTGTTTAAGATTCTTTTTGGTTCTCACAAATATTGAAATTTAAGATAGAAACATTTATGTCCGGTTGAAGATATTGTGGTTGGTATTTCTGACTGTGTTTTTGACCTTTTGTTTTTTTTTTGAAGCTACATATGCATATTGACATTCAATCATGTCGGATCTTTGCACAGTAATGTTGATGGTGTTCATCGCGGTGTGTTAGTGGTTAATATTCTCATATAACGGTAAACTTTTGGGTTTAAAATGAGATTCAGTGATTGTGCGGCTTGTGAATCTCGTCACGGTTTTTGGGAGAGAGGTGAAGGTGGAGGTTGGGGTTTTAGGAGTCAGACAGGAGCCATAAACTATGGTTTCAAGATACAAGAAAATGAAACATACTCATCCCTTGTGATGATGGTCAGAAGCCATTATGAACTAGACAACCATACACCATTAGATTTAACATACAAAACTCCAGAGTGGTTGTTAGTGTCTAATAATTTCCACTGTTCTCCAGTTGATATATCAATTGATGATGATGTGAAGATTTTTATGTCCGATAGACTTCAGGCGGAGGAAGTGCTTTGTGTTTGACGGTGGGATTGTATCATGTGGAGAGGTACAAGTTTTTCAGAAGAGGTAACTTCATCGAGGGTGTGAAATCAATCGTGAAATCCAAACGCTTTACTTTGGTTGGAAAAGTCTTTGGACGAGCAAACAATAGATTATCGTGGTAACATTTTTGTTATTCGTTAACAAAATATAATATTAGATATGTTTATGTCTTCTTCAAAAGCTTGTTTTGTATTTAGATTTGCTATCAGGTGGTGTTATACATGCAAGCCAAAAGGTTTTGGAAGAGGTATAAAACACCAGAGGAAATAGTTGTCTTAAACAAAGTCCATAATCTATTAAGTGGAAAAGTGTCTGAGAATGATATCATACATCCCGTAACGGATACACAATCATCGTCTAACTCATCCAGTGAGTTCTACAACATGGGTGAAGGTAATAATGATGAAATCATTCGTTTGGATGAAGATGATAGTAATACATCAGAGGGGATGGAAATGGGAGATGGAAGCAATGACGATCAAGGTCACATCACACCAAATTTGCATTCACTCAGAAATTTCAAAATATTTACTTCTACATCAGATAAAATTATCAGCTTCATAATTTACTTTGATTCAATTATAGACGTGTTTTCATTGTCGTAGAAGTTAGTGGTATATGTAACTGTTCGAACACAGAAGCATAAGCGATAATGCCAGCAACTACAATCGATAAGGGGAAAGGGAAAGTGTTTCATGAGTACTTCAATTTGGAAATAAGACAATCAAGTGGGAAGAACAATTTCTCGGTTGAAGACACCGAGCCGGTGGAGGATTCCACTTCGAAAGTTATGTAGGATAAAATGAATTATTTTCCATGAAATAATATTAAAAACATTTAATAATGTTGTTGAATCAAATGGTTAACAGATAGGATTCTGGTTACTCTATTACAAATATATGTATTTATCAAGTTTGAATTCGATATAGAAAACAATTTCGGATATAATATGACTTAGTGGTACATTTAATGTTAAAAGTCAAAAAATTGTTTCCGAGCAATAATTTTTGAGATCGAGAAAACAATAATTATTAAGTTGTTTTCTGAAACTAGTTCTATTAACATGTATTGATTTGGTTGTCGTGTTCAGGTTATTGTTTTCAGAACACTTCGAGTGATGTCTATGTTGGAATGATATTCCACAACCAAGATGCATTCAAACTGCATATGGCTTTATACGCACTCAACCAGAAATTCCATTACCGTACAACACGATCTAAACCACAGAGGATAACACTGAAATGTAATGGCTGAGGATGTCAATGGCATGTCTATGCTTTAAACGTAGAGAGTTGTGGTTGGTTTCAGGTTAGGAAAGCTAAACTTGACCACGTGTGTACAATGAATGATCGAGGTGGATTCTAACAATTAGCAACATAATTGGTAATTGGTGGAATGATGAGAGCGAGGTTTAATTGCCGAAGTGCAGGACCACGACCAAACGAGGTTCAAGAGATGATGCGTAACGAACATGAGGTGCCAATATCATACTGGAAAGCATGGAGTCTAGGGAACTAGCATCTGAGTTTTCTAAAGGATCCCACATAAACTCATATCGCTTACTGTTATCTGACCTTCAAGAGTTGGTGAATGCAAATCCGGGTTCAATTGTCGGTTTGGAGACATCTTATGATGAGGGGTTTAGTCAACGGTTTAAGTATCTTTTCTTTGCGTTTGGGGCCAGCATGGCTGGCTATGCATACATGCGAAACGTAATAATAATTGATGGAACTCATCTAAGGGTAAGTATGTTGATTGTTTTACTCAACCGGAATTTACCAGATCTTCGTGTTAGCTTTCGGAATTGTCGACGGCAAGAATGATAAGTCGTAGGAGTGGTTTTTTCAGAAGTTATTTTTAGTGGTCCCAGATGAAGAGGAAACAATTTTTGTGTCAGATCACCACAACTCAATCTACTCTTGATTGCATAAGGTAACAACAACCATATCTGCAATATCCATTGTTACCGGATACTTTAATGCAGTATCTGCTACGCAAGAATGTTACATGAAATACATTTATCTAAACAGAACATATGCATAATTAGAAGTAGTATACCGGTAATACGTATGTGTAATGGTATTTCGAAATAATTACTGCAATTTCCAGGTTGCATTGGCTTACGATATTTTTGATGATTGTATATGTATATCATAAAACAAAGCATTGCGCTTATGTCTTGAATCTACAACACAAAATACAAACAATATTTAAGAAGAAACACCTAGGATACCTTGTATCCAGGGCAGCACGGGCGTATAGTTTGCCAAAATTTTACTCATATTTCAATGAGATAAAGGAAACGACATTGCATGTGCAGGATACCTAATGGATATTGGGCTGGAGCACTGGGCAAGGTCTTATTTCAATGGACTGTGATAAAACCTAATGACAAGCAAAGACGCAGAATCCTTGAATGCAGTTTTGAGTGAAGCCCGTGGCTTCCCGATAATACCTCTGATCAAATATATAAGGTCAACAGTTACAGGTTGGTTCAGTAGGAGGCAACAAAGGCCATCATCCATTACCAGTCTACTTACCCCAAAGGTTGAAGAAATACTTTGAAAAAATTTCGAAATTTGAACTGGTTTCAAAATACATCGTATCAATAAAAGTGAATTTGAGATATGTACCAAACTCGGTGGTTCATACCACGTGGATCTTTTGGAAAAGACTTGTTCTTGCTGTGAGTTTCAGATTCTGAGGATTCTTTGCCCTCATGCAGTTTCTAGTGTTGTGCATTCGAAGATAAAGGTTGATACACTTGTGTGCACCGAGTACACCTCTGGTTTTTGGAAGATGGCTTACAACAGTGTATATCCGGTGCCTGGGGTGACTAACACACATAGGGTGAATGACCGACTGATGGGGATCAATTTTCTTCCACCCACAACAAGGCGACCACATAGACGACCACACAAACAAAGGATATTCTCACAAGGAGAATTTAGAATAAGTCTTACACGATACGTTTTCTAATTACAGATATCCGTGAGAACAACATGTACTAATGTGATCACATAAATATCATAATAGTTATCCAAAATCTTTACTTGGGAATTTCTAGGAGGAGTTAGAAGATGACTAACGGTATGTGGCAGGTGCGGGGGATTCCTTCATAACCTAGTCACTTGTAAAATGCCTATATGAAGTGCCTAATTGATTTGAAGAGCAAATGGGTATCAGATGTTATAAATATTTTGGGAATGGATGTTATTGCGTTATTTTGCAGTTGTTTTATATTAATATAAAACGCAAGTTGTTAGCCGTAATATATTTTGTAATGCCCTGGAAAAATAAATAATTATTGCAATGAGATTCTCCAAAAAGAAGTACTCTACTTCCAAAGCAAAGATGAGTTTGTTCTCTAACAGTGTTGATTGGAACATGAACAACTTTCATATGTTATGAAAATAGTACATATAAAACCCATGAACCATAAAATAATTGGAAAGTTTTGCAGACATAAAATAGATAAAGTTACCGGATATAAAAACTAGTAAACAAAATGTGATTATGGTGCTAACAGTTAGCACATAACATACCCAAATAATTATATATGTAGCAGACATACAAAATGTGATTGAGATCCAATTAGTTCTACACGCAATATGGTACAAACAATAAAAAGAGTCCGGAAATGTGAATTAAGGAATAAAACGAGTTCAGGTCATGGAATGTCAATGTTATCGACAAACTACTCGAAAACATAACAACAACCTTTTGGGATTGGGATGTTATGGAATCAGGTTTGATGTTTTTACATCCATCAAATCTCGTTATTGAATGAGCCTGCATCAACAGTAATGACATGACTGCTGAATCAACATAAATACTATTGTGTGGTATGCCTCTGGGACACACAATAGCATATGCCTTAGTGTGTGAAAACAAGTTTTTGAATGGAGTCATCTTCAACAGGTATGGAATCATCTGAGCTATCGGGCTCAGATCTTTCTTAACCGAACTTTCCGAACGGAAAGAGATATTGCAGTAAAGTACGTACACCGTGTTGACAGATGACTCAACACACACACCAACCCAATGTTGTTTATCAAGGTTGAAAGGGAAATACAGCCGTGGGGGAGCATTTGGATTGCTTTCCAACCTGAAATACACGAATATGTTATCATCAAACATAAAATGGGCCCTGTCTTTAGCTGCAACCTGCGTGAATTTGGAGTGGGGGTTCATAAGCAGCGACACAAAAGTGATGTCCAGGAATAACACAGTCTGCTCTTGACTTTGCTCTGTATTGTACATTAGCTGTGTCAAATGCATTAGAGCATCAAACATCTAGATAAGTTACAACAAAACAGTTAGATGAAACACAAGGTAATAGAACCATTGCATTCCTACATTGTAATAATACTTACATTGGGAGACAATAGTTTCATCCTCTCAGCTATGTCGGCTACGTCTATGTTGTTAATTGTGATGTCTTTAGGCAAATATATTGCGCTACAACAGAATAGAAACCGTTACAACTTCTAATTTCCTAGTAGAATGAATGTTAACAGCAATATCCAAATATCATGCGTAAACAATGTTGAGCCTAATTGCATAGATTGGAAGGTAATTTAAAAAATATCAGATAAACTTATAGTTTCTTCTTCAGTAAACTGTGAAGCCTGACAAATTTGGATGGATAATCCAGACAGGATCATATCCATGGAGGATCGGTTGTGGTTCTTGATGCACTGCAATCAACCATTTATTATATTCAAAATCCTTGAGTACAATTGGTGATGTCCTCTGCCTTTTGCTCTTCCGAATCTCCTGATCCTCCTTGTTAGTGGTATCTTCTTTGTTATCATCTTCCTTATCATCTTCATTACCATCAACGTCATCGGTAGCAGATGTTTGAGGTTGTTCTCCTATTGTATCACTACCGTCACCTTTGTTAACATCATCCTGTGAAAGGCCAAGCGAGAACGATGGCATCGAAGATAGAAAAGCCGAATCATTGATCCCAGTGGGTTCAGGTTGCTGTTTCACATTATTAGTTACAACCATAATTATCATTTACATGTCAATAATGAAAAAGTGGAACATTCATAGAACATACCAAATAATTTTCATCTCTAGCAACGTGAATTTCCTCTGGAGGTAAATTCTCTGTTATAGGGTTGGGTTCCTTGGAAGGGTTGCCGACATTCATGTCAGAGACATCATCAGCAGTGTTCACTTCTTCATCAGTATCATCGTGGACCTAGAAATTGACATAGATCCAATGTTGGAAATCTACATTGTTAAGGATTAAATTATCCGACATTATGTTCATTTACAATAATACCACTTTGCTAACAAACAAAGTAGCCTATTATCATCATGCATAATGTAGTGTAATTGATATCTATAACATAAAAAGCATCTTTAAAAGGGTTCAAAAAAATATAATAACATATCTCATCCAATCCAGCTTGATTAAGTGAACCAAGCACATCATTAATTGCATCGGATGCACCCGATTCCCCCTCCGTTATATCAATAGTGGGGTCCTAAGCAGGCAACCCCTCGCCTGTACGAGAACATTTGATGTTCCAGCGATATCATCTGGGTTAGCAGGGAAATATTGCTGGCCTGCTGGGACATTGAATGATGAAGACTTGTCCATAACCGGACGGATAACATTGAGAACAACATCCTGCATCTTGGTAACCTTTTTATCAATAAATTTCTCAACGGATTCCTGCTGTTTGGTAAATGGCTCGTCTATCTTCTTTAGTAAAGGCTAATAAATGAAGCATAATGCTCCTTTAGTAAAGGATTCTAAATGAAGCATAATGTGTGGCATCACGCAGTTTGGGATACATTGGATTAACTTAGAGGCTTTGTCGTATTCAGCCTCAAATGTTGTCACAATATTAAAAAAATTTTACCTAGATTAACATAGGCGTTGGATTCATGTCATTTTGAGTTTTAAATCAAAAATTACGGACGATTTGGGATGCTTTGAAGATGTTAAGGAATTTGAACATGGAGATGTTTAGTGGAGGGATCGATCCAATTGCAGTAGACAACTGGATGAATATGTTAGAGAGGAACTACAAGACAATCATGTGTGCGATTGAGTTTAGGAACCATTTGTCGATTCAGTACCTAAGGGACGAAGCGCAAGTTTGGTTGGGTAGTGTGGTCGCTAGAACTCATGCAAACCATTTGGTGAGCTCGCATGACTTTAAGGAGGAATTTGCACGGAAGTACTTTCCACAAGAGGCTTTAGACCAAATGGTCGGATTGTTTGCTGACCTTTGGCAAGGGTCTAAGTCAGTAAGAGAGTATGATCTAGATTTTTGTCGACTTAGGAGGTTCGCAGGAAGAGGAACAAGTGAATATGACATGATTCTCAAGTTTCAGAGAGGTTTGAGGCTACAGGTGAAGAATCGTTGCATGGTGCAAAAATATAATAGCATGGTCGATTTAGTGGCAACAGCGTCCTTAGTGGAACAAGGCACTGAGACAGAAACCGAGCAAGCAAACGCGGCTCAACTAAGGGTAGGCAAATTGGTTGAGCCAAAAAGACGTACCATAGATAATCGAAATATTGGCCCAATGCAGGTTAGAGGAGTGCTCACTTGTTACTGGTGCGGTCAGACAGGACATACCAAGATGCATTGTTCAAATGGAGATGATCTATGTTACAATTGTAAGCTACCAGGACACATCTCAAGGAATTGTCCTATGAGGCAGCTAAGAGAAAAGGATAGGGCGAGGGAGCGTATGCCACCACCACCCCCAAAGAGGCAAGCTATGGAACCTCGGGTGTTTGTAGTAGATGTCGAGGAGGGCGCCAAACCGATCGCCTGTATGTTTAGAACCTTTGCCTGTTATTTTTACTTAAATGCATGGGGATTATTTGGTTTTGTATACTTTTTTGGTATGTGTTTCTTAGAAAGATAAACCATGTACGCTTGATTTTGGTCGGAGAAGCGGTCCCTTATATCTTGTCTCACTTTTGAGCTACACATAGTTTTGTTAGTCCTGAATTCGCAAAGTGGTGGGGTTTTAAAGGAGAGTTTTACAGGAAGGTAAGAAGGGTTGAAACAGCGGGAGCAAAAGTGGTAGAATCATTAGGGACTTACAAGGAGGTTCCGGTAATCTTGGAAGGATTGGGTATCGATTGGCTTACCCATCAAGCCATGTTGGATTGTCGACGTGCACGAGTTAACTTTGGTAGTGCTGAAGGAACATTGACATTTCAAGGGGTTCGAGTGCAATGTGGAATTCCCATAGTTTCTATGATTCATGCAGAAGGGCTTATCAATAGAGGGAATGAGGCTTACTTGGCAACAATCACGAGTGAAAGAAAATCAGAAGAAATTGAGCTAAGTGGTATCCCAGTAGTAGCAACATATGAGGATGCCTTTGAACCATTCACAGGAGTTCCGCCAACACGAGGTGATGATTTTACCATTGATTTGGATCCTGGAACCATTCCAGTGTATAAGCCACCATACCATTTAGCCCCTGCAAAATTGGCTGAGCTAAAGAAGCAATTAGAAGACTTAACAAGTAAAGGATTTATAAGAGCTAGTAGTTCTCCGTGGGAAGCACATGTGTTGTTTGTGAAAAAGAAAGATGGAATTTTTAGACTTTGCATTGACTATCGTGGATTGGACAAAGTGACCATAAAAAATAAGTACCTATTACCACGAATTGAAGAGCCATTGGACCAATTGGAAGGAGCTTCATGGTTCTCCAAGATCGATCTAACGTCAGGGTACCACCATATTACGATTGCTGAAAAAAATATAAGGAAGACAGATTTCAGGACGCGCTATGGTGATTACAAATTTGTGGTAATGCCATTTGGTTTGACTAATGCACCAGCCACTTTTATGAAGCTCATAAACAACGTGTTTCAGGGAGTATTTAGACAAATTTTTCATTGTGTTCATTGATTACATCCTAATTTATTCTAAGAGTCGGGATGAACATATGGAGCACTTAAGGGTAGTACTAGAAAAGCTACGAGAATACAAGTTATATTATAAGTTGAGCAAATGTAGTTTCTGCCAGAGGAAGAATGGTTTTGTAGGTCACGTTGTGTCTGAAGCTGGAGTATCAGTGGATCTGGAAAAAAATTGCAACGATTATGGGATGGCCGACACCCAGAAATGCAAGAGAGGTCCATAGTTTTCTTGGCCTAGTGGGTTACTATCGAAAATTCGTTGAAGAATTTGCGAGTATAGCCTATGACTTAACTTACGGGAAATGATGTGAAATGAAATTGGACCAAAGAGTGTGAAGAGAGCTTTCAAAGGTTGAAAGGGATTTGACTAAGACTCCAATATTGGTTTTACGAAGCATTGGGGCACCATATTTGGTATACACTGACGCATCAGGGTCAAGATTGGGTTGTGTTCTGATGTTGTAAAAACGAGTAGTTGCCTATGCGTCTAGACAGTTGAGGAAACATGAGATTAGTTATCCCATTCATGATTTAGAATGAACAGCAGTTGTTTTTACTTTCAAAATTTGGCGTGGGTATTTGTATAGGGAAAAAGTCCAAGTTTTTACGGACCACTAGACTTTAAAATATATATTTATGCAACCAGATCTTAATCTGATACAGAGGAGATGAATGGAGCTACTAACAGATTATGACTTGGAAATCGCATACCATCCTTGTAAGGCTAACATGGTAGCAGATGCATTAAGTAGAAGGAGAAATGACATATCAAGAGAACGGGAAGCAGAGAAGTTAGTGGCTTTCTTGGGAAAATTAAGCTTGTGTGCTACTACGGTTACCAAAGTTGGCATAGGATTGGAAGCCACAAACCGGCAGACTTACTTTGGAAAATATGTGAGGCTCAAAAGGTAGACGATGCACTAAGAAAAACTATGGATAATAATGTACAAGGATACCATACCGCAGACAAGGGGACCTACTTGTATAGGAATCAGGTATGTGTTCCCAATGTTAAGGAATTAAAGGATGAGATCTTATCGGAGGCACACTAGTGGCTTTTTGCAATCCATCCGGGGTGACAAAGCTATATCGAGATCTAAAACGTTATTACCATTGGAACGGTATAAAATGGGATAGTGTAGAATGGATAGCGAAGTGCCCTACGTCCCAACTAGTAAAGGCAGAACGTAGAGCACCTAGTGGGATATTGCAAAGTTTGTCGTTGCCTGAATGGAAATGGGATATGATCACTATGGATTTTGTTACAGGGCTCCCAAGAAAAGTTAGTAAATTGGATATAGTTTGGGTAATTGTTGATCGACTTACGAAGTCAGCTAATTTTTTGGCGATTAAAAAGACAGACAATGTGGACCACTTAGCAAGATTATATTTGGAAGTGATTGTTAGGCTGCATGGGGTCGTAGTGAGCATTGTTTCGGACCGAGACCCGAAATTTACTTCAATATTTGCGCAGGTGTTCCAAAAGGCACTTGTGACGAAAGTGCATCTGAGTACCACATATCACCCACAGACTGATGGACAGTCAGTCGGAAAGAACAATTCAAATCCTTGAGGATATGTTGCGAGCGTGTATGTTGGATTGGGGAGGTCGTTGGGAGAGATATTTAATGTTAGCAGAGTTGTGTATAACAATATTTATAATAGTAGCATAAAGATGTCACCATACGAGGCTTTGTATGGGAGACCTTCTCAGACACCACTTTGCTGGGCAAAAGTCGGAGAGCGTAGAGACTTGGAACCTGAGTTGGTTCAAGAGACAGTGGATCAAGTGGAAACTCTTTGTGCTAGAGTAAAGGAGGCACACGATCGTCAAAAGAGTTATGCTGATAAAGGGAGAAGAGAGTTGGAGTTTAGAGTGGGAGACGAGGTGTATTTGAAAATAAGGGTATTCCAAGGAGCAAATAGAATAAGAAGTTTGGAAACTCAAACCCCGTTTTATGGTGCCTTATCCAATTACTTAAAGGATTGGTACAATTGCATATAGAATGGGATTACCAAAGGAGTTAGCAGTGTTTCATGATGTGTTTCATGTATCAGTCCTCCGAAAAGTTATCAAAGAACCCCAACTCATTATGCAGCAACCACTAGAGGATTTGGAAGAAAACTTGACAATTCTTAGTAAACCGTTAAAATTCCCTGCAGAACGAAGAGTTGATATGCAAGTGATACAAGCCTTGATTCAAGGATGTATGCGCGTGGGCTGTTTGTAGAAGATTAGGTGAGAAACTCAACCTTAGGCTTCTGGATAGGGGTTTTCTGGTTGGTAAACGATGGAAGGGTGAAGTGAACCACACGAGGGGTGATGAACCTCATGATAAATCACAAACTTAGAGCTAGGAGGGCTGGTCTCAACTAGGTTCTAAGCGCACAAGATTCTTAGAGAGAAAACTTGTAGGGAAAAAGTTCTACTTTATTAATAATCAAAAAGGTTGTCGAACTACAATGCTGGAAGGAGCCTTATTAATATGCTCGACAGCTTGACCTACTAGGGTCGACTCAAATAAGAAAAAGGAAAGTTTACAAAAGTGCACAAAAGGAAAAAATACAAAAGTGTATAACCGAAAAAGGACCTATTCCTAAAATGTTCTTGACTCAAAAATGTAAAGCAACTAGATCCTACCCTGCAAAACAGAAAGAGGCATATATTCGAATGTAAACTTACCTTAACTCACCTCACGGCCAAGAAATGGAAGGTGGCCGTCCTGGTGGCATGCACGCGCCTTGCTCCTAGTCTTCGACTTGGAGTAGGGTTAAATATCTTTGGGCCCTGACCTCTCTTGCCACTAAAGCCCAAGTCTCTGATGTTCCTTGTGTTGTTGAGAAGCCTTTGGACTCTAATTTGCTCTTCTGGCCCATTGTCCTTAGCTGCTCTTCTTCTAGAAGCTTGTCGACCCATAAGCTGAATTTGTGGAAGAGTGCTCTTGATCTGCTTCTTGTCATTGCTCCTGGAGGTACCACTGGTGTAGATACTTCCTCTAAGTGCATGTCCTGGAGCTGGTAGCTCATTTGGTCCGAGTCCTCTTGTGTAGAAGTGGAAGTGTGCGTGTACTCGGCTGGATGGCCTGTACCGGCTGGATTGTGCGCGGTACTGGCCGGAATGACTTCAGGACCGGCCAAGTTGATCCCGGAGTCGGCGGTGTCATCAGGGGGACCGGCGGTGTCATTCACGTCCCCACCAAGTGTGCCGGAAGCTTGGGCCTCTCCGCCGGCGATGTTGACCGGTCTGGTCCTATAGGTCGAGGGTCCGGCGGTACTGTCTGGTCCGGCAGGCGCGCCAGATGGTCCTGCTGTCTCGGGCAAGCTTCCTGGTCGGCCAGTCTGGTCTCCTGGCTGGATGTACGACCTGATGTCCTCATCATTCCCTCCCTCTTCAGTAGGTTTTGTCCTCAAAACTGGATCATCTGCATGGAAAGGGGCCAAGTCAGTAACATTGAACGTATTGGACACATTAAACTCACCTGGCAGCTCGATCCGGTAGGCGTTGTTGTTGATCCTCTCGAGCACTCTGAATGGTCCATCTCCTCTTGGTGCTAGCTTGGAACTCCTTAGGTTTGGGAACCTCTCCTGCCGTAGGTGTAGCCACACCCAATCGCCTGGTTGAAAGATCACCTCCTTTCTTCCTTTGTTGGCATGAGTCACGTACTGTCCGGTCCTCTTCTCCAAGTTCTCTGCTACCTTCTGGTGTAACCTCCTTATGAACTCTGCCTTGGATGCTCCGTTGAGGTTGGTCATCTCAGCTGGTGGCAGTGGTGTTTGCTCCAATGGGGTGAGAGGGTTGAAGCCGTATACCACTTCAAATGGGGTCTTCTTGGTTGCTGAGTGCACGGCTCGGTTGTAGGCGAACTCAATGAATGGCAGGCACTCCACCCAAGTCTTTAGGTTCTTCCCTAGTGTTGTTCTGAGAAGAGTTGATAGGGTCCTGTTGACAACTTCAGTTTGGCCATCGGTTTGAGGATGGCAAGTGGTTGAGAAGAGTAGCTTCGTGCCTAGCTTTCTCCAAAGGGTCCTCCAGAAATGGCTGAGGAACTTGGTGTCCCTATCTCATACGATGGTCCTTGGCTCTCCATGAAGCCGTACTACCTCTCTGAAGAACAGCTCAGCTGTTTGCGTGGCATCATTGACATTGGCACATGGGATGAAGTGTGCCATCTTGGAGAATCTGTCCACCACTACAAAGATTGCATCTTTGTGGTTGATCTTGGGCAGACCTAGAACAAAATCCATCGAGATGTCCACCCATGGATGTGTTGGTATGGGCAGTGGGAGATACAACCCGTGAGGTTGCACTCGGGACTTTGCCTTCTTGCAAGTAATGCATCTTGCACAATGTGCTTCTACTGTCCTCTTGATGTGTGGCCAGTAGAAGTGCTCCTTGACCACTGCTAGAGTCTTGTCGACACCAAAGTGGCCCATGAGTCCTCCTCCATGAGCTTCTCGGATGATAAGCTCCCTTAGTGATCCCTGTGGTATGCACAGCCTTCTTTCTCGGAACAAGAATCCCTCATGGATGTAGAATTTGCCATGACTCCCTGTGCTACACTCCTTGTAGCTCTCAGCAAGGTCAGGATCATCTTTGTATAGATCCTTCATGTGCTCGAATCCTAGGACTTTTGCCTCCATGGTTGATATCAAGGCAAACCTCCTTGATAGTGCATCGGCTACCACATTGTCTTTGCCCTTCTTGTACTTGATGATGTACGGAAAGGTCTCTATGAACTCCATCCACCTGGCATGTCTCCTCTTGAGATTGGTTTGCCCTCTGAGGTGTTTGAGAGTCTCGTGATCAGTGTGGATCACAAACTCCTTGGACAGCAAGTAATGCTGCCAAGTCTCCAATGCTCGGACAAGGGCATAGAGCTCCTTGTCATAAGTGGGGTAGTTCAGTGAGGCACCACCTAGCTTCTCACTGAAGTATGCCACTGGTCTCCCTCCTTGGGTTAGCACTGCTCCTATGCCTATTCCAGAGGCATCACACTCCACTTCAAACGTCTTGTTGAAGTCGGGAAGGACTAGCACTGGTGCGTGTGTAAGGCTGTCCTTCAAGGCCTGGAATGCCTTCTCCTGAGCTTCTCCCCAGCTGAATCCCACGTTCTTCTTCACTACTGCCGTCAGTGGTGAGGCAATACTGCTGAAGTTGGGCACGAATCTCCTATAGAAGCTGGCCAGTCCGTGGAAGCTCCTTACTTGGCTGATGTTTCCTGGTGTTGGCCATTCTTGTATGGCTCGAATCTTCTCCTCATCAACCTGTAGGCCCTGTGAACTCACAACAAAACCTAAAAAGACAAGCTTATCAGTACAAAAGGTGCACTTCTTGAGATTGGCATAAAGCTCTTCTTGTCGAAGGGTTTTAAGTACCATCTCAAGATGTGTGAGGTGTTCCGTAGGCACTTACTATAAACAAGTATGTCATCAAAGTAAACAACTACAAACTTACTGATGTACGCCCTAAGAACTTGGTTCATAAGGCATGAAGGTGCTTGGGGCATTAGTCAAGCCGAATGGCATGACTGTCCACTCGTAGAGCCCTTGCTTTGTCTTGAAAGCAGTCTTCCACTCATCACCTTCCTTCATTCTTACCTGGTGGTATCCACTTTTGAGGTCTATCTTGGAGAAGACCGTGGCTCCACTCAGCTCATCTAGCATGTCATCCAGTCGTGGTATTGGATGCCTATACTTGACTGTGATGTTGTTGATGGCTCGGCAGTCCACACACATGCGCCAAGTCCCATCCTTCTTGGGCACTAGTAGCACTGGTACAGCACATGGACTGAGGCTCTCTCGAACATATCCTTTCTCCAGGAGCTCCTTGACTTGCTTCTCAAGCTCTTGGACTCCTCTGGACTCATCCGGTAGGCTGGCCGGTTGGGCAGGGCTGCTCCGGGCACTAGATCAATCTGGTGTTCTATGCCACGTAAAGGAGGCAAGCCTGCTGGTATCTCCTCTGGAAATACATCCTGGAATTTGTTGAGGAGTGTTGCTACTTCATGAGGTAGCTCTACCTGTCCCTGTTCTATACTCAACACTTCCTTGAAAACCATTAGTAACATTAAGTCCTTCGAGGTTAAAGCTCTCCGGACATGACTAGGTTGAATAAGAAAGTTAGACCTGACAAGTTTCTTTTCCTTACTCATTTGGAGTTGTAGCTCATGTACTTGGGCAGGTGTAAGAGGAGCTAGGCTGACCTTTCTCTTGTCATGCACGAAGGTGTAGAGATTGGTTCTGCCATCATGCCGGGTCTCTTTGTCAAACTGCCATGGTCTTCCTAGTAGAAGATGGCCAGCTTGCATGGGCACCACGTCGCACACGACCTGGTCTTGGTACTTGCCCACACTGAATGGCACAGTGACTTGCTCATGAATCTTGAGCTCCACTTTGTCATCAAGCCATCTCAGTCTATATGCTCGAGGATGCCGTGTCCTCTCTAGACCTAGCTTATCAACCATATACGCACTAGCAACGTTAGTGCAAGAACCACCATCTATGATGAGGTTACATACCTTTCCCTTGATGGTGCAATGGCTGTGGAAGATGTTCTCCCTTTGGATGGTCTCTGAAGGATCCACCATTGCACTGAGGATACGTCTAGTGACCAGCACTTCCCCCACATCAGGGTACTCAATGTCACCATATTCTCCTTCTGGTTCATATTCCTCTTCATCTTGGGACTCATATTCTCCTACCTCCGTAATCAGTATGACTCGGTTGTTTGGGCACTCCCTTGAGATGTGTCCACGTCCCCTGCACTTGAAACAAGTTATGTCACGTGATCTTTGAGGGTTAGAAGACTTACCAGGCTCTCTCTGTTCACGGGTGGGTTCAGGAGGCTTGCTCTTGAACCTTGACTCGATCTCTACGCTTTTGCCTTTGTCCACTGTCTTAGGCATGTTGCTTGGTGCCCAAGGTGTCTTAGGCTTGCTGCGGATGTCTTGGCTCTTACGTTTGATGTGCTGTTCAGCTTGCACAGATAGGTGGAACAAGTCCTTGAAGTCGTTGTAGATTTGCCTTTCCACCTTGCAGCTGATCCTTTCTTGGAGTCCATCCAAGAATTGTGCCATCAATGCTTCTTCATCATCATTGAGCTCCAATCTGTTCCTTAACCTCTCGAACTCTTCATAGTACTCCTCTACTGATCTGGTACCCTGCTTAAGAGTACGAAAACGTCGTTGCAAATCCCTATGAAAGTAAGGTGGAACATACCTTTGTCGCATGAGGTCTTTCATGTCGACCCATGAGTCTACGGGTCTCATTCTCTTCCTCCTTCTGTCAGATACCTCACGATCCCACCAGATGAGGGCATTGTCCGTGAGTTGTGCTACTGCCATTGAGACTCTCCTAGGTCCTGGTTGGTTGTAGTGATCAAAGATATGATCCATTCGCTTCTCCCAATCTAGGTAAGCCTCGGGGTCTACTTTTCCTGCAAAAGTTGGAGGAGTTAGTTTAACATCAGGATGAATTACCCGGTTATAGGTGTGTTCATCTCCATCCTCATGACGTCTAGGAGGCATTCTTGGTCTCTGGTGAAGACCATATGGCTCAAAGCCATCATCTTCTGCCTCTGGTTGCCGTGGAGGTCCTCTCGGCCTATGGTGATAGTTATGAGGTTGCGTGTCCTCATCTCCATCTGGCTGGGGTTCCTCCTGTTCGTGCCGTGTCCTAAGGTACTCAGGACCCTCAGGACGATCTGGCTCAGCTCTCACGTGCCTTATGGCCTGGAATCTTACTGGTCTCTCCACGCGCTCCAACCTCTCGCCTATGGATGCGAGTTGTGTTTGGAGTGTGGTGAACATGGCCATCATGGCTTCAGCTGCGTCTCTATTCTCTTCTCCCATGTGTGCTACAAAGAAAGAAGACAATTAGGGTGCTCCTAAATTGTTAGGAGAGTTTTCTTTTTATATGTGGTTTGAAAAAATGCAAAAGGAAAAATTCTAAAGAAAGGAAATTCGAAAAAAAAGGAAACTTCCTAGACAACTTGTGCTAGCTGTCCAATTCGAATTCTTTTAGTATCTTTTCTATTTTCTTTTTCTTTTCTTTTTAATTAAACTTAAAAATAAAGGAAATATGACTTAAACAAAAAGGAAAACGTGAATGATAATGCAAAAGTGAACCTAAACCCTAGTGATACACGTAGGAGGCTAGATGCACTCGGTTTGGAGTTTGATGTTGTTTTTTTGATTTTTCTTGAATACGACTTAAACTAATCCAAGAACTAGAAATAAGACAAGCAAAAGGATAGAAAAAACCTGGTTTAGGAGCTTTAAGCTCTGATACCAAAATGATACAAGCCTTGATTCAAGGATGTATGTGCGTGGGCTGTTTGTAGAAGATTAGGTGAGAAGCTCAACCTTAGGCTTCTGGATAGGGGTTTTCTGGTTGGTAAACGATGGAATGGTGAAGTGAACCACACGAGGGGTGATGAACCTCGTGGTAAATCACAAACTTAGAGCTAGGAGGGCTGGTCTCAACTAGGTTCTAAGCGCACAAGATTCTTAGAGAGAAAACTTGTAGGGAAAAAGTTCTACTTTATTAATAATCAAAAAGGTTGTCGAACTACAATGCTGGAAGGAGCCTTATTAATATGCTCGACAGCTTGACCTACTAGGGTCGACTCAAATAAGAAAAAGGAAAGTTTACAAAAGTGCACAAAAGGAAAAAATACAAAAGTGTATAACCGAAAAAGGACCTATTCCTAAAATGTTCTTGACTCAAAAATGTAAAGCAACTAGATCCTACCCTGCAAAACAGAAAGAGGCATATATTCGAATGTAAACTTACCTTAACTCACCTCACGGCCAAGAAATGGAAGGTGGCCGTCCTTGTGGCATGCACGCGCCTTGCTCCTAGTCTTCGACTTGGAGTAGGGTTAAATATCTTTGGGCCCTGACCTCTCTTGCCACTAAAGCCCAAGTCTCTGATGTTCCTTGTGTTGTTGAGAAGCCTTTGGACTCTAATTTGCTCTTCTGGCCCATTGTCCTTAGCTGCTCTTCTTCTAGAAGCTTGTCGACCCATAAGCTGAATTTGTGGAAGAGTGCTCTTGATCTGCTTCTTGTCATTGCTCCTGGAGGTACCACTGGTGTAGATACTTCCTCTAAGTTCATGTCCTGGAGCTGGTAGCTCATTTGGTCCGAGTCCTCTTGTGTAGAAGTGGAAGTGTGCGTGTACTCGGCTGGATCGGCTGTACCGGCTGGATTGTGCGCGGTACTGGCCAGAATGACTTCAGGACCGGCCAAGTTGATCCCGGAGTCGGTGGTGTCATCAGGGGGACTGGCGGTGTCATTCACGTCCCCACCAAGTGTGCCGGAAGCTTGGGCCTCTCCGCCGGCGATGTTGACCGGTCTGGTCCTATAGGTCGAAGGTTTGGCGGTACTGTCTGGTCCGGCAGGCGCGCCAGATGGTCCTGCTGTCTCGGGAAAGCTTCCTGGTCGGCCAGTCTGGTCACCTGGCTGGATGTACGACCTGATGTCCTCATCAGCAAGGGAAGCATGTTAAATCAGTGCGTCTTCGCTGGGAAAGAGACGGAATTGAAGAAGAGACGTGGGAGTCTGAACATCATATGAGAATCGATGATCCTGGTCTTTTTAAGGACCACAACGATATTGAGGTTGAACCATCAAATTCGGGGAGGAATTCTTTTGTGGTGGGGGAGAATTATAACATCCTGGGCCTAAATTTAAACCGTGAATCCCACGGTACTAAAAGTGAGTGTATAACGGAGAATTCTTCTGAAACCCTAATTCCTCCTAATGGCTATATAAGACATTGCCAAAAGGGATTAGATGCAGTCATTCATCATAAACAAAAAAATGAAGAGAGGGAGAGATTTTGACAGAGTAGAGGGATAGAAAGTTCAGCATTGCAGAGTCCAGGTGTTCGTGTGTACCATCACCAGAGGAAAATAAATTTACGCACGACCGACGATTCCAACTTTCCATTAACCCAAGCTTCGTCGTGAGGTGAGACGGGATCTACGATTTTCATTATAAATTGATGTATATTTGATGAGCGCTTTATTTAGGGATAAAATTAGAGGTTGAATCATGTTTGGGGTTATGGTTTTAGTTAATTGTTGCAAAATAATTGGTGTTTTTATAAGGAAAAAGGGAAGTAAACATATTAGGAATTTATTAATAATAAATAAAAATATATTAAAAAGACGAATAGCAATGTGGTGGTGTACGTGTGTGGTGGGGGAAGGGCGTAGAAATATTAGGTTAATTTATTATTTTAAAGGAGATTATTATGTTGACTTATTTATTAAGGATGATAGATTATTATGTGTTGGTTTATTGGTTAAGGAGACTAAATTATTTATGGTTGATTATGATATAGTAAAATGAACCATAATCAATTAATTAATTGAAATAAATTCATATGATTATTAGATAAATATTAAATATTTAGTCTAATCAAATATAATGTTTGATTTATTTAATGTGAGAATAAATTTCTGCTGAACGGTAGATTCACGTAACGCGGGTATGGTGTATTTGATTCAACTGCGTTGATGAGTGTTGGGGTACGACAACAACGGTGTTGAGTCATAGTTCATTTACAGCTGGAAGGCCATAAACAACCATCGACGTTCTACGTGGCGGGAGCTCGATGTGAGCAAATAGGCCGATGTGGCCATGGTGGAAGCCAACGTGTCTTTGGGGGTTCCGAATCCTTAAACCGACATGGTTAGGGCTGAGGAAGAGTGGTTGTGACTTAGGCAAGCATAGTTTAAACACATATATCTTGGTAATATTGTTGTCGACTTTTTGTGAAATCAATGCTAGTTTTCATTCATAAATAAAATAATTATAAAAATTAGATACATACTTGTATAATGTGTATCAGTGGGTAGGCGTGATCGTTTCACTGAGTAATTATGTTACTCATGCATCATTTTGGATGCAGGTGAGTTCAAGCAGTAATGGTGCAATGACTCAGGGTGGTGGTACGTTTTGGAAAATTTTAAACATTATTTATTTATTTTATTTTGAGTCTTGAGTATTGAATTTTTAAAATTAAAGTCTTACGTTTTTTTAAATAATTTTATATTTGGTTTTGACGAGAGTTCTATTAATAAAAAGAATTATTACTTATATTTTATCTATTAAATGAGATTTTAATTATCACTTAAGTACGAAACGATGGCACGTGTCATGTATTTTGGAGATGGGTGTTACTTCTTCTTTCTCCATTGATGATATTAGAATGAGTTACAATGAAAAAACATAGTTGTTTTTGACGATTTAGTGCGGACATGTGATGTTTATCAACCAGGTAAATTGATCATTTTAAATTGATCATTGGTGCTCATTGAACAAAAGCTTACAAATGAAGCATAATGCATGACATCCCATAGTTTAGGAAACATAGGATTACTTGCAGACTTTATCATAGTTTTTTCAGTCTCAAATACTGCCACAATATTAAAAATTATGTCATTTTAAGGCTAAAAAAGTTATAAACGATTTAGTGTAGACATATCAAGTTTATCGGCTAGTCAAATTGATAATTATAAACTAATCATTGGTGCTCATTTAGCAAAGGTTTACAACTGAAGCATAATGCATGACATCACGCAGTTTGGGACAGATTGGATTACTTGGATGCTTTGTTACAACTATTTTGGTCTTAAATTGGCTTAACGTGGACGTTGGATTTGTGTAATTCTAAACTCTAAATCAAAAGTTATGGACGATTGAGTGAGGAAATGTCAAGTTGATCAGCCAGTTAAAATGATCATTCTAAATTGATCATTGTTGCCCCTTGAGTAAAAGCTTAAAGATGAAACATAATGCATGGCATCACGCAGTTTAGGATACACTAGATTACTTGGATGAATTGTCGTAGCTCTTCAAGTCTCAAATGTTGTCACAATTGAAAATTAAGTTAGGTTAATGTGGGGTTGGATTCATGTCATTTTGAGCCCTAAATCAAATGTTAAAAATGATTTAGTGCGGACATGTCAAGTTTATCATCTAGTTAAAATGATCATTCTAAACTGATCATTGGTGCTCATTGAGCAAAGGTTTACAAATGAAGAATAATGCATGGCATCACACAGTTTGGAATAGATTGGATTACTTTGAAGCTTTGTCGTAGCTATTTTGGTTTCAAATTTTATCACAATATAGAATATTTAGCCAACTTAACATGGATGTTGGATTCGTGGTATTCTTAACTCTAAATCAAATGTTACGGACGATTTAGTGTGGACAGGACAAGTTGATCAGCTAGTTAAAATCATCATTCTAAACTCATCATTGGTGCGCATTGAGCAAAGGTTTACAAACAAAGCATAATGCATGGCATCACGCAGTTTGTGATACATTGGATTACTTGAAGGCTTTGTCGTAGTTATATTGGTCTTTTATTTTTGTCACAGTATGAACAATTGATTTAAATTACCGTGGGCGTTCGATTCCTGTCATTTTGAGCTCTAAATTAAAAAGTAAAGACAAATTAGTGTGGACAAGTCAAGTTGATCAACTAGTTAAATTGATCATTCTAAACTTATCATTGGTACTCATTGAGTAAAGGCGTATAGTTGAAGCACAATGCATGTAATCATATAGTTTGTGATATATTGGATTAGTTGGAGGTTGTGTTGTACCTATTACGATCTTAAATTTTGTCACAATATAGAAAATTGAGCTAGCTGTACTTGGGCGTTTCATTAGTGTAACTCTTAACTCTAAATCAAAAGTTAAGAAAGATTTAGTGAGGACATGATTAGGTTATCGGCTAGTTAAAATGAGCATTCTAAACTGATCATTGGTGCTCATTGAGCAAAGGATTACAAATGTAGTATAATGCATGACATCACGTAGTTTGGGATAGATTTGATTAATTGGCGGCTTTTTCGTAGTAATTTCGGTCTTAAATTTTGTCACAATATAGAAAATTTAGCTAGTTTAACATGGATGTTGGATTCGTGTCATTTTGAGCTATAAAACAAAAGTTAAAGACAATGTAGCGCGGACGTGTCAAATTGATCAGCTAGTTAAAATGATAATTCTAAACTGATCATTGGTGCTCATTGAGTAAAGGCGTATATATGAAGCATAATACATAGCATCACACAGTTTAGGATAGATTGGATTACTTGGAGGATTGTTCATAGCTATTTTGGTCTGAAATTTGTTCACAATATTGAAAATTGAGCTAGCTTAAAATGGGCGTTGGATTCATGTCATTTTGAACTCTAAATCAAGAGTTACAGACGATATAGTGCGGACATGTCAAGTTGATCGGCCAGTTAATGTGATCAATCTTTACTGATCACCTTGAGTAAAGGGTTATAAATGAAGCATAATGCGGGGTATCACACAATTTGGGATAGATTGCAATACTTTGAGGCTTTTTCTAACACTTTTAGTCTCAAATGTTCTCACAAGATGGAAAATTGAGCTAGCTTAACCTAGGCATTGAATTCATGTCATTTTGACTTCTAAATGAAAAGTTAAAGACGATTTAGTGTGGACATGTCAAGTTGATCAGCTAGTTTAAATGATTTCTCTAAACTAATCATTGGTGCTCATTGAGTAAAGATGTATAAATGAAGCATTATGCATGGCATCACACAGTTTGGGATAGATTGAATTACTTGGAGGCTTTTTCGTAGATACTTCGATTTTAAATTTTGTCAAAATATAGAAAATTGAGCTAGCTTTACTTGGGCGTTGGATTCGTGTCACTCTGAACTTGAACTCAAATGTTACGGATGATTTATTGCAGACATGAAAACTTGATCGGATTGTTAAAATGGTTATTCTAAACTGATCACTGGTGCTCATTGAGTAAAGGATTAGAAATGAAGCATAATGCGTGGCATTACACAGTTTGGGATAGATTCAATTACTTGGAGGCTTTGTTTTAGCTATTTTGAATTTTAAGTCAAAAGTTACATACGATTTAGTGTGGACATGTCAAGCTTATAGGCTAGTTAAATTGATCATTCTAAACTTCACCCTAGTGCTCATTGAGTAATGCATAAACGAAGCATAATACATGGCATCAAGTAATTTGAGATAGATTGGATTATTTGGAGGCTTTGTTGTAGCTATTTCGATCTTACATTTTGTCACTTTATAGAAAATTGATGTAGCTTAACGTGGGCGTCGGATTCGTGTCTTCTGAACTCTAAATCAAAAATCACGGACAATTTTGATGAGGTCATCGGCCCAACCCCTTGTCAACTGGTCGGCCCGGTTGGCCCAAGGAACACAAATGCGGCCAAATACACGCAAATGGATACATGGGTGTATCTTCATGAATTCAAGCGTACCCAAGAAGCGTCCAGCCAAGACCAACCCTGGCCTATAATCCTGACTTACAGAGGTCACACGGAGACATGGAGCTCACCCCAAACCAGGCCAGATCAAGTCATACGCCATACATCAAGTTGGAGTTGTTGAAACTTACCATATTTGGAATTTTCCTTATATGAAAGTCTCAAAACATTTCTTTGCCGACCAGGGGACTTTTTGTAGTTCTAGGAACTCCCATAAGCACTTCTAGAAGCGCAAACACACCTTGGACAAGGCGGGTCCATCTGTGCCTTCAAATGAACTGATTAGAGTCGTTTATGGCAACTGAGATGACCAAATGGTTTAATCATTTGTAAACCAAAACATGGCGTCCAGGAGAGATTATTCAGACCCTTAGAAAGCCCAAAATCAACCTACCATACTCCAGACACCATAGGATCAGGCGGATCCCTTTACTTCAAGACTTGCCATATATGGACGGAAGTGCACTTAATGTGTTCATATTGCAACTTCTCTATTCCTTGCAAATTGGGCACGTGTTAAAGACTTTCCAAAGCAACCAGGATGTACATAGACACCTTACATTTGCCCCTAAGCTCTCAAGATACAAGCATTTCCACTTTCCATATTTGCCAAAAAAGACAATAATGGCCAACGGCCATATACTTTATATGTATGATTTCCTTTTCTCTTTTCAGGTTTACGACTGTTACTATGAGTACTATATAAGCTCAGCACAACCTCATTGTAAAGATAGAACCCCCATTGAAAAAAAAAGTTGAATACAAAATACTTTCTTCAAAGCCTTGTCTTTGAATCTTGTTCTTGTTATTTAGAAACTAAGTGTGTGATTCACTTTCTTTCCATTGAAGTCACGGCCAGGTTAGTTTGAGAGATTCAATCACCCTTGGTTCACCTTTGATCGTATTACTCGATCATTATCCCCTCCTTTTAGTTCCCTTGTCCGCTTAAGCCAAGAGAGATTGTAGGCCTTGCGAGTCACGGCCGTACCGCTTGTGAGATTGATACTCAATCTTACATCATTTGATATCGGAGATAAAAGCTCATATCCTAGGTTGTGTTCATCCAACCTTTATCATTTTATGTTTTTTGTTTTGAATTTTCTTAATTACATCTTATCGAGAAAAGAAACCAAATAAAAAAGTTTTGTTCTTAATTCTTCATTTGCATTGTTTCTTTGTTGTTTCTTCCCATTTAAATCTAAAACCAAAACAAAAATTTGAATTTCATGTTTACTTAATTTTGTTCATCATAAAATAAGCCAAAAATATAAACATCATTCATTTTGTTATTTTCGAATTTAGTTGCTAGTTAAGTTTAAAAAAAAAGAAAAAAGAAAAGATTTATATAATATTCCTAGTATTTCTTCTTAATTATAATTTAATTAGAAAAACCAAAAATAAATATTATCTTTTATTTTGTTTGAAAGTTAGTTGCCAAAAGAAACAAAAACCTCGAAATATTTACTCTTATTGAGCTCTTTTGTTATTACTTGTGTGTTAATATCCTATATTCACTAGACTATAGTTTCTTTATTTGTTGATTTGGACCTAATATTTGTTCTTCCTGTTGTGCAAGGTACAAACTTTAATGATGGAGCACTATGATGAAGAAGAAGACACCATGAACATATCACAAACCGATTATAGTGAAAACAATGACTATGATCAATGCCTAAGCACTAGCGAGTGTGACTATGGAGAATAATCATCGCATGAAGACTATTTAGAGACTGATTTTGAAGAAGAATCAGAAGGAGAAACCTTGAACCAGAACCACCAGATTATGACCAAGACAACATGAGCCATGAAAATGGTGTGTTAATATCCTATATTCACTACTTGTGTGTTAATATCCTATATTCACTACTTGTTTGTTAATATACTATATTCACTAGAGTATAGTTTCCTTATTTGTTGATTTGGACCTAATATTTCTTCATCCTATTGTCAAAGGTACAAACTTTAATGATGGAGCACTATGATGAAGAAGAAGACACCATGAGCATACCACAAACTGACTATAGTGAAGACAATGACTGTGATCAATGTCTAAGCACCAACGAGTGTGACTATAGAGAATAATCATTGCCTGTGTGTTAATAGTGAAGACAATGACTATGATCAATGTCTAAGCACCAGCGAGTGTGACTATGGATGATAATCATTGCTTGTGTGTTAATAGTGAAAACAATGACTATGATCAATGCCTACACCAGCGACTGTGACTATGTAGAATAATCATAGCATGAATACTATTTAGAGACTGATTTTGAAGAAGAATCAGAAGGAGAAAACCTTGAACAAGACCCACCAGATTATGACCAAGACAACATGAGCCATGAAAATTGTGTGTTAATATCCTATATTCACTACTTGTGTGTTAATATACTATATTCACTATAGTATACTTTCCTTATTTGTTGATTTGGACCTAATATTTCTTCTTCCTGTTGAGCGAGGTACAAACTTTAATGATGGAGCACTATGATGAAGAAGAAGACACCATGAGCATACCACAAACCGATTATAGTGAAGGCAATGACTATGATCAATGCCTAAACACCAGCGAGTGTGACTATGGAGAATAACCAGCAAGTGTTACTACTTGTGTGTTAATATCCTATATTCACTAGAGTATAGTTTCCTTATTTCTTTATTTGGACCTTATATTTCTTCTTCCTGTTGTGCAAGGTACAATGACGGAGCACTATGATGAAGAAGAAGAGACCATGAGCATACCACAAACCGATTATAGTGAAGACAATGACTATGATCAATGCCTAAGAACCAGCGAGTGTGACTATGGAGAATAATCATTGCATGAAGACTATTTAGAGACTGATTTTGAAAAAGAAACAGAAGGAGAAAACCTTGAACTAGACCCACCAGATTATGATCAAGACAACATGAGCCATAAAAATTGCTCGGAAGAAGAAGATAGTTACCAAGGAGGTGATGAAGAATAAATCTATGGAGGAGAATCGTGGCATGAAGATACTAACTTCCAAAGTAATCTAGAAGAAATAGAACACGTGGAACAAGGAGTAATCTATTGTGATTAGGCAGAATATGAAGAAGAATTGTCCGAGTACCACCTGGCCGAACCTTCGGAGCAACAATTGGATGGTGAAGAAAATCATGAACTGGAATATGTCTCATTCTCAGACCATGAAAAAGGACCAGATGCCCGTCTAAAGTGGGAACAAGAAATGGAAGATTGGTTACAAAATAACCAAATTCAAGAGGAAGAAAAGACAGCCTATGCCAAAGACACCCTAACCGAAGATGCCTTTAGGATCTGGGAGCAAGATGCCTTTAGGATTTGGGAGCAAGATGCCTACATAGGGTTAGAATATGATGAACCACATACAAAATTGGATGAAATGAAGCAACTGATGTATGATGAGTTTGTGAGACATATAGCAGCTCGCCGACAATACTATGTGATCCATGCAAACCCCGAATCAAGAAGATGGCTTTTAGCACCACTGTAAAACACAAAGGTTAGGCATACAAGAGTCTAATTTCCAGAAGAAAAAAAAGTTTTTTCAAACACTTTACGAGGAAACACAGGACCTAAACCAATAGTTCAGCCAAAAGAGATGACCAGCAATTCCAAAGCGTCAAGTCGTAGCATATAAGCAAACATTAAAACCATTTCCTGAACAACACAACAAATAAAAACCAGGTAAGTCCTCTGATCATAACTTGATGAAATTATATGCTATAGATGTCAAGAAAGATGACACTTTGCTAAGACATGCCCGCCTAGGAAAGTAATAAAACCCTTGCTAGTAGAACCCGAAAATCTTAAGTATAGAAGTGTTAAGGAAATAAAGGAGTCTGAATTTGAATGGTCCAGTACTAGCATAATGTACTTGTATTTTTCAAAGATTGGTGAAACAGTTCTAGTTACACAAAGATCCAATAAACACCAAGAAGAAACACCTCCTACACTAAACTGATGTCGGAACAAAGAGGAGACCATGGTGAATCCAATAACTTGAATGCCAAGCAAAGCAACTAGAGACCATGTGAAGCAGTAATTTCTTCCATATTTTTCAAGGAGAAACCGCTAGATACACAATAGCCACACCCGAACTATATGAGGGCCATAAACCGAGGTAATGCCCTAAACACTCAATTAAATTATTGGTATTAACTTGCCTTCTCTATGTGCAGGCCAATATGTTTTGAGGGAAAAACATTTTGAAGGGGGAGGGTATTATGAGGTCATCGGCCCAACCACTTTCCAACTGGCCGGCCCGGCCGGCACAAATAAAACAAAGGCGGCCAAATACGCGAAAAGGATACATGGGTGTATCTCCATGAATTCAAACCTAACCAAGAAGCGGCAAGGCAAGAACAAACCTTTCATATAATCCTGTCTCACAGAGGACACGTGGTGACATGGAGCTGACCCCAAACCAGACTAGATCAAGCCATGCACCATACATCAAGTTGGAGTTGCCGAAACTTACAATATTTGGAACTTTCCTTATATGAAAGTCTCCAAACATTTCTTTGCTGACCATGAGAATTTTTTGGTACTTCCAGGAGCTCCCTTAAGCACTTATAGAAGCACAAACACGCCTTGGACAAGGCGGGTCCATCCGTACCTTCAAATGAACAGATTGGAGCCGTTTATGGCAAGTGAGATGACCAACTGGTTTAATCACTTGCAAACCAAAACATGGCTTCATGAGAGATTATTAATGCCATAAAGAAGCCCAAAATCAACCTATCATGCTCCAGCTACGATAGGATCAGGTGGATCCCTTTTATTCAAGACTTGCCATATATGGACGGAAGTGCATTTAATGAGTTCAGATTGTAACATCTCTATTCCTTGCAACTTCGACATGTTTTAAAGACATTCCAAAGCAACCAGGATGTTCCCAGACAACTTAAATTCGCCCCTAAGCTCTCAAGATGTAATCATTTAGACTTTCCATATTTGCCAAACAAGACAATAATGGCCAACGGCCATATACTTTATAATTTCCTTTTCTCTTTTTTTGGTTTAGGACTGTTGCTATGAGTACTAAAGAGTTGCTATAAGCTCAGCACAACCTCACTATAAAGATAGAGCCCCCCATTGAAATAAAGAGTTGAATATAAAGTATTTTTTCAAAGCATTGTCTTTGAATCTTGTTCTTGTTCTTTAGAAACTAAGTGTGTGATTCACTTCCTTTCAACTGAAACCACGGCTAGGTTTGTTTGAGAGATTCCAACACACTTGGTTCACCTTTGATCGTGTGACTCGATCAAAACCCCCTCCTTTTAGTTCCCTTGCCTACTTAAGCCAAGAGTTATTCTAGGTCTTGCGAGTCACGGCCGTACCACTTGTGAGATTGATACTCAATCTTACATCAGATTTAGTGCGGACACGTCAAGTTGATTGACCACTTAAAATGATCATTGGTACTACTTGATTAAAGGCTTATAAATGAAGCATAATGCATGGCATTGCACAGTTTGGGATATATTGGATTACTTGGAGGCTTTTTCGTATCTCTTTCAGTCTGAAATATTGTCACAAGATTAACAATTGAGCTAGATTAACGTGCACGTTGGATTAATGTCATTTTCAGCTCTTAATAAAATGTGAAAGACCATTTAGTGCGGACATGTCAAGTTGATCAGCTAGTAAAAATGTTCATTACAAACTGATCATTGGTGAGTAAAGTCGTATAAATGAAGCATTGGTGCTCATTGAGTAAAGCCGTATCAATGAAGCATAAATCATGGCATCACGCACTTTGGGATAGATTGGATTATTTGAAGGCTTTGTTGTAGCTATTTCGGTCTTAAATTTTGAGGCAATATAGAATATTGAGCTATCTTAACGTGGGCGTTAGATTCATGTCATTCTGAACTCTAAATCAAGTTCACATGATTTAGTGCGTACATGACAAGTTGATCGGCCAGTTAAAGTGATTATTCTAAGTGATCATTCTAAACTGATCATTCTAAACTGATCATTCTAAACTGACACTACAAGAAAGCATTGATTTCCTGACGACGAAATTCATCGGCAATACATCGGAAAGGGCAATTCCCGTCGAATTTCTGACAATAGATGTCCATCGGGACTATTTTTTCAGAATCTAACTTCCGTCGGAAAAATTTCGGGAATTACTGACAGATTTGCGATAAAAGTAGCCGTCGGCAAATGCCGATGGATATTCGATGGGACCCTTCCGTCGGCAATTACCGATGGTTGTGCGATAAAAGTAGCCGTGAGCAAATGCCGACGGATATTCGATGGGTCCAATCCGTCGGCAATCCGTCTGCAACATTTTTAACTTATATATTAGTGGCTGTAAGAAAATATCAAGCGATCACTTAGGATGCTCTGGGCCGGGGACGAGAATTGTTAGAAACAAAAACTCTCGTTTTATGCACAACGAAGGAGGCAAATTATAAGGTGCCACGATAACTGGCCAAAACGAGTATTCCCTCCCACGCTTCCCAAAAGGGTTGAATCCATCTGTAGATAACCCAAGGTACACGTTCCTGGACTCGTATGCAAAACTAGGATAAACCTCTTTAAAAATTTTCCATGCTTCTGCATCCGAGGGATGCAAAATTTCTTAATGTTCTGCATGCCATCTCATAGGCTTTGCCGTGTGTTCAGATTAACTTAGCCTCTTTAACCTCTATGTTAATGGCAAATACCACATCCGTTTATGCGGAATAGGTTCTCTGCCGCTTGCATCTTGAAATCGAGGTTTGTGACAAAATTGGCACTTCATGCGGTTTTCATCATTTCTCCAGTAGATCATGCAGTTTTGAATACATACATCGATCATCTGATACGGAAATCCATGACCAGCTACAAGTTTTTGAACCTCGTAATATGAAGCAGGTGCAATATTATCTTTAGGTAATATATCTCTAACAAAATCAGCTATCGCATTCACACAATTTTCAGCCAAGTTGAAATCTGTCTTTATCGTCATCAACATGCTTGCAGCAGATAAAGGCTAATCCATCTCTACCACTTTTATACAAAGGCTGCTTGGATGCATCTAACATATAAAAAAATTTCCGGGCTTCCAAAGTAGGTTCCTCTATTCTACTCCTATCTTCAATATACGATGCTCTTTGTTCACGAAACCATAGTTCACCATCTGAATTGTAACTCCATTTATATCAACTTCTGATGCCGGTTCCTTTATCCTAACATTAGTACCATCTAACCTTTTTGAAGTACTACCATAATATTGCATCGTTGCATCATTTTCTCCATGTGAATACCAAATTTGTAACTTCATTTATATCAACTTCTGATGCCGGTTCCTCTATCCTAACATTAGTACCATCTAACCTTTTTGAAGTACTACCATAATATTGCATCGTTGCATCAGTTTCTCCATGTGAATACCAAATTTTGTAACCCGGCATAAATTCAGTCCTATACAAATGATTACATACTCCTCTAACAAAGATTAATGTATGATTTTGACATTTAATACACGAACAATACATTTTACCATATACCGTTGTCATGCTATTGTTTGATGCAAATGTTAGGATAGAGGAATTCTTCAACACCTTGCGCAAATTCATCTGTCAATTCCCCCGTTGTTGAATCATACCGAGGTTTATCCATCCACGATCAAAAATAATCATACGAACCTGAATAAGACATTTTGTTAAGATTTTTTGTTCTGGTGACATTGTGAAAGAGCGGAGCGTAGTTATATTGAAATTTAGAAGATTATCATGAATTTTTAACAGATTATTACAAATTTTTAACAGATTATTACGAATTTTTAACAGATTATTACAAATTTTTAACAAATAATCACAAATTTTTAACACCGTTTCCGGCGGTTGCCGACCACTACTGGAAATTTTTGAAGCCCAACCGATGACCCTCGACGTTTACAGATTGGTCAAACTAACAAATACCAAAAAATACGATTTCGTCAGAAATTCATCGGAACTACCGACGGATTTCCGACGACATGTAGATATAATTATCTAAAAACGTAATTAAGTAGAATCAGTCCACCGATATATTCCTGATGGACTCCAGACGGATAGTAAAAACTACCATCGACTTCCCGACAATAGTGCATTCGTCAGGATTTACCGACGGAATACCGACGATATGGTTTTGGTCAGTAATCTATCAGAAAACTGTGGATTATCCATTGGAATATTCTGAAGATTATATTTCCGTCGGAAATGCCATCGGAAATGTTAATGATTTCTTGTAGTGTGATCATTAGTAGTCCTTGAATAAAGGCTTATAAATGAAGCATAATGCATGGCATCACACAGTTTAGGATAGACTGGATTACTTGAAGGCTTTATGCTAGCTCGCTCACTCTCAATTGTTGTTACAATATAGAAAATTGAGGTAGCTTAATGTGGGCGTTGGATTCGTGTAATTCTGAACTCTAAATCAAAAGTTACGGACTATTTAATGCGTAAATGTCAAATTGATCGGCCAGTTAAAATGATCATTCTAAACTGATCACTGGTGCTCCTAGAGTAAAGCCTTATAAAAATGAAGCATAATGCATGGTATCACGCAGTTTGGGATACGTTGGCATACTTAGAGGCTTTGTCGTAGCTATTTCGGTCATAAATTTTGTCACAATATAGAAAAATGAGCTAGCTTGAGGTGGGCGTTTGATTCATGTAATTGTTAACTCTAAATCAAAAGTTACGAACGATTTAGTGCGGAAATGTCAAGTTTACCGGCTAGTAAAATAGAGCATTCTAAACTGATCATTGATGCTCATTGAGCAGAGGTTTACAAATGAAACAGAATGCATGGCATCACGCCGTTTGGGATAGATTGGATTGCTTGGAGGCTTTTTCAGAGCTCTTTTAGTCTCAAATGATGTCACCATATTTAAAATTGAGCTAGATTAACGCTGCCATTGGATTCATGGCATTTTGATTTCTAAATCAAATGTTAAAGACGATATAGTACGGACATGTCAAGTTGATCAGCTAGTTAAAATGATCATTCTAAACTTATCATTGGTGCTCATTGAGAAAAGGTTTACAAATGAAACAAAATGCATGGCATCACGCTGTTTGGGATAAATTGGATTAGTTGGAGGCTTTGTCGTAGCTATTTCGACCTCAAGTTTTGTCACAGTATAGAATTTTGAGCTAGCTTAACGTGAGCGTTGGATTAGTGTCATTTTGAACTCTAAATCAAAAGTTACACACGATTTAGTTCGAACATGTCTAGTTGATCAGCTAATTAAAATGATCATTCTAAACTGATTATTGTAAACAGATCATTAGTGCTCCTTGAGTAAAGGGTTATAAATGAACCATAATGCATGGCCTCACCTAGTTTAGGATATATGGGATTACGCGAAGGCTTTGTGGTAGCTCTTTCAGTGTCAAATGTTCTAACTATATTGAAAATTTAACAAGCTTAATGTGAGCATTGGATTTATATCATTCTGAAGTCTAAATAAAATGTTACAAACAATTTAGTGCATACATATCAAGATCATCGCCGATTAAAATGATCATTCTTAGCTGATCATTTGGGCTCATTGAGTAAAGGTTTACAAATGAAGTATAATGAATGCCATCACACAGTTTGGGATAGATAGTATTTTTTGGAAAATTTATCGTAGCTATTTCGGTATTATATTTTATGCCAATATAGAAAATTGATCTCGCTAATCATGGGCATTGATTTCGTGTCATTTTGAACTCTAAATCAAAAGTTATGGTCGATTTAGTGAGGACATGTCAAGTTTATAGGCTAGTTAAATTGATCATTCTAAACTGATCACTGGTGCTCATTGAGCAAAGATTTACAAATGAAGCATAATCCATGGCATCTCGCAGTTTGGGATGCACTAGACTACTTGAAGGCTTTGTGATAGCTCTTTCAGTCTCCAATGTTGTCACAATATAGAAAATAGAGATAGCTTAATGTGCACGTTGGATTCGTGTCATTTTGAACGCTAAATTAAAAGTTATGGAAGATTTAGTGCGGACATGTAAAGTTGATCAGCCAGTTAATGTGATCATTTTAAACACATAATTGGTGCTGCTAGAGTAAAGACTTATAAATGAAGCAAAATGCATGGCCTCACGTATTTTGTGATACATTAGATTACTTGGAGGTTTTTCGTAGCTCTTTCAGTCTCAAATGTTGTCACAATATAGAAAATTGAGCTAGCTTAACGTGGGCGTTGGATTCATGTCATTTTGAATACCAAATCAAAAGTTACGGACGGTTTAGTGCGGACATGTCAAATTTATCAGCCAGTTAATGTGATCATTTTAAACTGATCATTGGTGTTGTGTGGGTTAAGGCTTAAAAATAAAGGATAATGCACGACATCACCCTATACATTGGATTACTTGGAGGTTTTCTCATAGCTCTTTTAGTCTCAAATGTGTTCACAATATTGAAATTTGAGCTAGATTAACGTGGCCGTTGTATTCATGTCCTTTTGAGCTCTAAATGAAATGTTAAAGATGATTTTAGCGTGGACATGTCAAGTTGGTCAGCTATTTAAATCAATCATTTTAAACTGGTCATTGGTGCTCATTGAGCAAAGGTTTACAAATGAATCATAATGCATAGCATCTCACTGTTTGGGATAGATTGGATTGCTTGAAGGCTTTTGGGTAGCTCTTTCACTCTCAAATGTTGTCACAATGTAGAAAATTGAGCTATATTAACGTGGGCATTGGATTCGTGTCATTTTGAACTCTAAACCAAAAGTTACGCACGATTTAGTGCGGACATGTCAATGTTATTGGACAGTTAATGTGGTCATTTTAAATGATCATTGGTAATCCTAATGGCTTATAAATGAAGCATAATGCATGGCACCACGCAGTTTGGGATGCATTGGATTACTTGGAGGCTTTGTCATAGCTTTTTCACTCTGAAATGTTGTCACAATATTGAAATTTGAGCTAGATTAACGTGGCCGATGGATTGATGTCATTTTGAGCTCTAAATCAAATGTTAAAGATG
This sequence comes from Pugionium cornutum, assembly GCA_018901935.1. Classification (NCBI taxonomy): domain Eukaryota; kingdom Viridiplantae; phylum Streptophyta; class Magnoliopsida; order Brassicales; family Brassicaceae; genus Pugionium; species Pugionium cornutum. The sequence continues at coordinate 18,708,784 of JAENJI010000012.1, read as the reverse complement.
ATTTAGTCCGGACATCTCAAGTTGATCAGCTAGTTAAATGATCATTCTAAACTGATCATTGGTGCTCATTGAGAAAAGATTTACATATGAAGCATAATGCATGGCATCACGCAATTTGGGATTGATTGGATTACTTGGAGGCTTTGTCGTAGCTCTTTTAGTCTCAAATCTTGTCACAATATTGGAAATTGAGTTAGATTAACGTGGGCGTTGAGTTCATGTCATTTTGAGCTCTGAATCAAATGTGAAAGATGATTTAGTGTGTACATATCATGTTGATCGGCTAGTTAAAATGATCATTCTAAGCTGATCATTTGTGCTCATTGAGCAAAAGTTTACAAATTGAACATAATGCATGACATCACACAGTATGGGTTACATTGGATTACTTGGAGGATTTGTAGTAGCTTTTTTAGTCTCAAATATTGTCACAATATTGAAAATTGAGCGAGATTAATGTGGGCCATGGAGTCATGTAATTTCGAGCTCTAAATCAAATGTTAAAGGCGATTTAGTGTGGACATGTCAAGTTGATCAGTTAGTTAAAATGATCAGTCTCAACAGATCATTGGTGCTCATTGAGCAAAGCATTACAAATGAAGCATAATGCATGGCATCAGACAGTTTTCGGATAGATTGGATTAGTTCGAGGCTTTGTCCCAGCTATTTCAGTGTTAAATTTTGTCATTAAATTGAAAATTGAGCTAGCTTAACGTGGGTATTGGATTCATGTCATTCCGTACCCTAAATCCAAAGTTACGGACGATTTAGTGTGGACATGTCAAGTTTATCGGGTAGTTCAAGTGATCATTCTAAACTGATCATTGGTGCTCGTTGAGAAAAGTTTTAGATTTGAAGCATAATGCATGGCATCCAGTGGTTTGGGATAGATTGGATTACTTGGAGGCTTTGTTGTAGGTATTTCGGTCTTAAGTATAAACACAATATATAAAATTGAGATAGCTTAACAGGGACGTTAGATTCATTTCAGTTTGATCTCTAAATCAAATTTTAAAGAAGATTTAGTGCGGACGTTTGATGTTAATCAGCTAGTTAAAATGATCATTCTAAACTGATCATTGGTGCTCCTTGAGTAAATGCTTATAAATGAAGCATAATGTACGACAACACGCAGTTTGGGATACATTGGATTAATTTGAGCCTTTGTCGTAGCTTTTTCTATCTAAACTTTTGTCACAATATAAAATATTGAACTAGCTTATCATGGGCATGTGATTCGTGTCATTCTGAACTCTAAATCAAAAGTTACAGACGATTTAGTGCGGACATGTCAAGTTGGTCAGCTAGTTAAAATGACAATTCTAAACTGATCATTGGTGCTTTTGTGCAAAAGTTTAAAAATGAAGCATAATGCATGACATCACGCAGTTGAAGGTCCATTGGATTACATGGAGGCTTTGTCGTCGCTCTTTTAGTATCAAATGTTGTCACAATATTGAAAGTTGAGCTAGATTAATGTGGGCCATGGAGTCATGTAATTTTGAGCTCTAAATCAAATGTTAAAGGCGATTTAGTGCGGACATGTCAAGTTGATCAGTTAGTTAAAAATGATCAGTCTCAACTGATCATTGGTGCTCATTGAGCAAAGGTTTACAAATGAAGCATAATGCATGGCATGAGGCAGTTTTCCGATAGATTGGATTAGTTCGAGGCTTTGTCCCAGCTATTTCAGTGTTAAATTTTGTCATTATATTGAAAATTGAGCTAGCTTAACGTGGGTATTGGATTCATGTCATTTTGAACCCTAAATCAAAGGTTACGGACGATTTACTGCGGACATGTCAAGTTTATCGGCTAGTTAAATTGATCATTCTAAACTGATCATTGGTGCTCGTTGAGAAAAGTTTTACATTTGAAGCATAATGCATGGCATCCAGTAGTTTGGGATAGATTGGATTACTTGGAGGCTTTGTTGTAGGTATTTCGGTCTTAAGTATAACCACGATATATAAAATTGAGATAGCTTAACAGGGACGTTAGATTCATTTCAGTTTGATCTCTAAATCAAATGTTAAAGAAGATTTAGTGCAGACGTTTGATGTTGATCAGCTAGTTAAAATGATCATTATTAACTGATCATTGGTGCTCCTTGAGTAAATGCTTATAAATGAAGCATAATGTATGACAACACGCAGTTTGGGATACATTGGATTACTTCGCGGCTTTGTCGTAGCTTTTTCTGTCTAAAATTTTGTCACAATATAAAAAATTGAACTAGCTTATCATGGGCATGTGATTCGTGTCATTCTGAACTCTAAATCAAAAGTTACAGACGATTTAGTGCGGACATGTCATGTTGGTCAGCTAGTTAAAATGACAATTCTAAACTGATCATTGGTGCTTTTGAGCAAAAGTTTAAAAATGAAGCATAATGCATGACATCACGCAGTTGGGGGTCCATTGGATTACATGGAGGTTTTGTCGTCGCTCTTTTAGTATCAAATGTTGTCACAATATAGAAAGTTAAGCTAGATTAATGTGGGCAATGGAGTCATGTAATTTCGAGCTCTAAATCAAATGTTAATGGCGATTTTGTGCGGACATGTCAAGTTGATCAGTTAGTTAAAATGATCAGTCTCAACTGATCATTGGTGCTCATTGAGCAAAGGTTTACAAATGAAGCATAATGCATGGCATCAGGCATTTTTCGGATAGATTGGATTAGTTCTAGGCTTTGTCCCAGCTATTTCAGTGTTAAATTTTGTCATTATATTGAAAATTGAGCTAGCTTAACGTGGGTATTGGATTCATGTCATTCTGAACCCTAAATCAAAAGTTACGGACGATTTAGTGCGGACATGTCAAGTTTATCGGCTAGTTAAATTGATCATTCTAAACTGATCATTGGTTCTCGTTGAGAAATTTTTTACATTTGAAGCATAATGCATGTCATCCAGTGATAGATTGGATTACTTGGAGGCTTTGTTGTAGGTATTTCGGTCTTAAGTATAACCACGATATATAAAATTGAGATAGCTTAACAGGGACGCCAGATTCATTTCAGTTTGATCTCTAAATCAAATGTTAAAGAAGATTTAATGCAGACGTTTGATGTTGATCAGCTTGTTAAAATGATCATTCTAAACTGATCATTGGTGCTCCTTGAGTAAATGCTTATAAATGAAGCATAATATATGACAACACACAGTTTGGGATACATTGGATTACTTTGAGGCTTTGTCGTAGCTTTTTCTGTCTAAAATTTTGTCACAATATAAAAAATTGAACTAGCTTATCATGGGCATGTGATTCGTGTCATTCTGAACTCTAAATCAAAAGTTACCGACGATTTAGTGCGGACATGTTAAGTTGGTCAGCTAGTTAAAATGACAATTCTAAACTGATCATTGGTGGTTTTGAGTAAAAGTTTAAAAATGAAGCATAATGCTTGACATCACGCAGTTGGGGGTACATTGGATTACATGGAGGCTTTGTCGTCGCTCTTTTAGTATCAAATGTTGTCACAATATTGAAAGTTGAGCTAGATTAACGTGGGCATTGGATTCATATAATTTCAAGCTCTAAATCAAATGTTTAAAACGATTTAGTGCGGACATGTCAAAATGATCAGCTAGTTAAAATGATCATTCTTAACTGATCATTGGTGCTCATTGCGTAAAGGTTTACAAACGAAGTGGCCTCAGGCAGTTTGAGATAGATTGGACTTAAAAGCTTTGTCTTATCTATTTTGGTTTAACATTTTATAACAATATAGAATATTGAGCTGGCTTAAAGTGTGCGTTGGATTCATGTCATCCATAATTCTAAATCAAAAGTTATAGACGATTTAGTGTGGACATGTCAAGTTTATCGGCTAGTTAAATTGATCATTCTAAACAAATCATTGGTGCTCATTGATCAAAGTTTTATATATGAGGCATAGTGCATGGCATCACGGAGTTTGAGATATATTGGATTACTTGGGGACTTTTTCGTATCTATTTTCGTCTTATATTTTGTAACAATGTAGAAATATGAGCTAGCTTAACGTGGGCGTTGGATTCGTGTCATTTCGAACTCTAAATCAAAAGTTAAAGTTGATTTAGTGGAGACATGTCATGTTGATCGGCCAGTTAAAATGATCATTCTAAACTGATCATTCGAGCTCCATAAGTAAAAGCTTATAAATGAAGCATAATGCATGGCATCGGGCAATTTGGGATACATTGGATTACTTGGAAGCTTTGTCGTAACTCTTTCAGTCTTAAATAATTTCACAATATAAAAATTGAGCTAGCTTATCGTGGCGGTTGGATTCATGTCATTTTGAGCTCTAAATCCAATGTTAAAGACGATTTATTGCGGACATGTCAAGTTAATCAACTAGTTAAAATTATTATTCTAAATTGATCATTGGTGCTCATTGAGCAAACTTTTACAAATCTAACTGATCATTCTTAACTGATCATTGTTCATTCTAAACTGATCATTCTTAACTGATCATTGTTGCTCCTTGAGTAAAGGCTTATAAATAAAATATAATGCATGTCATCACAGAGTTTGTGATAGATTGGATTACTTGGAGGATTTTTCGTAGGTATTTTGGTCTTCAATTTTGTCACAGTATAGAAAATTGAGCTAGCTATACTTGGGTGTTGGATTCTTGTCATTCTTAAATGTAAATCAAAAGTTAAGTATGATTTAGTGTGAACATGTCAAATTGATAAGCCAGTTAAAATGAACATTTTAACCTGATCATTGGTGCTCATTGAGCAAAGTTTTACAAATGAAGCATAATGCATGGCATCATGTAGTTTGAGATAGATTGGATTACTTAGATACTTTTTCGTAGCTATTTCGATTTTAAATTTTGTAACAACAAAGAAAATTGAGCTAGCTTAACTTGGGCTTTGGATTCATGTGATATTGAACTCTAAACCTAAAGTTACAGACGATTTAGTGCAGACATGTCATGTTGATCGGCCAGTTAAAATGATCATTAGAAACTGATATTTGGTGCTCCTTGAGTAAAGACTTATAAATGATGCATAATGCATGGCATGGTGTAATTTGGGATACATTGGATTACTTTGAGGTTTTGTCGGAGATCTTTCAGTCTAAAATGATGTCACAATATTGAAAATTGAGCTAGATTAGCGTGAGCGTTGGATTCATGTCATTTTGAGATCTAAATCAAAAGTTAAAAACGATTTAATGAGGACAAGTTGATCAGCTATTTAAAATGATCATTCAAAAGTGATCATTGGTGCTCATTGAGCAAATGTTTAAAAATGAAGCATAATGCATCACATCACACAGTTTGGGATAGATTGGATTAGTTCAAGGCTTTTTCGTAGCTATTTTGGTCTTACATTTTGTAACAATAAAGAAAATTGAGCTAGCTTAACGTGGGCATTGGAATCATATCATTTTGAAGTCTAAATCAAAAGTGACGAACGATTTAGTTTGGACATGTCAAGTTGATTGTCCAGTTGAAATGATCATTTTAAACTAATCCTTGGTGCTCCTTGAGTAAAGACCTATAAACCAAGCATAATGCATGGCATCACGCAGTTTGGGATACATTGGATTAAATGGAGGCTTTGTCGTAGCTGTTTCAGTGTTTAATGTTGTCACAATATTGAAAAATGATCTGGATCAACATGGGCATTGGATTCATGTCATTTTGAGCTTTAAATCAAATGTTAAAAATGATTTAGTGCGGACATGTGAAGTTATCAGCTAGTTAAAATGATCATTCCAAAGTAATTATTGGTGCTCATTTACCAAATGTTTACAAATGAAGTATAATGCATGGCATCACGGAGTTTGGAATAGATTGGGGTACTTGGTGGCTTTGTCATAACTATTTCTTTTTTAAATTTTGTAACAATCTAGAAAATTGAGCTAGGTTAACGTGTGCATTGGATTCATTTCATTTTTAACTCTTAATCAAAAGTTACGGCGGATTGAGTGCACACATGTCATGTTGACCGGCCAGTTAAAATGATCATTCCAAATTGATCATTAGTACTCCTTAAGTAAAAGAATATAAATGATGCATAATGCATGGCATCACGCAATTTGGAATAAATTACATTACTTTGAGGCTTCATCTTAGCTCATTCAGACTCAAATATTGTCACAATATTGAAAATTGAGCTAGATTAATGCGGGCGTTGGATTCATATCATTTTGAGCTCTAAATCAAATGTAAAAGATGATTTACTGCGGACATGTAAAGTTGATCAGCTAGTTAAAATGATCATTCTAAACTGATCATTGGTGCTCATTGAACAAAGTTTTAAAAATGAAGCATAATGCATGGCATCATGCAGTTTGGGATAGATTGGATTAGCAGGACGCTTTTTTGTAGCTATTTTGGTTTTAAATTTTGTAACAATAAACAAAATTGAGCTAGCTTAACGTGGGTGTTGGATTAATGTCATTTTGAACTCTAAATGAACAATTCCGGACGATTTAGTGGGGACATGTCGAGTTGATCGGCGAGTTAAAATGATCATTCTAAACTGATATTTGGTGCTCCTTGATTAAGGCTTATAAATGAAGCATACTGCATGCAATAACGCAGTTTGGCTTACATTGGATTACTTGGAGGCTTTCTCGTAGCTCTTTCAGTCTCAAATTTTGGCACAATACTGAAAGTTGAGCTAGATTAACGTGGACGTTGGATTCATTTCATTTTGACCTCTAAATCAAATGTTAAAGAAGATTTAGTGCGGACATGTCAAGTTGATTACCTAGTTAAAATGATCATTCTAAACTGATCTAGCTTAACGTGGGCGTTGGATTCGTTTTATTTTGAACTCTAATGTTACTAACGATTTAGTGGAGAGATGTCATGTTGATCAGCCAGTTAAAATGATCATTCCAAACTCATCATTGGTAATCCTTAAGTAATAGGTTATTAATGATGCATAATGCATGGCATCACGTAATTTGGAATACATTGGATTATTTAGAGGATTTGTCGTAGCTCTTTTAAACTCAAATGCTGTCACAATATTGAATATTTAGCTATAATAACATGGGCGTTGGATTCAGATGGGTTTGAGCTCTAAATAAAATGTCAAAGACGATTTAGTGCGGACATGCCAAGTTAATCAGCTAGTTAAAATGACCATTCTAAACTGATCATTGGTGCCCATTGAGCAATGGTTTAAAAATGAATCGTAATGCATGGCATCATGCAGTTTGGGATAGATTGCATTACTTGAAGGCTTTTTTGTAGCTATTGTGGTCTTATGTTTTGTAAAAATAAAAAAAATTGAGATAGCTTAACGTTGGCATTGGATTCATGTCATTTTTAACTTTAAATCAAAACTTACGGACGATTTAGTAGGGACATGTCAAGTTGGTCGGCCAGTTAAAATGATCACTCTAAAATGATATTTGGTGCTGCATTATTAAAGGCTTATAAATGAATCATAATGCATGACATAGCGCAGTTTGGGATACATTGGATTACTTGGAGGCTTTTTCATAGCACTTTCAGCCTCAAATGTTTTCAGAATATTGAAAATTGTGGCAGATTAACATGTGTGTTGGATTCATGTCATTTTAATCATTAAATCAAATGTTAAAGACGATTTAGTGCGGACATGTCAAGTTAATCAGCTAGTTAAAATGACCATTCTAAACTGATCATTGGTGCTCATTGAGCAATGGTTTAAAAATGAAGCATAATGCATGGCATCATGCTGTTTGGGATAGATTGGATTACTTGGAGGCTTTTTCGTACCTATTTCGGTCTTATGTTTTGTAAAAACAAAAAAAATTGAGATAGCTTAACGTTGGCATTGGATTCATGTCATTTTTAACTTTAAATCAAAAGTTACGGATGATTTAGTAGGGACATGCCAAGTTGATCGGCCAGTTAAAATGACCACTCTAAACTGATATTTGGTGCTGCTTTATTAAAGGGTTATAAATGAATCATATGCATGACATAACGCAGTTTGGGATACATTGGATTACTTGGAGGCTTTTTCATAGCTCTTTCAATCTCAAATGTTTTCACAATATTGAAAATTGTTGTAGATTAACATGTGTGTTTCATTCATGTCATTTTAATCTCAAAATCAAATGGTAAAGACGATTTAGTGTGGACATGACAAGCTAAT